>JAPYKT020000002.1:600000-1167607 GCA_028749325.2 Caryopteris x clandonensis | reverse complement strand
CGTATTCAGTTGTCCGAGGCTGTGACAGGATCGTCCCGGTTGACATCTATGTACCAGGTTGTCCGCCCACTGCTGAGGCACTTCTCTATGGACTGCTTCAACTGCAGAAGAAGATCAACAGGCGCAAGGATTTCCTTCATTGGTGGACCAAATGATGGCATAACTGCTTTGTTTGGGCAGGCATTGGCTGCGCATATTTGTGCAAAATAATCGAACTGGTTGTAATTTTTTCCTTCCCTTTTTTTTTTTGTTTACTTAGATCATTACCTGCATAAAACCTTTACAGGCCTGTTTATGGTTTTTCTTGGTGCTGCAGTTCAATAAATAATGCCTGGTGTTAGTGTGGTGTTTGTATGGAAATCTTGTGAAGAATTTGCAATGCATTACTATGAAGGTGGTTGATGGTAAAACTTATTTTAATGAATTTGTTCCTTTACTTATTTTCTTGCATGTGCCGAGTGGAATAGACCCAATTTGGAATAAGATATGGTAGATAAGAGTTATATCCAAGGGTATGTTCGTGTTGGGATGTGAATATCCGTGACACATGCAGATGATGGATGGGAAAGGGAAAGTGTTTATATCCAAATGAATAGTAAAAAACTATGTTCGCATTATGATGGAATAGCATAAGATGAAAATTGTAAATATCAAATCAATAATGTTGATTGTGTGCGTAGAAGTTAAGTAAGTAGTTCTTTATTTCTTAAAAGAGTAAGATTTGAATGCCATGAAATATAATATTATTGGGTACATTTCAATTCAAATGTAAAAGAGAAATGGAGTTTTGGATCCGATGTGTGAGGTGTATGGATAAATTAGCCCATGCATATATGGCTGACTTGGTTGTGGGAGATATAACAGTGTTGGTGGGTCTAGCTTTTGAATGCACCATCTTCAGTTATGTTTCGCATGAATCAATAGTCGTTCAAATTTTGACACATTTTTTATGTATGTGATAATAGAACAAATCTGCATAGGAGATGTGTCATCACAAGCTCTGACTTTGGCATCAAACGGTGCAACCCATTTGTATGCTCCACATATGAATGAATGAAACACTTCTATCTTTCAAAAAATATAATGTTTTACATTGACATAATGTTCACCTATTTAAATTTTATTATCACTTATTGTGAATAATTTTAACATTATTTGTTATTTTATAATAACTTTGTGTGTTGTGTTATTATTTGGTGATTGTGCATACATTTTTAGATGTGTGTGTAATTGTGTGTTTTACAAGAAATTGTATATGATTAGATTTTAGAATTTATTAAAACTCATAAAAATGATTAATATATATATATATATAATTTTTTATTTCTCATGAAAAGTCTTTATTATTAGCTTTGCAGAAGGGTGCGCTAATTGTTTGTTAAAAGAAATCAAGTTTGAAATAAAAAATTTACTGGGAAATGGGAATGACCAAATTCAAAATATTGATCCGTTGCGAATGACCCCAAAACTTCCCTCCCGGCCCCGCGTCTTTGTTAGGGTTTTAAAATGTACTTCTAAAGCCTAAAACCCCCAATTTCCACTCTGAAATTCCGTTTGCAGTTCCCACAATTCAACGTTTAATCCACACATTTCCTGCCATTATTGACCACTATGAATCCCCAGATACAAAATCAGGAATCCATGTTGAAAGAATCCATCAAGCATTTCTTAACTTCATACCACAGTGGCAGCTCTGATTTCTCCTCTTTTGAGTCGATTTTCTTCCGTTTAATCCAAACAATGCTCGATCCGCCTCTTGAAATCACTTGGTTTTACTCTGCAGTCACATTTCATGCCGCGAAATCGAGCCCACAAAACAACTCTTCTGCCAGAGTGCTGATCGCCAAAGACTTGTTGAACTTACTGATTTCGTGTTCTAACCTGAGCAGTGCGTCGAAAAAGATCGCGCTACTTGCTCCCGTTGTATATGATCTGTACAGTATTGTGTGTGATTCTAGAAAGAGTGACATGTGTGAGAATATGCGTGTTGGGGAGTTGGTGGAGAATATGGTCAGCTATGTTATGATGTCTGCTGGGGTTTATGATTATGGAAATGAGGACGTAGGGTGTGATAACGTGGTGGTTTGTTTTGAGGACTTGATTAGGGTTTGGACTACCGATCGAGGTGGGGGGAGTTGCAGCTTTGGGGAGAGTTTGAGGATCTTTTTTCCTCTTTTGACTGATGAAACTTGGAAGGGGATGAATGCTAGGTGTGGGATGCAGGGGCTGGTTGGGATTGTTCTTTGTGAAGTATTTCTTCTGAGGTTGTTCTTGAGTTTTCAATCTGGGATGTCTGCAGAGGATCGACTGAAAGATACACGAGATCAGGCAGTCCAAACTATTAAAGGGTTCCGGAATCACCACTTTTTAGGTGAGATTTCTTTTTACTGCTATCATTAACGAGTACTAAAGTAATGAACCATATCTATTGAGTTTTGTTTTGTAGTTTATTTATTTGACCTTTCAGGATGCATTTCTGTCCTGTGGTTTCTACATGTTAGTTTCCCCTTGTTGAAAACACAAATTTCATATTACTTGAAGTATATATGCCTCATATATACTAGTTGAAATTATGTACTTCGAAATTCAGTGGCTTTTCAAACAAGTAGGCAGCTAGGTTTTTGGAGCCTGACTTATACATGCATGGGCAAATCTAGGAAGCAATGTTATATTTAAAGGATGAGGGGAAACTTAAGAAACTGTGAACTTTGTCTCTCATATCAGGACTAGATGCTATGTGCTGCATGCATGTTGAGCAATATTGGATAAAATTTTATTTTGAAATCGGCTTTTAAATGGACATTAAAAGAATAGTTATGACTCGTATCAGCTGTTTGATGGAAATGCATTTTAATATCCATTCAAGAACTTCAAAGAGAAAAAGATTCCAGAAGCCATGAATTCGAACTTTTCCATAATGAACTCAGGTAGGGATTCAGTGAACTTAACACAAAATTATGTGTTCCATTGGTACAACCAAGGATGTGATTGAGGAATTTTATAGGACTACTTAACGGTATCCTAGCTTGGTTGCTCCTGTAGCTAGTAGAGCATCCTAGGACATATAACAAAATAAATTTGTAGAGTTACTGATATATTCAGTCCTAGAAATGTAATATAGAGTTGAATGGAACTTCAGAGGGGCATAGCAGCTGAAATGATTCAGGACATGCCTTTGGCAGCAAAAAGTAATGATAGTAGGGCATGAGAAATGCAAAGAAAAATGTCAAAATGTTTGGCTTTTGCTAACTATTTCTGAGCGACTCCAATCAATATTGTCTTGTCAATGTTCAACCATATTGCTCGTTTGGGTTATTAATACAAGTTAATCCAAACATTGATTATCCATTACAGTAGAGATTCTGTGTCTCAATGTTTATTGAGTCTCAAGAAGTCATAGCAAGTAGTATGCAAACAAATTCGACGCCTCTGAATGCAATATTTAAAAGGAGAAGTTTGGCACTTGTCTACAGTCCAGTATCTGTTTGAGAGAGATGTATACGTATAGAACAATAATGGAGGAGTGCAACCAGAAATTATTGTTATAATATATAATTTTTCTTGATTATGTCTGGTCCATGTATGATATGTTTGGATGAGAAAATGAGAGAAGCACGCTTAAGATTGTTCGGTAATGTGTATAGGAAACCTCAGGATGCCACAGTGTGATGTGTACCAAATAGAGATAAAACACAATTGAAAGGGGAGGGGGAAAAGGGGAATTGGAAAGAAACTACTATAAAAGGCATGCTATATATTACTTATATTGCACATCCGTTTCAATCGAACACAATGCCAATACGATCCATATTGTGGATAGCTGATACTACATAGTGGAACAAAAGTTCGGCAGTTATTTGTGTTGTACGTCTGGTCCACATTGGATTTATTTGAATCTCTGTGTTGAAAACTGCAAATATCCGGTTCGGTGTTTTCTTTGGCAGACCGCTGCATTTAATGGTGAAATCCGATTTCTGTAATCTCTACGGTTTGAGCAATTTGTAATGGATTTCAGATTGCCTTTGAATTATATTGCTTTTATAAAGATAAGGTGAAATTTATGAAACCGCCTTCCGAAATCTAATCTTTGATCTCTTAACAACGAAGATTGGCTCTTCACCATATACCAAGACAGAACATACACGCTGATCTTCATAACATACACAGAAATTATATTGAGGTATTGCTCATTTTGATTATCACAAAGCCCAGTTCACCCTCAGTTGACATGGATGCACCAGCCGTGAATCTGCTGAATGATCGGAACCAACCTGAAACTTATGATGACTTACTAAAAAAGTCAATCAGTTTCTTCTTAGGGAAGTATCCTAAAAGCCTTTTGAATTTGTCTGATTTTGTTTCTATATATCATAGGTTGGTTCTAGATCTAAAAGATCCGCCTCTTGAAATTATGTGGTTTTACGGCGCTGTTATGTTTCACAGTTGTAAGCCAAGCATTCTTCCGCCTCCGGCGAAACTTGTGGTTGCTATGGACTTGCTGCAAATACTAAATTCACGCTCTTGTTTAGGCAACGTGTTAAAGAAGGTGGCAGTGATTGCTCCTGTCCTTTATCTTCTGTATCACCTAGAGCTTAACTTTTCAGCTAGAGATCCATGCCTAAGAGAGGAGATTGGAATTGCTCTGGAGGGAATAGTAAGTCACATAAGTATTTGTTGTTCTCAGTATTTGGATGTTGGAGATCAGGGGTTGGGCAGTATGAGTTCGTGTATCTTGGACCTAATAAGGGTTTGGACAGTGGATCAGATTAAGGATGGCAACAAAGTTAAAGTTTTGGCTTCTTTCTTTCCTACGTTGGGCAATGAGTTTCAACAGCAAGTCACTGTATGCTCGGGGTACCTGGCTGGGGCTGTTATGAGTGAAACTCTTTTGTTGAGGTTGCGTCTGAAAATCTCTCCAGCAATTGATAAAGAAGACTTGCTGAGAGATATGCTAACTTTGGCTGTTCAGACAATAAAGGGTTTCCAAAATTTCTATTTTTTAGGTGAGGATTTTTCCATGTTGCCAGTTAATCAATGTTCTTCAGTCAAGATTAGAGTCCCATATGGTTTAGATTGTACAACCTTGTATTCCCTACTCAACCGAGATTATATATCACTTCTTTCTGTTGACTTTATCATGACATACCTTTGGCATGTTTGTAGATTTGATCATCAGTGAGTGATTGGGTATGTATCAATAGCATCGTTGTCCTCTAGATTATGTTGATCCACTTTCTGCAGATTCTTGCCACTTCTTAAAATTCAATCTCTGAGAAGATGGAATTTTGGTTAGAAGTGGTTCATGGTATCCGGAGATTGAATTCATTCTCATCAAGTAGGATCTGGAGATTGACTATCCTAGAAGTTCACTTTTGTGCTTCACTTGCATGTTATAAAGTCATATTTAGAAGTTCTCTGTTTTTTGTACTTGAACCATATATTTTTCAACTCACATAACTGATATGCACTCTGTGTCATCTTTGATGAAAATATCTATAGAGGGCATACTCAAAGCCACAAGGGATAGCTAATAATAGTTTGAAGATACTTTTCTGCTCATTCAGCTTTATAGCAACGCTATACTTTGATGCCAGTTATCCAGTAGATTATTTTTTTATCCTGTTAAGGTTTTGTACACAACACAAGTATTCGGTCTGTTCTTATCCAGCATTTAACAGTTTCTGCATCAGCAGGCAGTTGTCCTGGTTGCGAATTCCTGGAATATTTTGAAGATCAGTTTATAAATGTGCTGAAAATGCTGGGTTTATCTGATATGCTTGGTTTTATCTGTTCATGAAAGATACCATAGCTGTTGAATTTCCATGTATTTAAACTATTTTACTTTGATTTTCGATCAGATATGCTCTTGAAAATGCTGTTGGAGCCCAGCTTGCCTATTGCAGCCTCATTGGTATGTCCAAATTTCAACTATTATAACTTTCTATCAACTCTACATCGAGAAATTTTCAAGAGGATTTAACATTTTACTTCAATTTTTGGAAAGTATTAGATAATATGTGGTAAAATACTAACATAAATCACAGTGAAGGCTTATTCTATAATTGCTGCAGGATTCTGAGGATGCAGTTCTTCTGCAGAAAGCGTTATATGATGCTGTTATCTTGGTTGACTATTCATTTTATTCTGGGAGATGGGTTGACTCATCTGCCAGTCGCTCTAAAAAGTTGGCTCTACTATGGGTGTTTGCTGCTGACCATGCCGTTCAGTTTGCTAGGTACTGGCCAAGTACTTTCTCCCACAAAACACACACTATTGTTGCACAACATCTGAGATTTGAATATGTGAATTTTGCTAAGTACAGGGCATCAGCTGATGAAACCAGGGCTGTTTCTTACCTTAATGCTTTCCGTGAATCTGGAATGGTGGCCGAGTTAATTAAGTGGGCGACCAGTCAAGCTGGGACGATGGACCAAAATGCTAGACATGAAACCACTACTCCTAGAGCTCTAATCCGTGAGTTGTTAATTCAGTTATATACTTATTTTCTTTTTACTATATCTTGAATCTGTGTTGCATTACATTAGGGGAAATTCTTAAACTGTCCTTCCATCGCATTTTCTAGAAAATGGAACTTCTCTGTCCAATCTGAATTTCCCTGATGGGAATTAGATTATTAGCATAGGAGGCTACAGGTTACTGGATGGTATTTACTGAAAAGAATTGGAGCTGCCTGCTTCGTTTAAGTTGTGGGCACTTCATACAATAGGGAAAATTGTAATTTTGATCCTGCAGGGTGGGTTTGCCATTTTTGGTTTTCATATTCACGAGGTGGCTATTTAGTACCAACTTCAAAATTTGTGAGCTCTGCGGACAAATTTTACCAGAATCCTAAATGTCACGTGCAAATTTCAGCAAAATTTGTTCTCATATTGCAAAATTGAGAGTTGCTTGTGCTAAATGAGCGTATATGATGGACCAAAAATGCCAACCCCCGTTAGTTACAGACCAATTTTCCAATTTCCCCATCCGACATTTCAACTCCAGAACCTGAGATGTTTGACTGCAAGTAATGATTTGCAGATTGGCTATTGGTCCTTGAAGATCATGGCATTCCAATATTTGATCCTAGCATGTTAAGGGTACGTGCGAAAGCAGTAGCTACCGTTGATATGAACAAGATCGATGTAGATGAAGACCAAGAAATGTGTGACCAGTCAAACAAGGGATTTCCAGGCGATCGCTGCTTAACAAGTACTAATAAAAAACGGAAGGAGGCTCTGAGTGACGTGCAGGAATCGCGAGTCAAGCAGGTCAAGCTTGATCATTTTGGAAATTCTGTTGGGGAGAAGTTCTTACCTTTCCCGGGTGATGGTGGGCCCCACCGTGCGAGCCTGGCTATCAAGATTTCGTCCGATGATGACATGGAACTCTAGGATGATTGTCGTACTTGAGAAGAAAAAAATTGGCATTGTCTGTTGCGAGGTAAGTCTGGCCTCTTACCAGAACTTCTTTGATTCGTGATGTTCCAAAATATGTCGTTGCAATGACGAGGACCATTTGGTAGAACAATGTGTATTTCATCAAATACTTGTTGGAAGTTTATATAATTTCATGGCTTATGGGCAATGCGTTTCTCATGTTACACACACATATATATATATTAGACACATATTTAGTTTTTGTAAATTTTTCGAACTGTCAAATATGGTCAAACAATTAAATATTTTTCTCGGACCTTTTGGCTGGAGAATTGCAATTTGTGCTAGAATTCATCACTGGATCAGTAAATTTGTTACTGCATCCATCCCAAGAAAATTCATATTTTGTTTGACAAAAATATAATGTTTTTTTTATCAATTTAATAAAATTACAATTTTTTAAAATTACAAATTTGTGTGTATATGAGTTTTTCAATTTGTTAATTACTTATTCAATTGTATATAATTTGTTTGTGAAATAATTTATTTAAATTTTTATCTCACAAAACAGGACAATAATTTTTTAAATATAACCTTTTTTTAATAAAAAATATTTTTATTTTTTTTAAATAAAGAAAATATTTCTCTATTTCCTAGGAATTTTGTGTGGGATTTCTCTATCTCGAAGCTCTGGGTGCACCTTGGTAATCACATTCTTACTTCCAAAATTGGAGGGGCAAGTTACATTTTGTTCTAGTTAATGTAGTCAATACTCTTAAAACACATTTGGACCACCATCACTTGTATGAATCATCTACATAAGTTAGTAACTTCCAAACCATTTTAGCATTTTTACCATTTCGTACCAGTACAGGTTCGAAATTTGCTTAGGTCACGTTTGGATGGAATAAATTGAGTTCGAAATAAGCTAGCTAGCTATAAATGATGTCTTTTGGAATGCAGTGTGTGGGTGTGTGTGTGTTTGTTTGTTTAAGAGCAGTGGGGATCTGGTGCCACGTGGCACAACAATGTATATGTGTGAGGTGGCAATAAATTAGGCGATCTCTCTATGCGGCCTTGGATCGTGAAATTACACCCACCTCTCTATGTGTGCGTATTTATTGATTGCCCTATACTCTACCCCTTTTATTGCTGCTTACCATACAGGCCCTTATCCCCAGACGCTTCCAACTATTGTTTCCTTCAAATCTATGAGAGAAATTCAATGCTCTTAAAGGATCAAATTTTGAATTCACTTAAAATATAATTAAAGATAAAGATGAGAAATTTCACATCTAAGGGAGTTTTAGATTCATATTTTTTTAAATAAAATAATATCTCATAACCTATATATTTTTGTATTACTGAATGATCAAACACGAAGAATGTAATCCAAAATGTTATAATATTACATACATATATATATATATATAATAAGAGAACTACGTATTAAAATAGTAAGTTTTAGATTTTTGGGCCGAAACTGCTCATTGTTTTTAAAAGGTCCGACATCCAATTATATTATTTCATTCAATTTTTTTTAAAATTTATCATTTTTTCATCTTACATTCATTTTTAATGAAAAATATATAAAATTGATTTTTTATGACAATTTTTAATTTGATATCCTTATTGCATAAAAATAAAACTTTAATTTTTAAATATAAACTATTCTTCATAAATTAGTTGTGATAATATTTTAATATTTCAATGTGAGATATTTTTCCTTCAAACAAATTATTATTAAAAATTATAATTTATATAATTATTATTTACACTAAAATTCATACTACTATTTTTATAAAAATTATTACATTATCATATTATAAATTGTGCAACGGAAAAAATATAAAAATATTTAAACTTGTTGTTAATGAGAGTTCCAACAGTTGTACATGATTACAACCAATTTATGAAATAACATATTTTATTCAATTATATTGAAATATTGTACAAATTATTATATTCTAATGTTATCTTATTATAGAAATGAAATAATACATTTTATTTCAATATCAATGAAATTTTATGATATAATATGAGACAAAAATAACTAAAAAATAGTGATCCACCTCAGAAAATTTTAGGAGGGAGAGAGAAGATCCACCGACACCCTAAATCGACCTTTATATTGATTATCATCACATTTTTCACAAGAAAATCTGAGTTCTGGTTATACATGTATTGTTCTATCACAGGTAAAAAAAATGACAAATAAATAAAAACTTAAAAAGAAAAACAAAAAGGTTTTCAATATCCATTAAAGATGAAGAAAAATTAGCTAATTTATTTTTTTATTGGAACCTATTTTGACTAGTGGTATGGTAATAGTTACCAACTTTTCACTTAATTATATGAATTACGAAATACCAAAAATGCTAATCTATTTATCGTTAGCACATATTGTTACGTTCAGGTATTAAAATTTTGTAGAATATAGTTAATATATATCTTAAATTTTGACACATCAACAATAAATATTTGAACGACGGACGATGATTATGGTGAAACTATTTATAAGAAATAATGGGAACCGACAAAAAAAAGTGTGTGGTTGGTGAGTTGGTGTTCTCACAATGCAGTAAGCTAAAAAGGGTTTTGAAAAGGATTTGTGTTCTTCTTTGGCACGCTATTTTATTGCACTATTTATTTATTTATTTATTTATTTATGTAGTGTGGCCGAGACTTGAGACAGCATAATACATTTAATTATTTAATTTTTATTTTTAATTCAAAAACAGTCTGAAACCTTACCGACATAATTAAACCATTAATTAACATTGCTTACATTTTAATTAACAATACTCAGGGGAAATCTGTGATTGATTAAATGAGATGTGGTAATTGAAATTATGCACAAAATCTAATTATTTGATTTCTAGGCATATTCATTGTGTAATTAGTGTTTATAATTTGGGTTCATGTGCTACTTTTATGGAGAAATATAACCTCATATATCTTTTATGAGCACATCAATGATGTGGAGTATTCATTAATTGAACTGTGTTTCGTAGTAATTTTATTTTTTATAAGTCGAAATTTTGAATTCGATATGCCGGAGTTGGTTGCTGGTATAAGAGGGTTCTTTCCGTATTTTCTTTCTTTATACGCAAATCTAACACATATCTATTGAAGCAGCGACGCATGCCACTTGAACCAACTCCATCAAGAGAGGAACAAATAAGAGCAATATTCACACGCACGTGTGTGTGTGTGTGTATATGATTATTGGTAGAAATAAATTGTTGTGAATATATATTAAATAGTTGTAGAAATAATATATTATCTTTATTGAGATTTGAGATTGGTAAAATAAATATGGGATGATGATGAAATCGATTTTTTAGTTAAAAAAAAATGAAAATCACATGTGAAATTTGGTGCACTGTGATATGTTTGCTTTCATTTTAAGGTAAACCAGCTAAATTTGTTGTCCAATTTAGGGTCACTACTGCCTTTAACTTTTGTACGCAGATATATATATATATATACATATATGTATGTATTTATTTAAAATTAATTTGGATCCAATGACAATCTCCCATGGAAAATGGAAAAACATTAATTACTTCGAAAGTCAAAATATTAAATGTGCTTGCAGATTGTAATTAAATATAGTTATATTATTAATGAAAAGTCAACCCCATTCATAGTTATAGTACAAATAGTATTGGGGTGTGCAATTTCTGGTCTTGGAATAATGAAAATAAAAAATTCTTATAAGATTTTTGAAAAGAAATAAGATATATTAAATAATATTTCATTCCACTCTTAAAGTAAATAAAATGCAATTATTTTAATAAAAATATTCTAATGAGCAAAATGAATTATCATTTTTTGTTTGCACAAAATGCACTTTATATATTACTTTGAGCAAAAGAGAAATTTATGTTGCTTTATCGATTGTGTTTCTGTTAAAAAAATACTATTTTTAGGTGCGTTCAACAATTTATAATAATTATATTAAAATAATAAATTATATAAAAATGTAATTTTTTTATAAGATGTATAAATATATAATATATATTTTTAAAAATTCTTTTGTTTCAAATAAAAATATCTCACAATTTTATTTCATATATAAATATTTTAAATATCAAAATATACCACAATTAATCTAACATGCATATTTTATATTTGACAATTACGATTTATTTATATGTATATGCAATATGGATATCAAATTGAAAATTGTGAAAAGATGATTAATTAGATTTATTTTTCATAAAATAATCAAGTTGAGACGAAAAGTTATAAACTTTTAAAATTAGGATGAAAACACAAAAGAAAATTTGATTAGTTGTCAAACTTTATAAAAATAATATGTAATTTTGGCGAAAGTGTCTTAACTTACTATCTGTTAGGTAGTTCTCTTGTTATATATATATAGATATAACGCAAAAATTTATGTGCATCAAATGTACCATGCAATCAGATTTACAGTATAATTTGTTCAACTAAAAATATGACTTGTTTAATTAAAAAATATAACTACTGATCTGTTATCTTAGAAAAATATAATATTTTTATGTAAATAAATAATATTGTAGATCGGATGCAAGATACACCCTATATACAAAAGACTTATTTTAAATATGTATTTCATCTTATGCTACATCTTACAGAATTAAATTATTGATGATGCTATTTTATGGATAAAGATAAAATAAAATAGTGGCGGTGACATCACAATCTTACAAAAAGTGTCATATTTAATGTGTGTAATGATATTATAAGGTAGTAATAGTAAATCAATATATTAGGTTGGCAGGTTATTGAGAGGACATTGGAACTTATGATGTACACTAGCAACTAAATTCTAGTCAAAGATTCTAATATCTAGAAGCATGGATATCAACTAACTTCAATTCTTTTATTATGAAAAGGTTAAAAATAATAATAATAATAATAATAATAATAATAATAATAAAATAGAAAAGGAGAAGAAAGCAAAAGAAACTATTGACACATCCAACAAAATTGATAGCTCAATGCCAAATAAACCAATAAATACAAACAAAGTTTCCAAAAATTAAATCTAACTAGTTGCTCCCTTCACATTTCCTTTTTAAAAAAGAAAATTTTTAATTTTACTGCAACCATACGATAAAAAAATCTTACACTTCAAAATTTACATAAAATTATATCTATTTCTATATAATTTTATGTGAGTACTTTTCAATTAAGATAACTCCAAGACAAACAAACTAATGTTTGTTATTTATGAAAAGTTATAAAGTCCAATAATATTTATTTTTTTATAAAAATATTTTTAAATTAAAAAGGAAAAAGAGAAGTGGTTGTTTATGGCATGAGTTTCTTGCAAAAGAGCACCAAACATTATTTAAAATAGGATTGTGATATGAAAATGAATTGTAAGAGAGAGGAGGCCTGATGAGGTTAATGTAAGAAAAAGACACTCAACTCATAGGGAAGGGGAAGGGGAAGGGGAAGGGAAGGGGATGTTTGTGCATGCCATAAACACATCTTATAAAGACTACCATTTGATGTTTCAACTAAGCATCCTATGCTTCAAACCCCCTTTGCCCATCCCATCCTTAATTTGCCAAACACACCTTATGTATTATACTTATTAAATTAGTTCAAGTTAGTTCTTAATTAATTATTTATCCATCCTTCTCATTTCTCTGATATTACACCTCTCTTTTTGGCCAACTAATTTAATACATAATTTTTTAATAATTATAAATTCCGTTTTTTTATTTACTGATTTGACTTATTTAATTATATGTAACTTACTCGTAAAATTAAAATTACTAATAAAATTTTGGAACAACGGCAATACATTTATTAACAAACACTTGGTGGTTTATCCTCACCTCCATTATTAAAATTTTCAACCTACTTTGTTTCTATTTATTATTTTTTTTTTTCAATTCTGAAAAGATTCCCAGCTTTATAATATTTCCGTACCAATAATAATACCAAATTTCTAGACTCTGGAATTTGTGCATGAATGTCCTTAATATTAGTGGATCCCCACAATAAATACAGCATTTCTCAATGCTTATTTTTTAGTAAAAATACATATTTTTATTCTAATATTTTATTTGTAATCAATTTCAATTTTAAAGCTGAAATTTCAGTTTGCGATATTTTACATTCGTTTTAAAAAACGAGTTACATTTGTATAATTAAATTTATTTATACAAATATAACTATTTTTTTTAAATGAATGGGGTATAATTTTATAGCAGACAAATATATAAAATCTTTTATTAAATATTCTGTTTTATTTATTTATTTCTTTTGTCGGTAGAAAATAATTTTCCAAAAATAATATTCACCAGTTAAAAAAGCACATGCATTATTGCTTTAATTCAATCAGATATTTATAAAGTTATTTATTATAAAAAAATAGGTCCCTAGAACTAGTTTTCAAGTAAAGAGAATTTTTTTTTTGCTAAGATATAGGGAAAATGAATTCCAGTGAGGAGTGACGGGGACATATCTGTCATTTCACTATTGAATTGTGTCGGTCCCTAACTCTAGTTAAAATCCAATTATATGTAGTCGGGTTTGGACCCACTCCGTTTCCATACAAAGCCCAGACCGAGAAGCGTCGGTGACTCAGTGAACGTTGGGCTCAACTCACCATTATATACAACCTGTATATATTATTCATATTTTCCATACATACACAATATTTTATATATAGAGAGAGAGGGAGAGGGCGTGGATTGGTATATAAGCTGTGGATGCCAAATCCAACGCGTCTGGAACTTTGAGAGAGGAAAAATAATAATTAGAGAGAGAAAGGGAGGATTATAGGGAGAGAAAGTGCAATGGGGGACTCCAGCGATTCCGTCTCCGTCGATATGGAGTCCATTCCTCTCGCCGGAAAGGTCAAAGTCAAACTGTGCTTACATTATGCTTGCATACGCATATACATTCAGCTAAAGTTATATATATATATATATATTTTTGTTTTTTTTTTCTTTTTTCCATGTTTGTTTTTTGTTTGTTAAGAGTATTTGTATATGTGGAATATAATATGTATATATCCGGAAGGAATCGATTTCAAGAGCTACATTTGGAGCAATGTTGTTATTTCAAAATTTTGCAGGATTTTTGCTTTGAAGGGTAATAATAATTTTTTTTCCAGAGCGCTTTATTTAGAGTGCTGCAAATTTTCACTTTGTGGATTTGAGGTGTACACAGAGATTATTTTGGCAATTTCATATAGCACTGATTTTCGCAGATTGAATTAACTATCATATGAAGGGAAATGAAGTTTAATTTGTATCATATAATCTCATTCAGTAGCTTTATTAGTTTGAGAAGGCGAGTTATTTAATGTAGTATTATTTATCATTTTTCGGATGTTTTCTATCGAATTACATATATATATACATATATATATATTAATTGGTTAAGTATATTCTATCCGAGAATTAAGATTAATATTTGACCTGGAATACTAAAAAAAAAGAGTTTCTTTTAATGAATCAAGTTCTACTGTGATTTTGAGTATCTCGATTGGTTTATATTTTGAACTTCATTTTTCACTCTGAAATTAAACAAATTTCAAATTTAGACAGCCCTCCATTAATTTCTTACCCAATGTGCTTGAAATATTGTTGATTTCTGTATTTTTAGAAAAAAAATCTCAAAAAATGCTAGTAAAGACCTATAATTAAGTATATCTTTTTTCTTATTGATGCATGAATAGATTCTTACTGGATGCAACGAAGACAAAAGAACATTGACCTTAAATCCACTTGGCAAATTTGCTTATAAGCTAGTTGAAATCCTTTATGAAGGACCACTTTCCTTGAGAATTTGGTTTTAAGCAAATTATAGTCTGTAAATATTTATGTGGCATCAGAATTTCTTAGATTGGGCTAGCTGATGGAATATTTGGCTCCGATTGGCATATTCTTGTGGCTTATGTGACAGTTGTGACAAACTAGCTTTTCATAATGGTTTACAGGAGCATATTGTCAAGACTGGTCATGGTTCTGTTTCTGTTGCTGTTTTTGGAGATCAAGACAAACCAGCTCTTATTACCTATCCTGATTTGGCTTTAAACTGTAAGGAAATGAAACCGAACTTTCAATAATTGTATAGTTGATCTTTACCAAACTTATGCTATTCTCTTAGCTATGAATCTTTTTGTGATAAGTGATTATCCTGCTGATGCTTTTACATTACACAGTTGCAAATTATTAAAATCTGGTGTAATATCTGTTTGTTTCGATCAACTTTGAGCTGCCTATTTTGCTGTAAAAAATTTATGCTCCATCTGTCTCGTATATTTAGGTTGGTTTTCCTTTTTTTTGGGATTTCCAATTATATTCACTTGTTTCTAAATCTAATTATACTTTTTCCATCTTTTCCTAATATTACCATGTTGATTATATTAGTTCTATTAGAAAGGGGCACATCAAGAAATTATTTTTCATATTTGTCATTTTCCAATATCATTCTTAATCTGCGTGAAAACATTTCTATATATACGGATCGGAGGAGTAAAACGTTTCCTGCGAGAAGCTTTCGGGACCATTAATTTGTAATTATCTGGAATAATCCCATTAAAAATCGGGGATTTTAACAAATGCACATGTCACTTCTAAAAGTGTTGTTGACATCTGACTCCTTTGTCTGCATGCAACCAAACAGATATGTCCTGTTTCCAGGGACTGTTCGACTGTCCAGAAGCATTTTCTCTTCTTCTCCACAACTTCTGTATCTACCACATCAGTCCTCCAGGTCATGAGGTAAGTCCCTTGAATTGCTTAATCACTCATTTTAGCTTGCCCTCTTTAACACCATATTCATTCAACTGCACTGCTTATTGCAGTTAGGAGCTGCTATAGCTGACCCTGATGAACCTACATTATCTGTTGATGATTTAGCTGATCAGATTGCTGAAATCCTCGACTACTTTGGGTAATTCTAGTGTTAGTAATATTTGTTGGCAAATATTTTTTTGTGCTTCTCTTATTCCCATGTACTAGATTGCCCTTATGCATGCATATTCTCTGCACCCGGTGAATCCTATCAGTGTTATTATGAAGAGTATCAAACACTAATTGATATTGAATTCGGGAATATATGTAGAAATCAGGCTGACTCTCTATCTCTCTCCCCAGACTTGGTGCGGTAATGTGCGTGGGTGTAACTGCTGGAGCTTATATTCTTACCCTCTTTGCTGTAAGTCATTCTCCATCTAAAGTTGTATCTATATCTGTCCATCAGTTTGGACCAACAAAGTTGTGTACTTCTTTACTGCAGATAAAGTATTCGCAACGTGTTATGGGTCTGATTCTTGTTTCTCCATTATGCAAAGCACCATCCTGGACAGAGTGGTTTTGCAACAACGTTTGCTACTTCTCTTTCTGATTGTTTTGCACAAATCTTGTGTACACATGGAAAATGTGATAGATCTCACAGTAAATGGTTTACTATTTACAGGTGATGTCAAATTTGCTTTACATTTGTGGTATGTGTGGCTTAGTGAAGGAGCTATTGCTCATGCGCTACTTCAGCAAGGTGCATTTGGAATCCATTTATTTTAAAATTTTACTCGTTTTCAGAAGTGATGGGGAATTAAATTATTAATGATGTGACAGGAAGTTCGAGGGGGTGTTGATGTACCAGAATCAGATATCGTCCAATCGTGTAGAAGAGTTAGTTCCTTGCTGTTCTCACCATCCTTCTTTTATATTCCATCTTTTAGCATTATCTTAGTTAAATTCTAAATGGTTGCAGTTGTTGGGTGAGAGGCAGAGCCCTAACGTGCTGCGTTTTCTTGAAGCTATTGATGGGTAATTTATTTAACTATTTTCCTATTATTAAAGAAACTACAGGCTTCAACACTTTGTTGCAAAAGCTTTAACTTCATCATCCTCTGCCTAACAGGAGACCAGACATTACTGATGGCTTGCAGAAATTGCAGTGCCGATCCTTGATTTTTGTCGGAGAAAACTCACCTTTCCACTATGAATCTCTTTATATGACCTCAAAGCTAGATAGGAGATTCACTGCCTTAGTTGAGGTAAGCTAAACCAGATTTATTCCATGACCCGCACCAGATGGTGTATACGCTATATAATACACACACACACACACACATTCCTGCATATATTGTGCAAATCTATGGTAGATAAAGCATTTGGTGTAGTTCACAGTTTGTTTGAGGTTTGGGTTCAGGCTGTCAAGCTCTTGTAGCTATCGGGCCTCAGACCCACAAACCTAGACACCAACCCGACCTGCCACTCCTATAATACCAAACTCTCTCTATCAATGCAGGTTCAGGCATGTGGATCGATGGTTACAGAAGAACAACCAGACGCTATGTTGATACCATTGGAATATTTCCTGATGGGCTATGGCCTCTTCAGGCCGTCTCAATTCAATGTCAGCCCAAGAAGCCCATTAAGCCCGACTAGCATTTCACCCGAGCTTTTTTCACCGGAAAGCATGGGCTTGAAATTAAAACCGATAAAAACAAGAATCCAGGCTGAAGTGTGAGGGTGAATGATAGATAGAGCCAGTTTTTTGTAACTTATGCAGCGAAGGAGCCGTTGAAGACAGTCTTTAGGCTTGGGGAATTACAGGAGGCTTGTAGATAGAAGATATAAATAAGCAGAAGAAATTAGATAAAGGGCAAAGTATACGGTAGAGGAGTGAAATATTTTTTTTTTTGTTTGTACTCTAGGAGAAATTAGTGAGATCCATGTACATCATTCGAATAATTAAATTATATATGATGATAAAGAAGGAAATAATAATAATAATAAAAGGCAGGCGAAGTATTTTGTTTTCTGTCTATTAGTTTATCCCTGTACATCCATTTTCAGTTGTTGATAGTTAGGCAGGTTCGATCATTTATTCCTCTTCTTTTTTATTTGCTTATTTCACAACACACACACACACACACACACACACACATATATATATATATCAAATAAAATGTGAAAAAAACAAAATTCAGTTTTACTTTCACAAATAAGGAAAGAGCTTGACTTTGGAAATAGTATCATAATTAAGTTTCTGAGAAAAGTTGTTTTATATTATATCTTATCGGGCCGCTGGGCCGCACCCCTTACAATCCGAATACGATGACCCAGGCCCAACTCAATAATTTTGTGTCGATGAATCTTTTTGCGTCATAAATTGTTTCCAACTCTTTTGATTGATTGATTTATTTTTAAAAGAGATGCCAAGTTGCATGCCATCAATTGGTTCGTTATGATAAGACCAATATTCAAAATTTGCACCCAATCTTCTATGTCATGATTCATTTTCTGAATAAAGTGATTGAGAATCCAACTCCATTCCCGATTCTGATACCATGTTGAATGATTGATTATTTGGTCGACAAAATTAAGAAATTCATACAAAACAAACGTGACATATTCCATAGTTCAAAATATAGCACAAAATTCAGTTCAATGCTTAACTGAGTCTTGTATACATATCCATGTCAATCCACTATGAATCTTGTTTTGTCGTAGTGCAGGAGATTTCTAAGGGAGCCATTGGTTTCTTCTTCATTTCTGTGGACTTTTCTTCTGTTCATCTCCGCATACATTTCATCTATCATTGGTTTCCAGAGACGAACACGTGCGTTTATGAACCAATTCGACACCTGGTTATGACGATACCAGTGAAAATGCAAGCAAAGACACCATGAAATTGTATGAAAAACATCAACTCCTACTGTAGGAAATTGTGTGTGTACCTGGCTTCTTGTCAGACCACTTTTCAATGCCAGCAAGTGCTTCTCTGAATCCTTTGGATAACTGAAATATGAAACATGCATGTTTTAATGGTGAAGTATGAGTTGGCAGAGCTTCCATTTCTAAAGAAAATGTGTACAGTCAGACAATCAATTGCATAGTTAGGGCAAAGATGAGCTTACGGGTGAAGAAAGTTCTGGAACATCCACGCCCTCAAGACGGAGACAGATCGTTCTGGAAGGCCTCTCTGAGGCCTCCATAGTTGATGATCACCCTTTCTTAGCTGCTGGAGAGCCCACTGTTTCTGGATGAAAGATGTCTGGAAAGAGTTGTTATCTCTCTCCTCTCCCTCACTAAGACTTGGACTCATTGCAAGAATGTAGCTGCTGATTCTCTCTCTCAGGTTTCTGTACATGAGAGAGAGTGTGGGGAGAGCAAATCTAGCATGTAGATTCGGATCCAACTCAGTTACAGCATGAAACGCTGATATAACTGTGTGGATTTCGTCCAAGCATTGGTTGTACCGATCATCAACCTGAATTTAATGATAATGAGAATAATCATAAGCAAGATGAGATGAGATAAGACCATGATTTTATGTTGGATCAATCATAGAAACACACAATATACCGCTTGCAATAAAGAGAGCAGGTGTTTTTTCTTGGATTCGAGGTTGTTATGAAACATGGATGATCCATTGTCTAAATCAATTCCATCAGATAAACGGAATCGCGAGCAGCTTCTTCCCTCCGAGTAACTAACTTGATCAAAGTTTTCAAGCGCATAGCAAGCAATTTCAGCTAGTATCTCTTGCATTGCATGGAGGAATCTAGATCCTGATAAAGCTGGGAGTGGCGACCTGTAAGAATTAACGTTCATTGAGAGGCTATTACTGCTACAAGACGTACTGTCCGATCCGACGTGTCTTTTATGAGACGTTGCAAGGCTTAACGACAACTCGTTACTAAATCCAGACAGCCCTGGATTGTTAGAGTTCAAATCTTCTGCTAACATCCATGGATTCATCACATTTCCAGATTCTTGGACAAACGGTAAGCCTTCAAGGCTGTAATTCGTGCTGTCAAGCGTAGGATTCACAACAGCAGAGGTGCTGGTAATAACGTTATCCATATCATGAATGCTGCCAATTTGGTGATATGATGATGTGGCAATGGAGAAACCTCCAGGAGTGTTCTTCCCTGTTTGTATGTTCCATGATTCATCAGCAAAATGAGGCGCCACTCCGCCACGCGAAAAACTGATCATGGATTCTCCCAGAGAGGGGAATCCTATCATTGCATGATTTTGAATTTGCCTATCCAATAAGTTTGAATAACCGGGGGGAAATAAGGATGAATTCAAAGAGTTTTCGTCTGTGTCTATTTGCATCTTGATAGGATTCCTCTGCATAAATCGAGAACGAAAACAACCTGGAAATGTGCAGATCAAGAATTAATACAAGGGTTCTAACTCATGGCATGTATTATCAGAGTTCAACTAACCATTCTAGTAGAATGCTTGAAAAAATCAGATCAAGAATTATATTTAGTCTAAAGAATCATGATTTCATTGACATGTGAAATCATATAATATAACTCTCATCCGATTTTCTTCTTTGAAGTCAGAAATCCACTACTTCAAAAAGGGGGGGGGGGGGGTTGAGGAAAAGGTGAAAAACAGAATAGTAATAACAAGAGTTTTACTCATGTATGTGACAGACCAAACACAAAAAGGGCAAGCAAGTTCTTTATTGTTCTTCTTTTTATCATTGTTTGCTGTTCTTTTTTTTTTAACCAGCATTTATATTTCTATACCATGAGTCTCTGTAAAAGGAAACTGAAGAAACAGAACTCTTTCACTCCATAATATTTGTTTTTGGGAAGAAAGAGAAGAGAAAACTTTAAGAGAGAGAGAGAGAGAACTAACAATGAAACAGATGAAAATTTGAAGTTCTGAAAACCAGCATAAGAGATCAGATCAGAGTGGAACTCCATTAGTGTGAAACCAGAATATGACACAGACGTAAATATTAGTTCCATTTTATATTTATTAATATTTTTATGAAAGATAAGCCAGAGAGTATATTAATACAAACCTTATTATCCTCAGAGAAGGAGCATCTGTAATGAAGAGATAATCCCAGGTGAAATGCAGTTTCCCCTTCAAGCCATTGCAAGAAAAATGTCAAGAATAGAAATATGATTTGGGTATAAATATTTTTAAAAGGATAAATTACTTTACAAGGAACAGATGATAAAAGCACCAAAAAATATATAAAAAAAGAAAGAAAAAAGTGAGGTTTGATTCTTTACTGATCCGAACTATATGTAGGAAATCATTGGTTACCCTTTCTTGCTAAACAGTGTACAGATCAAAAGCCAAAAGAGTATTGTAATAAGCAGTTTCTCTTTACTACAAAGAATAAAGTTTTAACAATGGTTGCAAGAAAGAAGGTTTGACGATGTACAAACAAAGTAGCAGCAAGTACTAACCCCACCACCATTCTGAAGAAAGAAGACAACAAAGAATGAAAGGCCAAAAGAAGTGCATAAAGTGAGCTGTTATTATGTTGCTTGTGTAAGAAAGAAAAGTGGGGTTTCATCCAAGAATTCAAAAACCAAGAAAACTGAGAATTTTCAGACATACATACACACAACACATCAAGAATCTCTACAACACGATCTCCTCTCTTTCTTAAAAGACTCTTCTTTCAACACAAAGGCTTATTAACCATTGGGTTATTGATTCTCAACACGAAAATACAGAGGGTTTATGGGATTTAAAGTACATGCATTATGAAGAAGCCCATCAAAAGCATGAAAGAGACTGTTAAAAAGTCAGGAGAAATGGGCCTGAATTGCAGAGAGGTAGGGAAGTAGGGGAGTTATATGAATAAATGGATGTGGAGAAAGAGAGAGAGATGCATACATGTACGTATTTTGGACGTGGAGAGAGGAGATAGAGAGGGGTAAAGAAAAGAGAGCAGTACCCTGATGCTGCAGCAGTTTTACTCATTTCTCTTGCAGCTTTTTGAGGGCCCATTTCTCTCTCCCCCTCTCTCTCCTCATTACCTCTAATTATCTGCTCAGCCATCAAGCAATGATAGCAACAAATAAAAAAAATCTGGATTCTCTCTCTCTCTTCAATCTCCTGTGCGTTGCAGTATTTCTCAGCACCATTTTTTTTATGGGGAGAAGAAAAGTTATTTACCATTTTAACTACATTGAGAAAGCAGAGATAATGTGATGAGAAAGGAGAGCAAAGGGGAAAGAATACAACATACTTTTGCTACCTGAATCAAACAACTAAATGGTTAAGGCAAGTAAATAGAGGAAAAGGTCTATGACACTGTTCCACCAGCAGTGTACTTTCAGTCATTGGTTAGAGAGAGAGGAGAGAGTGAATTAATGCAGGAAAGAATAGTAACAGTATGCAATGATGATGCAAGCAATACTGTAGGGGAAGGGGGAGTTCTCTGCTATGGGAAAAATCTTTCTTAAATTTATATGCGTGCATGCAATTGCAATCTCCTGTTTATACATCAGATTATTATTTTTCAAATAATATTTTATTTTATATTCTGTTTATACACTTTATATTGCTCTGTTAAATTATATGTGGGGTTTTTTCAGGTTTAAATTCTTTATTTCAATCTGTGTTCATCTTTTATTTCAATTCCCTTTTATAGGGCTATGAAAATTCCAATTGCCCGGACTTGGAAAAAAAAAATATTTTTTTTCAATTCATAGTTTAAGATTGATATAATAAATAGTAATTTTTTTATTTTTCTTTTCTTGCTTTCCCAATTTTAGTTTCTAAAGATAGATTGGGGGCCAAAATTGAAATTCCAAAACATTATGGACGAAACTTTTTATAAAGAAAAAATATTTTATATTCACTTAAAAACTGTCCTAAAAAAATCATAAATTTAAATTAGAAAAATACTTTATAAGACAATTTATAATTGGTAAGCAATACATGACAAAATAAGGCTTGTGGGTCGAGACAAATAAGCCCAAAATATTTGGCGTATTGGGCTTCATTGGACAGAGCCCAAACAGTCGGCCCAAATAGGTGATTTTGATGGACTTGTTTAGCCGGCCTCTTTTGGATTTGCTAACGTGATTTTCTTCTTCACTTTTATGGCCCAAATTGCATCAACATTTTTCTTCTTCTAAATTTTTTAATGGGCTAAAATCATGGACAGTAGATACTAGGGTATTGGCCCAAGTCATCTTGAAGTATCAATTTTATTATTTTTTTCTAAACATTCTTTAACAGTAACAAATTAATTGTGTTGAAATGTAGAAACAAACATGTATACACCTGAAAAATGTAAATCAATTTGAAGAAAATACAATTTTTTAAAATCATAAACTTATACGACTTCTTTATTTGTTGATTTTATGTATTTATAAATAACTTGTTTAGAAATTTTTAAAAAGAATTAATAAGTATGAAGAAGAAAATGAGATCTTGACATTTGAAACGTTGCTCTTTTTGGGAACAAAAACTATTCTGAAACAAGACTCTTTTTTTGGTACAATCTTTTTTAAACAAGCTCTATATTTGAGATGAAGAGAGTAATTATTATTACAGAAATATCGCACAGTAAACATAAATACCATCGAGTGCCTCCTAATATGTACCGGCGTAGTATAATACAAGATGCTCAAAAGAGGAATGCAGTGCAACCATCCTCCATAATAGGCCGATGGAAAACACAAAACCAAGGGTGCACAAAACATTAATTGAAACTTATATTATGTCAAGAGTTGGCCAAGATTGTTGACAAATAAAAGGTACTTCCAAATGACAAGGAAACACATATGAGGAGGAAGCAAGCAAGGAAGATG
Organism: Caryopteris x clandonensis; assembly: GCA_028749325.2. Taxonomy (NCBI): domain Eukaryota; kingdom Viridiplantae; phylum Streptophyta; class Magnoliopsida; order Lamiales; family Lamiaceae; genus Caryopteris; species Caryopteris x clandonensis. The sequence continues at coordinate 1,143,664 of JAPYKT020000002.1, read as the reverse complement.
ATCACATGACGTGCCTCCAAATTAAGACAGGCAAACCCCTTCACAAGTCTCACAACATGCATATATCTACTACCTGTCCATGCCCATTCAATTATGGGGTTGACATATTGCAGCCACAACTAATAAAGTACACTGCAAGTTGCTCACCTACTTGCAGGATATATAAATACCATATATATATATAAATGTGTGTGTGTTTTTGTATCTATATATGTATCTCTATAAAGTTACCCACTTTGTTTCTCTTGTCACACGCACAACGTTGGTGGAACTTCACGGCTAAATGGGAATTAATGGTAGATAGGGATATTGTCTTCTCAATTTTTCCATGAGTTTCTCTTAAAATTGTTTGAGGATTGTAGTATTTATTATGTGATGGAAATATAAGTTGGTGATGAGAAGTAGATTGTCAAGGGATGTTCTCAGGAAGCCTTTGAGTAGGGCCTTATTTAAAATTCATTGACCCCACTAAAATATAATCAAATAAATACTTCATTTTCCCTACAATGACAATATTAAGATTCTATAATATTGGAAAATATCAACTGAAACCCAGATTAGCCAATCAGCACCAGGAGTTTTATCCAGTTCACAAATCACACTTCCATTGTGTGTGTGTGTGTGAGAGAGAGAGAGAGAGCAATATAACCTAATTGCAAACTTATGCCAAATTCATATATTGATAGGCCACTTTATATATAACCCAAACAAGCAAATTTCTTAATCTCTCATTGTAAATAGTAAAATTAAGACAGATTAAGCATCCAAAACGAACAAGAAATGAAGTAATATATATATATATATATATAATAATTATGAAGCAAGATGCATGATCAGACAATCATTTATTGGAATGTCAATTGCAAAGCCAGAAAAAAGTAGCATTAATGTTTGGAAAGAAAACTAACACAGCTATATAACCCACCAAACACTTTGAACTATCTAACAACTATACAAAATTGAAAAAAAAAAAAAAAACAATAATTCCAACTTGCATGACATAAGAAACCCTTGTTGCCACTAACAAATACTCAAATAATCAAAACATATTTATTAAAAAGAGAAAAGAAAAAGGACACCCACCCCACCACCACTGCCGCCGCCGCCATTATTGTGCTTACCAGGCCGCAACCGCCGTTGAATCATTCTTGGCCATGCATAGATGCTATTGCCACCACCCCAAGCTTCTGCAGATTCAGCTTCACCACCGTATCTGTAAACATCTTCGTATCCTCTCCTGTGTTACCCTCCGGTATGTCCACGATGTACGACTCCAATACTACCGTATAAACCTTGCCGTCTTTATTGAATTCATTGACAGAGGTCACCGATCGGTAATTGTTCAGTCTGTGCTCGCCGCCGACCACTCTGAAGCTCAGTATGTGCTTCTCGTCATCGAGGATTTCGAGGCGCTCGGTGGAGGTGGAGGCGGGGAGGCCGGAAACCACCGTGACCTCGCGGATGCTGCCTACGCCGCCGTCGCCGGTCAGCTTGCAGCTCTTTATGAAGTGCTTGTAGCGCTGGGGGTTTTCGAAGCGGCGGACGAGGGGCCACACGACCTCCGCCGGCGCGTCAATGCGCTGCGTGATGAGGGACGTGCATGTGTTGGGCAATGCGTCGAATGTGTGGTACGTGCGGATGACGTGCTCCAGCTGCGCGTATTCTTCCGGCGTCAGCCCTTGAGGGATTTGAGTTCTGTCATCCATTGAATCAAGAAAACCAGAAAATGGTCCAAGAAAACTTGTTTTTGTAGAGGGTTTTGTATGAATTTGCAGAGGGGGGAAGAAAGATTAAAAGGGGTTGACAAAATCTTTTGATTCAAGAAATTAAGAGGTGATCGAATAGAGGATGAGGTTGTACATATATGGAGGAAGATTTTCTCACACTAGGTTTTCATATTATGATGAGGTGGGAGAAACTAAGAAGCACAATTACAATGGAGAAATTTGATTTTATCCACTGATATTATGATTCTTGATTCAAGAAACTAGAGTGGAAATGGAGAAATATTCGTGGGTTTAGGGCTCTACAAATGGGGTTCTTGCCTCTTGAAATCTTGATCTACAAATTGTGGGTTTTTGTGTATGAGAGAGAGAGAGGACAGAGAGGTGAAAGAGAGAAATCAAGAAATGGATAAAAAGAAGCGGACAATTATATGGATGAAATATTCATACTTGGGAGTGCTCATCATGAGGTTCTTCTTTTTTCTTTTTCTTGAGGGTGGGGGGTGTTTGTAGGCTTTTGTTTGTTTAGAGTTGACAGGGTGTGTTTGGACGGATTTGCCCTCGGGGTTTGTGATTTATATAACTATACTGTCAGTTATCATTTTTCCAAGAAAGGGATTTCTATTATATTAAAATGAGCATACACTGGATGCATCTTGTATGTCATGACTAGATTTAGAAGGGGTGGGTAAATAGGTACATACTTACACAAAAACACATGCATACATATACATATATATATATATATTAACATAGTCCAACAAACATGTAAGGAATTTTATTTGTTGGATTATCCTAGTTTTTATTTTTCAGAAAGGACAAGTAATTATTTGTCATATCTTAACGTTAGGGCAATCTCATTCTATTTTTAGTAAAAGAAGAATTTAAAGAAATAATAAATTCTATAGTTTACAAAAAAGAAATATTCATTATGTATCTCTGGAAGAAACTAGAAATAAGAAAACAGCTGTGACATTATTTTATATATGATTATAATTATGCAAGTTGCATTGAGTAATGAGTAGTACTGTTGTTCAAGCAATAGTGTCCCACTTTTTCTAGAGTTGCTATGCAAGCAAATCCCATTTATTAGGCTTCAAAGAATGGACCGATTAGGATAAATTAGGAAAATGTAAATTTAATTATCAGTTAAAACGATGTTGTTTTGGACAGAAAGACGTCGTGTTATGTAGTGCTCCCGTGGAAGAGATTCAGATCCGATAAATTATAATTTAATTATTGTTTGATATGTAATAGAAAATAAATTAGTAAATGACATGATGTAATCATACTTGACCAACCACCAATTTAATTAATTACATTAAGTATGAGTACATAAATTAAAGAACAAATATTAATTAAATGATTTGATATGATTGTTGGACAAATAACTTCCAATTGTTGTCCTAAGATTTATTTGAATTGATCAATCGTTGTGTCACTTTTAAGACCAAACAATATATAGCTATGTGAGTATGATACTATTGTCAAGCTTGTACAAAAGAAGAAATTCTGTCATTTCAATGAAGAATTTTTTGATTCAATATTCTTGCACTTGTTGTATGTGACGTTTGAATCTCTCCATATACATGTTTTTGTTCTATATTCCTTGAATCTAACATGTAAAAAAAGGATATTCTTGAAGTATATGCTAACATGGAGGCTAACTGAATTCTGCCTCGTAAATAATGTTTCATTTCATATTAAGTTCATTAATATCGGTTTTATTGTAAAATAATATTATATTCTGACATTAAAAATTAGAAAATGACGCATATTATAGACGATTATATCATGTTCTTAGGACATGCATGAAATAAATAGCATTTGAATGTTCGAAATCAATTTTAGTCATCTCTATCCATATTATTATGTAACATACTTGAGTGGTTTCTATATCGGTCTTTAATATAATATTCACATATATAGAACCGAGATCCTTTCTAACAAAGAGGGTATAAAATTAATACAAAAAATAGTTTGTCGATAAAATTGTGCGAAGGAAGAAAGGGTGTTATGGTGTACATATGCAATAAAATATATCGTTCGGTAATTTTTAATTAATGAACAATAATATATATGACATACATAAATACTGTTGAGCCACTAACTAAGAGAGACCTTCTTTTCTCCATTTCACATGTTGTTTGCTACTTTATTGAATGACTTGTGAAGATGATGTACACTTGAGTATGTTTAATTGCCTAAACACCTAGCAGGTGCTTGAACGTCTATTAAACTACGCTATCGACTTGGTTTAGATTGAAATATTATTATTGTTTTTTATTTTTATTATACTAAAATGTGAATGATATATTATTAAATTTGTGAACACTTCACTTATGGATCAAATTGGACACTTATACCCTTAGAAGACGTCACATGCCATCCTTTTTATTCAGTTGTTCGTTCTGATGTCATTTAATTGATCATTATCCTATCTAAATTAACTTCGACTATAACTTTGTTCATGTGTCTATTATGGTCATTTTGACATCCCAATAATACATGTATTTCTCTTCATGTATCCAGTTACTTATTATAGATGAATTATTACTTAATGGTTGAACTCGTTAGTTCAACTTAATAATATTATAAATTTGGTAAAAAATAACCAGCAGTAAAATATTAAAATATCATAAATCGAGCTTAAATCAGTCACAAGAAATTGAACCAAAAAGTGCAGCTAACAAAGAGGCTAATAAGTTGAGGAAAAGGACAAAAGGGTAAAATTGTTGGAAGAAAATAAAATAAAAAGAAGAAAAAGACAAATGGCGTAGAAGAAGGGTGTAGTCGCAATCGTTGAAAAGGGGAAGCCGCTACTGTAGTAGATTCGTAAATCATGTGAGAGAAAGTTAACAAACTGCTCGCGTGATCTATAACTCCCACTTTGCAGTTTGCACGTGGCCCCACTTTAGTTTAACCCCACCGGCACCCCCTATTACTTTTTTTTTTTTTTTAATTTTATTATGGGCCAGGAAATAAATATAATTATTTATTTATGGGCTTATTGACCTGTGAAAACTTGTGCGGCTCACAAATTTTCAGACAGTCTAGCATTATTATTTGGATAAATTAATTAATTAATGTAATTTGAGATATCTATCTAACTTGGATCTTGAATAATGATGAATTTCATTTATTTTTTTAATAATTATTCAATTAATAATGCATGTGAGATATGGAGAAAATTAATTTCCCATTTTATTCGTTTTCTTTAATTTAATTATGATTATACCTAACAGCACATCTTGATGTAGCATAAAATAATAAAATTTTCTCCTTAATGTGTTTGACCGTTGACCTAGTGGCTATACATTCTTACCCAACGATATGTAATAACATAAGGAGACAGTAACATAATATTGGGTGTTGGTATAAATAATTAATAATACTACTTCTGGAAACCTCTCCTTTAATATATATATATATATATAATACTTTTTTAAATTCCTGCACAAAACCCCAAAAAAGGTTAAAAGAGAAATAGCATATAAATAAAATAAAAATCAATTATAAATTAATTTAATAATATAATAATGGGCCATAATATCCCTAGAGCTTTAAAGAAGAAGGGTAGACTTACCCTTGAAGGAATGAGTGATTCTGGCGTTTTGAAGTTTGGAGTGGAATTAATAGGATTAACGTTCTTCAATGAGCTTTTATCCTGTGCAATGCATACACGAAACTCACCCTTCCCACCCTCCAATCCAATTTCTCTATTATAAGTATTATTTTGTAACAAATATATATATATATATATATATATATATATATATATATTGTATTTTTCGTTGCGGGTGAATTGAAATGATGTAGAGAAAAGGGCATTCTGATTTATCAGACATAAAAAATAAATGCTCAAAACTTTATAAAAATGAGATTCGTAGCTAAAAGATAAATAAAATTATTTCTATGTGCAATGCCTTCTCGATAAAATGGTAAGATTAGTTCTATAATTTTTTTGATAAGTTTAAAATACCTTTTATTTTATTTTATAATTAAATTATTTTATTGGAATAACTTGCATGCATATTGTATTTGACCCAATTTTTACAAAGGCATTGTAAATTTCTAGCAATATGCGTGATATTTCTTAAATTTTTGTAGTAAGCCGACGAACACGAAGAGAGGAGGAGACTCATTGAATCCAAGCCTAATTGAGAGTGCAAGCATTGAGGTGTACGACAAGCCCTGCGCACGGACTCGACATCAAACCAGATGTAGGTCTTCAGAGTCTTAGAAAATGATAGAAGCCCTCCTCGGATCTAAATTAGATCTAAATGATAGAAGCTCCGAAGAACAAGGAGGACCTAAATTAGATCCTACATAACACACCGATGACCCACCACATCACTTAAATCGTTATAAATTCTAAATTCTCAATTTTTATTAATAAATGAATTCATACAACTAAGAAAAAATAAAATACAATTACAAAAAGAATTGTATCTATCATTATTAAAATTATGTAAAATTTACAGGACTAATCTTACAATTCTACCCGGCATCGGCATCGTATGCTGTAGGGTGTAAAAGTAAAATTTGTGTTGGTTTGTAGGCATATATACGTTAACGTATTGTGTTGGAGTTTGGTTTGGTTTAAATTGAAGCTTGTAACAAAATTTTGACATTTTGTGTTGGATACTTTGAATCTATGATAGATGGTTCAGTATTTGGTTGTTATCTCAGTTACACATCACAACTTACGTCACTTGTGTCCTCATTCAAACCACTCTCTTTATCCAACTGCATAAGTATGTAAGAACAGCAATTTAGTGCACAACTTCGAAGAGAATAAAATTATTTTAATGGGTTAATTATTTTTATAAAGTTTGAAAAGTCATAATGAGGGGATGCCCTCTTCATTTTGGGATGTTCTACCTGATTTCCTTTCGTATGTTTGTAGTGCTTTCAACCTATTTGGATGTGGAACGTGTTAATTTAATTTTGTATTTGTATTGAAATTTATATTTAGGTTGAATAAATTCAATTCTTCCATCTATTTATATAAATCTTACTTTCTTCAATTTCAAAATAAACATAAATATTATTTATTTAAACTAACGGAATCCAGAAATTTTATGAATAAATTTGACACACACGATTTCAACCATAAATAAATGCTACTAGCATTGGTGAAAGAGTTAGATACTTAGCAAGGAAAGACAAGCATGTACATATTCTATTTTATTTTGTTAAATTAAGTTGACATACTTTCATAGTAGGTATTCGAACTTCTTGCTTTTTCTTTTTCTTTTTTTTGGGAGAGCGCTTACTACTTAATCAATAATGTTGATGACTGAATATTGCCTGTTTAATATTAAACCAAAATATAATATGTCAACATGATATATATATATATATATATGTTTAAACAATAAAAATAAAAAATCGTAAAGTTTGGAGTGTTTGTCCACTAATTAGCATCCAATAAAAAAAGGGGCAGAAGTCAGCTGTGTCTGGATTTCATGATTAGCACCAACCAGAGAAATAATAATAATATAGAAAAAGAAAGAGCAGTGCAAGTTGGAGATGATAAAGAATGGGAATAATGAAGGTAGGGATTAATTGGACAGCATCAAGATTCAACGATATGGGAGGTCCAAATTCCAATTACGTAGCTGTGTTTCTTTATTAAATCTTTTAACCAATACCAAAGGTCAAACCTCCACTCTGCATTATTATTCTATTAAATAATATAAACATTATTATTATCATTATATTTTTTTCTCTGAAGACTCGTAAACATTATGAGCTGCTAATGGCATGCATGCGAAAGCAATTCCAAAAATGGACAACTTTTTCTTTCCTTTGCTTGTCCCAATAAAGGTTAACCGCTTTTGACAAATTGGAAAAAATGAATTGGGATAAGAAGAGCTTTAAATTAACGCCTCAACAACTTAAATATTAACTCTTTTAATGAAAATTGAAATAAAGAGTAGGAATATGTTTTTATGTTGGTGTAGTGCAACGACTCAAGATCGTGTTTACTATGTAGGGATTAAACTAAAGAATGAAGAAAATGTGAAAAAAATAAAGTACATATCAAACAACTGACAACTTTATTATAATTTTATTTTGTGAGGTCGGCCATACCATACATAACAATGTAAATGAAACCGGGCCACTTCATCTGTAGACATTAATTGACAACAGAGAATTAACAGTTGACGACCCAATCCCAAATAAGATGGTCCGGTGACATATCACATCAAATAAGCCCTATTCGAATCAAAATAACCATTACGCTCTTGGTCCATTGGATTGACCTCAGGTGAAAACAGTTCGGAGAAGATGAGGAATCTGATGTACAATTTGCTGCATCAAATGGTGTTGCACGTAGGAACTGAATTACATCGCATAATGCTTTTGCATATATTGTTCCAGAAAAACCTTAGCTTTGGTGAGATGGCTAGGCTCAAACATATTCCTATTACATAAAACATTATAGAGAATGGAGATTCAATAAAGATGCTTTAAAGTGGCAACTTATTGTACTAGGATGATAGGATATGACATTTTTGTGGAATATATCAGTGTTGTGTGTTTGTTGATGTCTTGCTGAATTTTCTCACCTTGTTTGAAAAATAAAGGTGAAGTGATCTTCCAAATGCTCAATGTATTTTACCTTTATTCAATTTATTCAAATGTATGGAGCAGAAAATGAAACGAATTCAAAATTTGAAGAAAATCAAATCAGCAGCAGAAAGTTCCTCTTTCGACTTCCTTGTCAGTCGAGCATAATTTGTACAGCGTGTTCTATTTGAATTGATTTTGATGATACACATAAAACTCTACAATTGCAGATACAAGAAAAGAAAAGGAAGATAAATGCAGTGGCAAAATGGAATAGAACAAGCTCAAAACTATTTTACAATAACGAAGAATAGAAAATAGAAAACCACAAAATGAGGGGAGTGTTACCTAGTCCAGTGTGATGTTACGGATAGTTAGTGGCTCTAGCAGTTAGATTACTTGCTGTGTTTGGGCTTGCATCACTTTGTCTTTCACTACGTTGGTTAGGGATGTATATGAGATTATCACATCACACGGGACTTGCTGTTAGAGGAACAGAGAAGAAGCGATGAACCAATCAAGCTGTTCTTCAGTTGTTTGGACATCGGAAGGTATAATAGGGGGACCTTTTTCATCAGAGGTAAAATATGAACTGTCATCCTTCATGTATCAAGAGATCCTTAGATATCAATGCAATTCTCTGCTTAGCACTGTCTGAGCGAAGATTGTCACCTTTAAATCCAAGCTGGAGATAGAAATCATATTTAAAAAAACAAATTCAGAAACATGTATGGCTATAATGCAAACATCATTTAGAGAGAGAGAGGTCCTTACCTCAGCTTGGCTTTCAGGTGAGAACCAGCGTAACAAGATGCCAAGGTGCACGACAGCTGGTATTAACTTGAAAAGCAATGGAGTAGTTACCTGCAGATTGATGCCGATATAAGGTTGTGGGGCTTAAAACTCAGTGTTTATATGAAACGGAACCTCTTTCACATTATGTGCAGTACCATTAGTTGAACAGACATTTGAACATATTACATATAGCAAAGGACAAAAAAGGAAAGATGATTTTTACCAGACTGAGTGCTGTTGTTCCAAGGAGCAGTAGGTACACTTTCCCCTGAAAGCAAAAATTAATCTCTCAGAAAGAACAGGAAACCTTAATGTGCTGGTCATAGAATTTAAAACATAAAACATTACCATGGGATAAATTGTAAGATTTGAACAATGTTTTATTAGGCTGCAATCGAATCATTTACCTCAACGAGATGAAGATTTGAGGCACGACTAAGCAACACAAAAGCAAACTCCCCTATTTGTGCCAAAGACATGCCGACCTACATGGGTCAAGGACCAGGGTTATTGTTGTTAATGAAAGACAAATTCAAATATACTAGAAATGAGGCAGCATCTTACAAGAAGTGAAGTTTTGTTGTTATAGCCAAATCCCTTGACAACAGCAGAAATTACTAAAGTTTTGATTATGACCACCAATATAACTGAAGCAAGCAAGATATCAACATGATTCCACAGAAAGTGAACGTGAATCAGCATGCCAATGCTAGCCAAGAAAAGAGCTGCAAACATGTTGCGAATAGGTTCAACCTGCATCAATAACAAGCCTAAAATCAAATGTAGCCACAAGCAAATAACCACAATGGCCCTATTAAATCAATTACCAGGCATGAAATAATTACCGTGCAGAACACACATAAGCATGTCATAAATTTGAGTCAATAGTTAGAGACATATTAAAGATAATCATACTTGGTCAAGCGTATGCTGAGCAAGATCAGTCGTTGCTATCATCACTCCAGCAGCAAATGACCCCAATTCTAAACTAAGACCAAGTTTGTCGCTACACTGGAACCACATAGAGTAGATATGGTCAAGTGAGGAAATAGAAAGTCAAAAAAAGTATATTGTGACAATTTAGTGAATACAAAGGAAAAAGTGAGAAGGAAACAAACCCAGGCCACAAGTAGGCAAAATGCAACTGATGCCAATTGATAAAGTTCATTTGTCTGCAAAATGGGAGAAATATATCACAGTAAGATTGACCGATTGAAGCAGCTTATCCCTAGTTATGACGTTCGATTCATTTGTAAATTGCTAACATCTCAACCAAACAAAAAGAACATAAAGAACTTAAACCAGAAATACTTCTTCACCTGTGATGACAAACTTATCATAAGTTTCAGGAACCAAGGCACACAAGTCCGAGACAATATTGATAGAACTGCCAAGAATGCAATCAACACCACCAACCTGGCTAATGGATTATCAGTATGATGTCTAAAAGGTCAAAATTATAGTTATGGATTCTCCCAAGCAAAGAAAAAGGATATAGAAAAGCAAGACGAAAGGAAAAATATGAATATGTGCATTGGAGGACTATATTATATTCTTATTAAGTCCTCACATCTAGCATGTGCATAACCAAATGTATGATAGAGAAAAAGAATTAATCAGAATTTATCATTATTTGCAGTTTCTGATTTTATTATGTACTTCTAAAGAGAGATTTCCCTAAATCCATAAATGATGAGCCACATGTTGCAAGATGACAAGAAAATTCCAATAAAAAGTCTTATACTTCCATTGGTCAGTAAAAGCTAGTCAGAATTTCTCTCCATCAACACGAGTCTCTTTAATTGTGACGTTACATTGCCTCTTAATACACTGATCAATTTAATATGTCAATAAGTGACTTTATATGAGAAAAAATTATGATGTGAGTAAATGGAACCTACTAATTTCAGAATGCCCCTTGCTCAAAATTCCAGTACCAATACCAAACAGGAAGGACAGAGCTATACAAATTAAGTTCAGGAGCTAATGAGAACAAAAAATATTTGGGTGGAGGTTAAATATATATATATATATATATATATATGAAAGAACCAATATTTAAAAACTAAATACACATGAAATTAAATGGTTTTCAAAAGTTTGGGGGGCTACAGCCACCCTGTGGTATAGTGAGGTGGACTGAGACCCAAATTAATCAGTCGTAAAGTTCATCATCTCATAATTCATTAATAAAAATAAGAGATTAGTTTGCTTATCTTAGTAATAAAACAACTCATAGTAAGTAAATCCTTGTCCTAAAAATATGCAAAAAGCTCTCCAAAAATAATAGTGAATATTCTCTAATCACTGTAGAACAAACAGCTTGTCTCTGATTTTTTTTTTTTTTTTCTTGTTTAAGAAAAAAGACCTCCATGTTTTGCTTTAGCTGGATTCTCTAACAACAGCTAAATGCTTTTACAGAAGCAAAATGTAGAACTTTAAACATTTCAAGAAAACCCAGTGAGTGAGAGGAAAAACGATCAAACTTACGATTTAATCATGGATATCACACCCTGCATAACACCAGAAGTTCCGCCCAGAACCGGAAGCATAGCAAACAGCAATCCTACAGCACAGTCCTGAAAATAAAATTTTATAGATTAAAAAGAATAATAATGGGGAAGAAAAAACATTGCAGACAAGATATGCATTAGTTTTGTCGAAGGTCAGAACATGTAGGACTGAAATCAAAACTGTGTCTCTTTTAATGGAAGCATTTAACAAGTATGCACGTCAAGAGACATACACAGCGTACTTTTCTTTGATAAAGGCCTATTTTCCATGGGTTCAAGTAAAACATAAAACGTAACAGGAAGGTAACTTATTTCTTTTCAAGCTTTGAAAACAGATTGTTTCAACAGATATAATTAAATCATGAAGTATACGATGAATCAATAGTCAAGATACCTGTAAGATCAGAGTCCCTATGGTCACTTGACCATGAAGAGCATTAGTGCTATTTTTCTCCATCAGAAATTTGTATACCTAAACAAAGAAGGTCATGAATACGGGAAACTGTAAAGAAATCATCCTAGCAGCAATGCTGAACCAAGTGAACCATGTTCTGAGCTTACCACTGCTGTCGATGACATAGATAAAAAAGCACCAACAAAGACACCCTCAGAAGCTCTGCCACCACATGCCTGGAGCAATGAAGTTAAAATTACGACTTTAAATTGCAGTAGAGAAAAAATGGCTTCACAATGTTCAAATAGATTTAACGAATGCTATAGACCCGAAAAGCCAAGAGAAGATAGGATTTGGTTCTAGCTGTTTAAGTGTGGAATGCAAAACAATTATTAGAGATAGTAATAAAGGCATAGATGTAAAAATGGAATCTGACATATTACTTCAAATATGATTTTTACAGTATAAATAAATAAAGAACTTTCTACACCATCAATCCTTACATAATTTTTTGTTGGATTTTCAAGTCTACAATTTACATATTAACATGGAATATCCACATACTGTCCAATTGTGACATTTGAGAAACACTTGCGTAATGACAGTTATCACAGAAGTGAATTTCCCATAACTTCCCTGAAACTCAACATCTTGTCTCATGCCATCTCATTGTTTTTTCCTATTTACAACTATTGCATGGTGTAACTACAGTAACACATATGACAGTCGAGCAATGCTAGGCATAATTGCTGGTAGATTTTCAGATCAACTCAGAATTATGTTGCATTCAACAATTTGTCTCAAGTAAACAAATTATTATACTAATCAGAAGCTCATCTACTGATTACCAGACTTGCTATCTCAACTTAAATACTGCTTATGTAACATCCATAACTGAAAAGCCATGACACAAGCTAGCCTACATCTGACCAGATTCAGAGCCTAAAGCAGCATTTTCAATGCTTATCTGCATGTAAGAGCAATAATAATTCCCATGCCACCGTTGCATGACAGATATACTAAAGTATAATGAGGGATCATACATACACTTGAAGCAACTTCTGCATGGTTCTTATTACAGAAATTGCATAGACTCATAACATTAGTTTGATGGTCTATTATCAAATTAACGGAGGGGACTTCTTAAGCTGTTTGCAACCAATAATAAACACAAAAAATAAAACTCGTCTGATGAACATACCGAGGCTATAATTCCACACAAGCACATGAAAAAGAGAATTTGGAGTAACCCTCCAAGAATAGCAACTGCACGAACAACTCGAAGCTGTAATATGTGAAACGAATATTACTTTACAGCAGCTCATGGCTTCAAATTCATACAAGGGCAGAGGAACAGAATTCCATCATTCTAAAGCAGCTAACCTTTGTTATGGAAAATTCCAGGCCCAGAGCAAACAGAAGGAAAATTACACCAAACTGAGCCACTGTCTCCACCTATATGCATGAGTTACATTAGGATGAAGAAATATGCAATCTTACATATCACCAATTGTCATCACATTTAGCTGTCAAGAATTAATCTTGTATAGCTACATACTTGCACCATTTCACTGATAAAATTAAAACCTCCGGGCCCAACAACAGACCCTGCTAATAAATATCCAGTAAGAACCTGCAGGATATTTCAAAAAATTAGAAAATAAAACAGTCGAAAAATGTAAGCAAAGATGCACATGCCAAGGTCAAAGATCAGACCGGTTGTCCAGCACAAGCAAAAGCAATTCCACCACAAGTTGCAGACACAATAACGACAACCAGATCAGATATCAGCCTGAAAAATCAGCATGTGAGGTAATCTAGAACCCAAAAATTAAAAGATGGGAGTAAAACTGATTACTGTACCTCAAGTCTAACTGCAACACGGGGTATTTTGATTTGAAATTTGATATGATAAACACGTTGTCCTGAAAAAAAAAATGTTTACGCACAGACAATGGTAGAAATGTTATGCACCATTTGTTTCTCTTTCGTCTTTCCAAACCTTCCTTTTATTTTTTAGAGATAAGAATGTAACTAGAAAAGTGTTAAGGAAATTAAATTCACAATAGAACTAAAATAAAGGATAAAAATATATTTACCTTTCTATCAATTAATGTTGGGGTCTCTTCAGCTCCATTGTCATTGTCCAGATTGAAAACTTGATGGAGTTTAAAAGATCTATAGTTACGAGAAAGCAGGATAATGTATATAAATAAAATATCAAAAAGGATGCTGGATATATTAGGTGATAAACAAATCTGAATGAATACAGCCACATACTTTTCCTCCTTTGTTTCATTTTTCTTTGGCTTGAATCTAGCTACTGTCTCCAGTACAGCCTGATCACGAGAGACAAATTAAAACAGAAAAATAGGAAACGCTTTGAGAATGTAACAAGATTACTTGTCAATTTATTGCATCACTATGGTAATATCCACACATGGTGTATGCGTTAAAAATTGAGTTACCAGTAATCCAATCAAATATTTCACTGCTGATTGACTCAACTAAAGCTAGCCGCTTAAGTCTCTTCTATTTACTCAACTCTAGGACAATACAATCCAACATAAAGTGCTTGAACAAAGTACCTGAAATATCTAAAAAATATTTTTGTCCATTTTAGATTAAATATTGAACATTGTCGATGAAAACTCCACATGCCTATAAGCAGCTTCACTTGCATATATGCAGCCAATCCCAAGCCCTGAGATTCTATCCCAACCCCAGAATACGAAGGGTCACATTAGGTTGAAACCAATGTAAAATCTTGTGACGACTCATGGTATGGATAATGTAAGTGAAATATGATCCATATGGCTGAACCTACAGTGGAATAATTTGTTGTTGTTGTTGTTGTTGTCTTTTCAGTGTACTACAAATGACACCATTCCAATTCAGGATTACTCATTTTGAAATGATATTTGATCGAGCAACTGTCTCCCACATGATATAGCTAGCTAAATGCAAAATGTTTCAGACCACATTAAAAGACTCCTGAAATTACAAATGAAGGCAGGGTTATTCAATTTTAATAGTAAAGTCATCCCATAATTTTTTTAAGCTTTTACTAAGAAAGTAGAGACTCCAATATTTCAAACCTTATTGCACCTGGGATTAGCTCATTCTTTCGGCTTCTTTTGGAAGTGGAACCACACGTTTTTCCTCTTGTTACTGAATTCCAATTACTTACCAAAATATTTCTTCACAACTCACTTTCTCAACACAAATATACAACCACTGATTTGCAAGTAATTTCACATTCTCAACAAATTGTGCAAAAGGAATTGGACCCTCTAACTTTACAGACTGTAATTTAATTCCATTACATCTCTCGCAAACATTAAACAGGTTATGATAGAATCAGGTAAACAACGCTATCAAAAGAATTAAGAAGTTGCAGGGCCACTAACCTGTTGCCCAGCCACACTGTTGTTGAAGCTACCAGCATCATGCGCTGCCAATTTAATTAAAATCAATTCCAGATATTATCAAACTGAGAATCCACCTCGACTTAATCAGACACAACTTATAACAAACAGTCCGGCTGTTCCCATGTACAACCACAACAATAAACAAAAATACCCTGTAATCCTCAAACGACTTAGTATTGAAAAATTAAGTGAGACCTAAGCTCAAAAAGAATATATGCCAGATCGCAAAACCAATAATCATTGACTTTGTCCATCATTGCCATCTCAATCTAACAACAGTACTTCACAATCATTTGCCGGGAAAATGAGCAAATTTGACATTAAATGTTTGAAATAGTTCAACAATATCCCACAACATCTCATAAAACCTCTAGATTGCAAACCCTAATCAATCATTTTTTTTTAAGAAAACGAATTATATAATTCCAATGAAAGAAAATTGGAAATTAGTTTCAAGTATGTCTCTATTTCCTCATCGCAAATCAAATAAAGCTCAATGCCAACCCTAATCAAATGCAGTCATATCAGAACAGTTAAATTAACCTAGGTAAGTAAAAGCAGCACATAAGCTAAGATCTAAGAAAACCTTCGTTCTGATCCTCATTCTCCGTGAATTCCTTCTCCAACGCACGATCGATCATATCAGCAAACGTGTCCTCCTTCTTAGTCTTGTTCCCACTGAGCTCAGTGCCGGTTGCATTGGCGGCAGAAATGTCTCTATCTTCGACCAACTCAGAATCTTCCGATGCCGCGGACGAAGTCGTCGCGACCAGAATAAGGAATAGCAAAACAAGGGCGGGTAATGATCTAGTCATTTGGAGATGGGACGGCGGCGGCGCACGAGAAGCAAGCTCCCCGGCGCACGTCAATGTGGAGGATTCGGGGCGGGACTGTCGGTTAGTTGGCTTGTCGTTATCCGCAGCGTACCACAGGTACAACTTGTGATACTACTACTACTACTACACAGACTGTCAAACGAGAGAGAGAGAGAGAGAGGATGGGCAGTGTAGAGCAACGGCAAAATGTTGATTGCAATTAATAACGGTAGTAGTTAAGTAAATGAAGAGCAGATTAGATGTGTAATTAAGACGATAATGAAGGAGATGTTTTTCAGGATGCGCCCACCACCTGATTTTTCCTTTTTTTTTTTTTTTTTAATTCAAAAGAATGTTAATTATATGACCCACAAAATTCGGAACATTTTTCCCATTCCAACTCCTTAGCTCACGAATGACATATCCATAGTCAATAAATCAAAATCACATCAGCCTTTTTTAGGTAAGAAAATTATTTAATAAAATTTTGATGATCAATCAATATCACATCTAACATATTTTAAATAAAAAATTTAATTTTTGTAATACTTTAATATTCGGTCAATATCACATCAACAAATTGACTTCGACAAACTTTAGATAAGAAAATTATCTTTTATAATCATATTGACATATTTTAGATTAAAAAAATTAACTTCTACAAAATTTTGATAATCACTTAGCAAACACATTACTGTATGCCCGTAGTGAATAAATAGGTGATTATTTTGGTTTTTTGAATTTAGTATATATAGGTTGATAAATCTCAATATTCATATTCATATAAATCGAAAAATAGTAAGAATTCATATATTTCTACTATAAAATACACCTTTTAATTTGAGATTATGAAATATTAGATCAATTGAACCAATTGTATGATTTTATACATTCAAATTTCAAATCATACTACATCGACACTTCATCGCTAAAAATAACCTTTTTAAAATTTATTTGAAATTATGAAATACTAGATCAATTTGTATGATTTTATGCATCTGAATTCCAAATTATACCACACGGCCGCTTCATCGCTATGTTCTTTCTATGTTCCTCAAACTTGCTGGGGTTGGAAAATTTTTCAAACATTTCCTAATTATGTATATATTTTATTAATAATTATTGATTTTCACTGTGTAAATATCAAAACTAAATGTCAAGCTCGGCATCTGCCCCTGGGAAGAGGAACCAGAAGGGGGGAAAAAAAGGCTTATTCGGTCAAATTTGTAAATTTGTCAAATTTTCTTTTTAAAAAAACGAAGATTAATAGGCATGACCAAAAATATTAACAACAGATCATCGAAATGTATTATTTTATTTCATCAATTTATAACATGAAATTGTAATTAACTCCACATTATATGAACTCAGACTCTGTGTGGGTAGCCTCCTACAGTTCACTGGTCCCCGGCTTCATAGTAAACGATCTCTAGCCTGGGCTTCACACTCTTTGGCATATTGCTATCGTGCACCAACAACATGATTGGGGTTCAGTAATCTGGAACCTCAAATCATACTCCATAATTGGATTAAAAAATCTTGCCGACAAAATCAAAGTCCTAGTACACACATCACAAATCGAAACTGGAGACAGACAAAGAAGTACACGTGTGAATACATATATATATGTGTGTGTGTGTGTGTGTGTGTTGTGTGCATATATATCTCTCTTTAATTAATTTTTGTGAGCAGTTAACTGTGACAGCGTATGATGATCTCTGAGCAAAATTGCTTCACGTTCGCCAAGGAACGTTTTCATGTAATTGATGTGCTTTGTGCACTCTCCATAGTTATCAAAGATTTCCTTGACAAATTGATGATTGAATCTGCGATTACTTTGGCGCTCGATTTCATGTATCCACCTGAAAAGAGAAGCCCGTGTAAGAAAAAAAGAACGAAAAAGGGGAAGTAAGAGATAATCCACCATTAGTATAAGAAACCAAAACCTGATGTAAGCATTAGTAGAGGAATACTCCTCTCACGAGCAAACATGAAAACCTTTTCATCTCTTGTGGCAATTCCATCAGGGCTGATCTGCACACGATTTCCGAAAATGTTAGATATGATACTCATGGTTCTGATTGCTGCACAAAACAAACATCTTCACAATTGGTTAGCAGACACAATTAGTTTCTTTGATGAAAAAGTCAGAAATGATAGGATAATTCGATGAATGAACCATCTGAGACACTCATCCATAAGAATTAATAATGGACGAAAGAGCTCGTACATTTCTAATTACATTATATTCTAACCATAAATGAAACTTACAACCTGTAAAAGACATAGAAAGCTCACAATCTTATCATCTACCATAGGATTGTCCTTACATGTAAAAATCACAGCTGAGGTTTCTTAAACTACTGTTTATATGATAATACCTTCCAATCTCAAAGTTACTGAGTAAAAAAGATACTCACATTGTGTGTGTGTCTGTTTTAGAGAGAGAGAGAGAGAGAGAGAGAGAGTACATTTAAAGTGGACAAATTCACAGTTAAAAGCTTACCTTCAACCTACCCAGAGGATCTCCTTCCAAAATATCTGTTCCAGCATTATAGACAATCAATTCAGGGTCAAATGCTCTAGCAGCAACCTGCAAACTCATTAGAAAACATATACACAGTCTAATATCCTCATAGAAGAAAAAAATCACGGTAAAAATGATTAAGACCAATCCAATTAGATCCAATTTCCTTAAGAGAAACGAAGCAGAAAAGCAGGAAGGTGGATTGCACAACATACCTCGAGTGCTCCATCAAGTTTTGACAAATATTCATTTGTTTCTGTTCCACCCTATTACAATAGAATAATGAATGACATAATAGCTCTGAAAAAGTTGGAAACAAATGAACTTAATCTAACTTGATATATATTATCACTATTACCGCTACTTCAACTTTCTGGTTGATATATCTCCTAGCTTCATAATCCTTTACACAGAAAATAAATAAATAAATCAGATTCAAGAAGAAAGGAGATATTTTGACTCATCTAGCTTTGCAGAAATCTGTACGGAATCCACAGTGCCAAAACATGTGTGATGTGTGTGTTGGGTTGGGGGGGGGGGGCGGGTGCTATCAAAGATCTATTTTCTATTTTCTCTTGCTCATCTTTGGAAAGCAAGGAGAGCAGGCTTTCTAATGAATATAGCATGAGGTAACTTACAAACGGATATATATCTGGATTGTACATATCAAGAATATAGACTCTTCCTGCACAAACAAAAAACAAATAAAATATCATTACATGAGCCGACATATAGAGCTAAGCGATAAACAGAGCCTGGGAAAAATACATGAAGTAGAGCTAAATGTCATACTGTCATCAGAAAAATCTTTCTCATGGCCATTTCCTTGGTGCGCATCAAGATCAATTATCATCACCCTGAGAGTTGGTACGACTAATGAGCACAAAAGATGAGTCACAGCTTCATATTCAAGAATCATCTTCAGACAAAATTCCTCAACTATATATTTTATGGTGAATGTGACTTCAATACCTTGAAATATTTAAACGGGAAAAGGCGAACTGAATGCAAAGAGAGATGTCAGCATAGGCACAAAATCCGCCTCCTTCTCCAGCTGAACAGTGATGAAATCCACCCCCCACATTGATAGCCCATCCTCGTTCTTTTGCAAGCTTAGCAGCCAAAATGGTTCCCCCAACCTGCACTTACTTTTAGTTTTAACAGAGCATTTCCAGAAAATAAATAACAATATTAGAGATGCATGTATGTACCTGTTTGCGAAATGGGTAAAGAACGTGCTTATCCACAAGACAGTTTGGCAATAATGCAACTGGAGGAACCTGTATTTACAACCACAAATTAAAGAAATCCAATATTAATTAGAAAAGGAAAATTTGTTCTTAAAAATTAATAAAGCTAATTTATCTCAGCATGACAACTAATCCAGTGCATCATTTTCTCTCCAGACAATTACAAGTCACTAAAGCTACAATGTAATTTAAATATCAAAAAGAAGATGTATGATGTTTTCTCATTTCTTTTCCAGTGAAAACCTCTAATGAAAACTCAGAAATTATACCTCTACTATTGTGGCCACATTTAAGCTGCTCTTTAAACTATCCAAGTATGATTCTGAATGCACCTGTCACCAAGGTAGCAAATGTAAAATCATCAAATCTGGCCACCAAAAGTATATTCTTATAATTTTATAATTAAGATACTGCAAAATAAAATAACACATAATGTATCCAATTAATACTTAAACGGCATCAATTTTTCAATTGAAAGACTGAGATTAACAGCCCAAATAAGTGAATAAAGCAGAAACTTCTTTTTCTTCTTGTATCTCTTAAAGCTTCAGTAAAAGGATGATTCGTTCGCCAAAAATGAAACCCCCAGGAAATATTTTAACGAACTGAGTAATGCATTAAAACAAACTATATTTGACAAACAGAGGAGTAAATTAACCAATCAAGGATTCTTCAAGCACCTCAAGAAGGAACGACCAACATTAGAATTTTTGATAAATGATGAAAATAGTGAAACTGCTCTGCCTTAATGTAAGATCACTAAGTTGAGTAGTCTCAAATCTAAATCACAATAAGCATATATCAGTAGTGAATCAGTTTAGAAACTTCAGCTTATCACACAAATTCAAGGTGGTGTTGTAGACTTGGTGTAATGGTCATGTATAGTGTCATCAGCACCCACATCACAGCAAGGAACATATGTTGAGAATTAACAAGCATAGACTGTGTGAACAAGACAAATACCACTAGGAGATCTTCCCGTTTAGCCTCCAGAGGTTCGACTATGTTCTTTTTGTCTAGAAGTCCCTCAGAAATCAGAAAACGGCATATCCGACCCCATTTAGATGAATCAAAAGGGTGCCTGAAATAATCATTAGAGACTGGCTGAGAACAATTGACTTTACAAGAATATGGCTGGAAATAGAGGAACTGTTTATGATGTCGTTAGGAGGCATGCCATGGATGTTTTCTCTTTGTCCTACCTATTAGTCCAAGTCAACACCGACCAACCACAATTTAGCTTAGGATAAACATGTTGCAAATAACAATTCCAGAGATTGTTAAATTGAGCGTCATTTTCATGTTATTTCAATTGTATCATGCTCGTAATTAAATTAAAAGGGGATGAACTTATTCACTGCAACATCTTGGGCATGTATACAACATATTCACTATTATTCCTACTTCGTTTTCTTCCATAAGTTCAATATTTAATGTAACTAGTAGAGCGGGAAGGAGATCTTACAGCTTTTCGATGCCGAGAAATGCAATATCATACGTAGAAGAATAAATTACTGGAACCTAACAAAAATGATCACAAAAACGATATAAATTGACTAAAAAATAAGCTCAAAATTCATGCTACGACACTCTAGGAAGCACCAAAAGTGCGAAAAAATGCGCCAAAATGCTTTTCGATGCAGATAATTAATAAAATTGTCGAAAAATCAGTTGTTTTACTAGCAATTTTTACCTTCTCAGCAGGCACATCGAAGTAGAGCTTGCTCGCGAAAATTCGATTGCGGCGAGTTGATTCACCGCCGTCGTTTCCCGTTGCTATTGTCTTCGAAGATTGGCCGCTACTAGTCGCCATTTTGCCGCCGGAAAAAGCGTTCGTTATTAATCGACGGAGGTAGAGGAGACAGAAGGCGAAAGATTTGATCGGTGAGGAAGTGTTCTGGATGGGTCCGATGGATTGACACGTGGAGGACGTGCGCGGATGAAGCAAAGTAATCACTTCTTATGGCGTTGACTCGCTGACTAAATTAAGCAAATGAAGTGAAGTAATATATATATATATATGTACACACACATATATAAGTATCTTAAAAGTCCATGGGTCGACGGGCCGGCTCGTTTAGTTCAAAAAATTATAGGGTTAGGGTTTAGTTTTATTAATCTATTTAAAAATTAGCTTATTTAGCCTGAGCCCGATTAGCTCGAAATCCTATAGGTCTAGCTCGCTTAGGGTTAACCCATTTAAAAATCAGTCCGTTTAGTCCGAATTTTTCTTTTTATTTGTCTATATTTCTTAATATCGAATTAATAATATATACCATTTTAAATTATTTTTCATATACCATATTTGATTTTTAGTATAAAATATTAAAATTTATGTTTAATTACTAGAAGATTTTAAATACGGTCATTTAAATTTATAACTTAAATGTAACATTTAAAATTTTATGACATGAATGCTCTTAAAGCTAGAATTGAGAACATGAAAAGTGTATATCACTTAAATATTTGAATGTTTAAATTTTGTATAGTGATATAAAGGTTATAAAATATATAATTTTTTAATTTATCTAAATTGTATTTTAAATAGAGTATAATATGCATGTAATTAAAAATTTAAATTTAAATATATAATTTGACTATTTCGACTCATAACCCGATAGCGGGCCGATTAGCCCGAAAATCGATAGGGTTAGGATTAGGTTCATATAATACAAACCCGTTTAAAATAACCCGATTAAATCAAAACTCAATTAACTCAAAACCGACAGGACTAACCCGTTTAACATTATATATATATATATACACTATTTTTAGCATATAAATCTTTGTTGGAAATTTTGATAAAACTATTCAATAACTTCATCGTATTGATTAAAATAATTAGTAATTCTATTATATAAAACTAAATTGTAAACTTAAAAAATTTGCTAAAAAAGTAAGTGGTCAGTCATTAAAATTAAAGATAAGCTAACCGATCAAACGCTAATATGGCGGTCAAATACTCATTTAGCACTTTTGCTTTCTACTATAAAAATATTTTTTCCTTTTAAATTATAGAGGGGTACTTCAAAATATAAAATATTTAAAATTAAATTTAAAACAAATTTATTTTTATAAAATTGAAAATAGATTAAAAAATATTTTTAAAATCTATAAATTTTAAAAATTCATTTTAAAAAATGAAAATATTTATATAAACTAAATTAAATCTCAAAAATATATAAAAATCTATAAAGTATTTTTAAAAGTATGAAGTTATTTCAAAAATTAAGTTCCAAAAAAATAAATATATATAGAAATTGAAATTAAATACGAAATATTATTATAAAAATCAGTAAATTATTTTTAAAAATACATAAACTATTTCAACATTCTAATATTTTTTAAAATTTTAAATGTATGTATAAATTGAAATCTAAAAAATATCATAAAAATCAGTAATTTATTCTTAAAATTCAAAATTATTTTTAATTATTTAGTGAGGGATGTTTCTGTTTTTCTTCAATCATATTTATATTATTTTCCTTTTCTTCAATTTTAGTTTTATTTGTTGATTTTCAGTTTTTTTAGTAATTTCTTTATTTATGAGTTTCTTTCCATATTATCATTATTTTAGATTATTTTAGTTCACATAAATGGGTTTTCTTTTCTAAGCAAGAGACGAGAATTATTGATATTGAAAAATTATGTTTTTTCAGTATTTTGAAGAACGAGAAACGGTTGAGCAGTTCTTATTAATTTCACCCATCCTCAATCATGTATGATTGTATGGTACAAGTATATTTTTTTATATATTGTCCTATCACAAAAACGTATGTGCAACCATACAATTCAATTTAAATTATTATTTGTTTAACTAAAAACTATTACCTATATATTTAAAAGATATTACCGTTGATTTGCTAATTTAAAAAAATAATAGTATTTTTTGAAATAAACATATAATATTTTTTAGTTACACAAGTAATACTATAAATTGAATGAAGTGTGGATATACAAAAGAAACTCACTCTTACCTATTAGATTTTGGTAGAATTTAGGTATTACTAGTTGAATAATCGGATAGGCCGTCGGGTTAGCTGAATATATTCACAAAATTATTAATAATATATAATATGTATATATACAATATATATAAATTGATATAATGAAATTATATATATAATATATAAATACGAAATTTTTTGTTGTACTAACATTTCTATAAATTAATAAAGTTATTGATAATTTTCCGCAATATGTAAAAATTACTTAGCATTTTTACCAACTTACCCAATATTTCTCTACTATTTGTATTGTAATATTAATTTGAGATTTTTTGTTATTAAAGTTATAAACTTTTAATTATTTGTTTTAAAATGTTCAATACAAAAGTATTTATATTTTATTTGTGTATTTACTTTTATATTAGTATAAATAAAATAAATAAATAGATAGATAAAGATTAAAAAATATATATTAATATATTTAATGAATGCAATTATCGGCGGTGTCCCGGTGATGCTGCTACAGCAATTTTGACCTTATATTGTTGAGAATGGTATTTACAAGTTTACTTATACGCCTCTGTCATCTATTACAAATATATTACTCAGAGGAAAAATGATTTACACATATATTAGTATATTATTCATCTAGTAATTCAAGAGTTTGATGGAGAATAATTATCACTTCTGAGCGCTGCAGAGCGAGAGATCAGAGAATGTGAGTTCATTTCTCCATTCTTACAGGATTCCAAATGGATTCAACCAACAGCTCCCTGGTATGCCTTTTAATTTCCTAAATAATGATGATTCTATTGCAATTATATGAATCTACGTTGTCGAAATCATCGATTTATTTTTTCTTGGTGAGGAGCAGAGCTCGAGCTCTTTGAGACTTGCCGAGAAAATCTGCGCTGCTGTGATTCCGATTGTAGCCATAAGTGAGGCGTTGATATTCGCAGTTTCTGGTTGTTTCGATTGCGAAAAGCTGAGCCGTAAAAAGAAATTGCGGTATGGACATGAAGAGATTGTTCGTCTCTCCGAGGAATCTCGATGTAAAGTAACTTGATGGTATATATTTTTAGTTGAATTTGCTTGTCAATTTAATCATTGATATTGAAAACTACTACCCCCCCCCCCCCCGTTCCATTTGCAGTTACTGTAAACGAAGTGGAGTCATTATATGAGTTGTTCAAGAAGATAAGTAGTTCAATTATTGATGATGGATTGATTCATAAGGTATAATTCCTGGTTGGTATTGTTTACGTTTTCTTAATGCCATCTTAGCTGCTACTTAATTGTTGTCATTAAGAATTTCTTGTTGTATATTATTATATTATATTTCTCGGAACCTTGTAAATGATGTCTAATTATAAGCAACTTTCTAGGTTGTCCGTGTAATAAATGTTATGGTTGAAGTCGTTAATCACTTTTTAAACTTGTTCATTAGTTATTTTTTACTGTTTATTTACTATTGTTATTATATATGTGATATGTCATTTTCCAACTTCATTGTTTCACATGTAGGAAGAGCTTCAGCTGGCTTTGTTCAGAACAGCAAGTGGTGAGAATCTTTTTGTGGACCGGGTAATAAAATATCTGTAATCTTGATCTGTCTTCATTTGACATTCTATTATTGACCGCTTTATATGCTGAGCTGGGAAACTCAACAGCTCAATTTAAAGATTAAAGTAAACTTTATCACTTTTAGCTGGTGTAAAAAAACCCTTTGTTCTTTTTTTTGTTTTTTCCTTCCCCCTTTTGCTTTGTATGCTGAGATGGTTAACTTAACAGCTCAATTTGAAGATTAAAGCCAAACTTCATCACTTTTAGATGGTATTGAGGAACCCTGATATATTCTTCCTTGCATAAATCTAAATGTAACAAAGTAATAGGGTGCATATTAATTTTACAACGTTGCCTCTTCTTCGGCGCTATATAATTATTTTATCGACTTATCTGCATGATCTGAAGAAGCTCCTATGTGCTCATAAGGTTCCTGCTTTTGCTTGCAGGTCTTTGATCTCTTTGATGAGAAAAGGAATGGTGTAATTGAATTTGAAGAATTTATTCACGCCCTTAACGTATTCCATCCTTATGCCCCTAAGGAAGAGAAAATAGAGTGTAAGAGACTAAAGGATTCGTTCAATTATTATCTTGCATTTTGACTTATGCACTATGTTATACGATATATAGATTGTATTGGATCATAATTCTTATTTTGGCCTTTATGATCAAAGCCTGTGTCTCGCCCTAACCATGTTTGATGGCATTCCTTAACTGACAGTTGCTTTCAAGCTTTATGATCTGAGACAAACTGGATTCATAGAGCGAGAAGAAGTAAGTCTCCAGCCATGCAACCGCTAGTTTCTAACTAATTAACTCTAGAAAATGGAAATTTGGCATGTACCAAAAAATAAAAGGAAAAAGTAGATTTACCATGAGAATACACTGACTGATGTTTGTGTAGTTCTCTGTAAGTGTATTTTTTCTAAAGTTTCTCTTTTAACCTTGACAACATACAGAATGCTCATCCTCGAATCTGCTCTGTGTAGATGCCTATCCATTTCTAATAATGATTTTTCACTCTTTCTTTTAGTCCCTCAATATTCTTTCTTTCCTATGGCTTTTTGTCCGCCTTGTTTCGCATCAATTACACATAATCATATTTAAAGAGGATAATATACGAAGATATACTTAATTCATGAATCATATTAGGGATTTAAGTATGTCTGCTGTTGCCCTATCTATCATTCTGCTATATCAGATCAAGTATCAAACGCATCTTTAGCGGATATCGTGAGCTTATGAACAGATTTCTCACTTCAGGTCAAGCAGATGGTGATTGCAATACTTATGGAATCTGATATGGAACTTTCTGATGAATTCCTTGAGCAAATAATTGATAAGGTAAGACAGGATCCAAACTAACAATCTTCTCCTCATAATAAATTTGTGCATATTTTCACACGTAAAATTAAGCGATACCATCTCTTTCAACAGACATTCGCTGATGCTGATGCTGATAAAGATGGTAAAATCAATAAAGAAGAGTGGAAGGCTTTCGTCATGCGACACCCATCACTTTTGAGGAACATGACTTTACCTTACTTGAAGTAAGCTGCTCGTTCTTCCTCTATTTCTCTATGCAGTCTTGCCTACATGTATAGAAGCCTCTTATTTGAAAATAAAAGGTGTTAATTTAAAACGTCTTATTGCTCTTTACATCTTATAAAATATTGTTAGTGTTCATAAGATATTTTGTCCTATCTTAAAAATAAGTTGTTGAGATGCTTGGGCAAATTAAGATGGCTGGGCTTGTAACTTATAAGATGTTTGTAATGGCAATTGTGTAATCAAACTAATTAATATAAAAGAGTTTTTCAAAATAAGATGAACTTTCATTACTTTTCAAAAATAGTTTATAATCTCCTAACTTATTATTTTGGATGAAATAAGATCTTATAAAGACTTTACCAGACACTTCTAAAGAGTTTATAAGCTCTTAAATATCTTATAAAATGTTCTAGCTTATGTTTAAAATAAGTCCTTGGAAGTGTTTGAGTAAATAAGATGATGGAGCTTATAAAATGTTAGCAATGACAATTGTGTAATTAAACTGATAAAATGTGAAAAAGTTTGTCAAAATGATCTTATTTTATAAATAAGTCGGAATATTCTTACTTCAAATAATGAGTCCTATAAGCTCCTAACATCATATTTTGAAACTTGGCCAAACACTTTCAAGGAGCTTATAAGCAATTATCCAAAACACCCTCTTAATTTAGTCTTCATCTTTTTTACTTTGACTTTTTCTAAAACAGTGGCACTGTTCATTTTGATGATCTTATAGGGACATCACTACTGCTTTCCCCAGTTTTGTATTTAACTCTGAGGTTGAAGATTGAGGATACACAAATCATTTCTCAGACCAGATTCAAACTAATGCTCGTAGTGAACAGAGGATCACAAGCTCAAGGCCCAATGATCCCTGGCATAGCCCGAGAATTCTTTGACTACTTAACAATGTCTAATGAACGTCGGATGCATCATTGAAAGATTGATTAACATTCTTCTCAATTTGTACAAACATTTGAATTTTCTACAGTTTTTGAGAGTCAAGGTTGCTGTCCATACTGTGTATTTAGCGAACGAGTGGCTGTCCAAATCTGTAGTTGTGATGCGTTGGTTATATATGTACATTTCAAGATGCAAATACCCGTTGGTTCTAGATAGTGAGCGCTCTATTGAAACAATATTGGCTAGCAAGTAACAATGGTAATGAAATATGACATGCTCGTATTCTTTTATTAGTGGGTATATTAGGATTAGAATTCTGATCCTCTACAGTTGGTATAAGATATTTTAAAATACGACTATTTTCTTAATTAGTATGAAATATTTTTGAGAAGTCTTGTGATAAAATTTGTAGATTCAAACCAAAGTGAATAATATAATCACCGATTTTAAGATTTAAACTCCATTTTTTTCCATTGATAGACTAGTCTTGAAATAGATAAAATTTTCAAGCTCATTGTTTTTCCACTTCGCTTTTTTATTCTTCGACTATTACAATATTCGCTACTTGTTGTAATATTCACGCCAAAACTACTTGTAGTGTGTATAACCTTGCAATTTAGATCAAATGTCACATTTTTTTCACTATTTCATTACAAAATTGAAATTTACGACATGAATTTTGAATTCTAAACATATAAGAATTATAAATTGTGAGTTTCTAATCCATGAATCATGAATTATGAGTATAATATATTTTAATTTTTTAATTCTAAACTTTGAATCTGGAAATGAACCATCATCTTCGAACTTCCTATTCAGTCACCCACAGAAAATAAAATCATGATATACATATATATATATATATAATTATATTTTATTATCTAAGATACGAGTGGGAGGGATAGAGGCTCCAGTGGTAAGTGGTAACCTCGTGGCATATTAGTTCAAGTTTTAGCGTGCCCTCGTGTGTCAGGCACTACGATAATGAACCATTTTATACTCCACAAGTCCCGTTTTCTTGTCCTCGTGGCTCATGCTCTTCCTCCTCTATTCCCTTTGCATATAACATAAAAACAAACCCAATCCACAAGTTTGGTTGGACCTCACAATTTAATAGTGACAACTTCATTTAATTTCCTCAGTCTGAAATAGAAATATATTTTTCAATAAAATAAAAATAACTTTTTCTTTTTTATCAATTTGATAAATTTAGAATCTTTTTTTAAAATATAAATTAACCCTTGTATAACTTTATTTATTTATTTATTTATTATACTTATTTAATTATATTATAATTTGTTTGTCAAACAAAATATTTAACTTGAACTCATAAAAAAAGACATTTATGGAAACATGATTTTTTTTTTCTTTTTTTCGGGGAACGGAATGTCTTCTTCGTTTCTCCTTTCTATAAATAGATGAGAAGCGAATTTTGTTGGTGGAAGAGAGAAGCAGCAAAGCAATGGGGAACACTAAACTCCCACTCCATGTCTGCAACATCAAGATAGCCGATATGATCATAAACAGGCTCCACATTTTCCTCCATGGAACCGCACTACTCTCCCTGCTGTACTACAGGATCACCACCCTCTCCCACATCATCAAAACCCCTGGAACCGCCCCCCTCCTCCCTCACCTCCTTGTCTTCGTCTCCGAACTCGTCCTCTCTTTTCTCTGGCTTCTACACCGCCCCTCCAAATGGCGGCCCGTCACGCGCGTCGCGTATCCAGAGAGACTGCCGGAAGACGAGAAGCTCCCCTCGGTGGACATGTTTGTATGCACGACTGACCCCAATAAGGAGCCGTCTCTTGGGGTGATGAACACTGTTATATCGGCTATGGCCCTGGATTACCCGCCTGATAAGATTGCTGTGTATCTTTCCGATGACGGGGGCGCTCCCCTCACTCTTGCTGCTATGAAACAGGCATGGAAGTTTGCGAAGTGGTGGATTCCTTTCTGTAGGAAGTATGGGTTGAAGCTTAGGTGCCCCGATGCTTATTTTTCGACTCCAGAGAGTGGAGGTAATAGTGAGTTTGTAGCTGAAAGGAAGGAAATTGAGGTTAGGCTCATCTTTCATCTCTTTTCATTTTAAGAGACTAAAGAATATGTATTGACAGTATTAACTTACCTTTTTTTTTTTTTTTGAGTGCAGAAAAGGTACGAGGGATTCAAGGAAGGCCTGGAGAAAGATATAGAGACCATAGGCACTTCTGTCAGCAAAGATCATCCAACAATCGTGGAGGTTGAGTATATTTATAATTTTTCATATTAATGTAAATATTCATGGACAAAGGTTTGAATTTGTGCATAATATCGAAAGATAGTTCAAGAAAATATTCTGAAGAAAATATGTTCTCTAACTTATGGTAATAATTAATTGACAGGTGATTAATGATGCAAATGGCAATGAGGAGGAGTCGAGCCAGAAAGGGATGCCTCTTCTTGTTTACGTTGCGCGGGAGAAGAGGCCTTCTCATCCGCACCATTTTAAAGCTGGAGCCATTAACGTTCTTGTAAGATCTCTCTCTGTTCGATGATTTTCCTCAACGAAAAAGAAAACGTCCATATTTTTGTCGATTATGATTGTATTATTTATATATGCGTGTTTCTAGCCAAATTCCATAATGTTGTGAAAATAATCTGCAGCTCCGAGTATCAGCAATGATCAGCAATGCTCCATACTTCGTAGTGTTGGACTGTGACCATTACTGCAATGATCCCTCTTCAGCCCGTCAGGCAATGTGCTTCTATTTCGACCCGGAAATATCTTCAAAACTGGCTTGGGTTCAGTTCCCTCAGCATTTCCATAATATAAGCAAGCATGACCTGTATGATGGCAACCTCCACTATTATTGGGTATGTTTTTTGAATTTTATTTCTGCAGTAGTACAATTTTTTACAGCATTGTCATTTTTACATTTGAGAGACGACGTCATTTTTTTTCGATTGTCTGAGATATAATGCAGAGAGAGTGGGAGGGCTTGGATGGACTTAGAGGGCCGACTATTACTGGCTGCAACTTTTTCATGAAAAGGGAGGCATTCTATGGAATGGACATAATTCCCAAGGGTAAATTATTACTTCACTATCACTAACATAAGCAACAAACATTCTTGGGATCCTCTGCTGTGGAGCACCTACGTTGTGCCCAAACTCGAGCATTTTGAATAAAGGGTTTTGTTTTGGTAATATTTATAGATGCCGATCTGAACCGGTTGAGGAAGATATTCGGATCAAGCAATGAGCTGATTAAATCTACATACAAAAATTACAAACCAAACGTATCAAGGGAGAATGGAAAGGTTTATGATGCTCTACAAAAGGAGATACAGCTGCTCGGCTCTTGTACTTATGACAGTAGCTCAGAATGGGGGACAGAGGCAAGTAGCTGCTAATACTACACATTTCCAAATAATAAAATAATTTAAAAAACTTGTTACATCGTGCAGATTTTAGATAAGAAAATTAAGTCCATTCTATAAGATTCTGATACATCAGTTGGTGTGCACACTAATAAGTGTTGGGTTGTTTAATCTATAGGTGGGAGCCAAATACAACACTGTAGTGGAAGACTCAATGACAAGCCTGATTTTGCACTGTAGGGGCTGGACTTCAGTGTGGGTTGATCCAGCTAGATCCTGCTTCTTGGGGACTTGCCCAACCAATTTGAATGATATGTTGGTTCAGCAAACAAGATGGGCTTTTGGGTTGCTTCAAATGGCCCTGTCCAAGTTCTCTCCTCTTCTATATGGCCCATTTAGATTGTCGATTCTTCAAACCATGGTTTATGGTGGGCTTACACTCGACCCATTCTATGTTGTTCCCTTTTATGGTTTAGGCATCATTCCCGCTGTCTCTCTGCTTTATGGTATTCCTCTCTATCCCAAGGTGAGTGATTGAATTGAATTCTCCTTCAAACTAGACACTAGTCGAGAGAGTTTTTGGACATCTGTACCTTTCTTGCAACGTACCAACAAAAAACTAGAACGTTCTACCTACACCAGCTCGAACCATTAAAACATAGACTGTTCCGCATTAGCCTACACCAACAGATATTTTCATTTATAGCAGCCGTAGCCAACTACCAAATTAGAAGGGCAGCTTGGAAAATTTTAGTTTCTCCGGCCTAAAAGTAGAATCCAATTCAACTTTCTTTTTCCATTTACAAGTGGCTAAGTTTGGTGGTTATGTAATCCTTTCCTATCTGCATCTTGTTCAACTTCTTTTCTAACTTGTTTACATGTTCAACAGGTTTCGGATCCATATTTCTACACGTTTGCATTCATCTTCGTCTCAGCGCAGCTCAAACACGTGCAAGAGGTCCTCTCCTACGGAGATCCACTCAGGACGGCCCTCTATGATCTAAGGGTGTGGATGATGAAATCGGGGGCATGTTACTTGTACGCAACACTGAATGCAGTATTGGACCAGTTTGGCCTGAAAGAAGCAAACTTTTCTCTAACAAGCAAGGTGGTGGACGACGAAGAGACGAAGAGGCATCAGGAGGGCGTATACGACTTCCAGACATCGCCTCAGCTCATTGCGCCATTGTGCAGCCTGTACATTCTGAACCTGGTCTGTTTCGTCATTGGAACTGCGAGGTTTTTCCGGGGTGAGAAAGGGGAGGAGCTGTTTGGACAAGCTTGTCTCGCCTTGTTTGGGATAGTAGTAAACTGGCATTTGCTTGAAGGGATGTTTCTGAGGACAGATAAGGGCCGGATTTCGACGTCGAATACTCTGCTGGCTCTGGCACTTTCTGCGACCATCTTCTTGGTTGCCTCCACCATCGTCTTTCTGTGAGAATGTATGGTTACCTTAATAATTGTACTGGTGTTGCATTTCGTAGGTTTACGTATGATTAGCAGCTCATTAATTTCTGTTGAGGATACAATTATATATCAAATTCGAGCCACTAAATTCTTATTTAATTTAATTAATGGCTTCTTGTTGGGCTTCCCGAGCCTGACATTCACTTCTGCTCTTCTTATAAATAATAAATATTTTTAAGCATTCAAACATTATATATAACACTAACATATGTCACGTTTTATTGAACAAATTTTCAATTATATATATACATATATATATATATAATTCTGTGTACGATCTTCAATAAAAAAAAGGCTATTATTTTTTTTAATTAAAATTTTTTCATTATTGACTGTGCATGATCTTATGTATACTCTCCACATTCTAAAATAATTTATATTTCATTAATGTTTTTCTTGATGAGATGAAAGTTTTTTTTTTCATACGACTTTATTTATAATATTAGTTATAGGTAACTTATACATTAAATTAAATGTTTGAAATATTTATTTGAGAAAAAAATATTTTAAAATAAGGCTCTTATTGTGGAACATATGAAGTAAAATATGAAAGTAATAGAAAAATAAAATATTTTTTAAATAATTTAAGAATTATGAAACAAGACGAATAAAATATTACAAACTAGAATATTTTTTTATCAAAAATCATTTAAATAAGCAGCATAATTAAAGTTAAGTGATGATATTGAATAAAATTTATATGTTTTTCTTAAGTGATGATATTTAAAATTTAATTTTTTGGCAAAAATATATAAAAATCTAAAAATCAGATTAATATTTTTGCAAATAATATGAAAGATTGAGATTATTGAGATAGTTTATCAAAATTAAATGAGGTGTTTAATATGGTTGGAAGTGGACACAGTCATCCCTAACATAAATTTCTGAGATAACACTTTAAAAAAATTATTTTAGAAACCAAAAATTAAAAAAAGAAAAAGAAAAAGAAAAAGAAATTAATACGAATCCAGCTGTATCGCCACGTTGCATACCTCATATTCAAATATGACCGTTAGAGAAGAATACCCTACTTTCAATTCTTTCTATTTTAAATCAATCAAAAATTTACTTCTTTCCTGCAGATCCACCAATCGCCTCCCTCTCTCTCTATCTTACCTCTCACATTCTGAGTGCGGGAGAGCGTCTATTTTTTTTTTTTTAAATGGGAATGCCCACTGATTTTCAAGACGATAACAAGGTATGGCCCAAACCAACCAATGCCTTCTGCTTCTAGAAAGATCTTGGTGTTCGTTTATTGATGATTTTGGTTCTGGAAATTTGAAGGATTCTTGTGTGTGGGTGTTTAAATTTTCCGTTAAGAATATGAATCTCCATTTTCCGTGTTTCCTTTAATGTTTTTCATTTAGGGGTTTCCCCCTAGTTCTTTATTTGATTCAGTTATACTTGTTTCTTGTCGTTCTTTTTTTTTGACTGCCTTGACAATGCTTGTTCAGTTTATCCAAGAAGAATTTTGGGGTTTAGAGTCTGTATTAGTCATCTAATTATTTGTTCATTACAATTCATTCTGAGATAATTTTGAATACTATGGGAAACGAAGAAATGGAATTACAAAATTTTAATTTCACTATTTGGCATAAAAAACAATATTTCAGTTTTAAGAGTTTTTGGTTATGGCTAGGGTTTGATGTGTATTTACATTACCGAATGATCTCTCTTTGGAAACACTTGTGTAACTTCCATTAGCCTAATTTTCTGCTATAATAAATTCTTGTGTGGCTCTTCACTATATTCTGTCCCAATAAATACTTATATAGTTGGATCAAATGAGCAATATGATCCCCCCTGTGTTCTATTATGGCTATGCTTGGATATATAATTATGACTACTTTTCATAGATTTCTTCGGAGAGAACAGCAGCAGAGAAAAAGCGGTGGACTCTCAATGACTTCGATATAGGAAAGCCTCTTGGTAGAGGAAAATTCGGACATGTATATCTCGCTAAGGAAAAGAGAGTAAGTGATCTTCATACCGGTATTTTATAATCCATTGAATATAAAAATATGTATGCTTTTACAATGGCATAAACTTTACAAGGCACTAGACTTCTTGAATATATATGGCCCATAAACTTTTTTGTTATGATCAGTTCTTATATATTGTGTGTGTTTTCCAAAATATATTTTTATAACTGAGTCTTTGAGGTTTTAGGCTTTTAGCTTGTTATGATCAGTTCTTTTTGTTATGATCAGTTCCACCGGGCTTTTGGAACTAAGTAAACTACTATAAAAAAAACACTATTAAGTTGGAATATATTCATATTATGGGTTTAGTATTTGCCCGGTGGAAGGAAAGAAGAGGGACAATGAGGAGTGTTTTGTACTTGTTTGTAGAAATGAAACTAATATGTTTTCTCATCTTTTGGCAGAGCAATCACATTGTTGCGCTAAAGGTGTTGTTTAAATGCCAGCTGAAACAGTCTCAGGTGGAACATCAGCTTCGCCGTGAAGTCGAAATACAGAGCCACCTTCGACATCCTAACATTTTACAACTTTATGGATACTTTTATGATCAGGCATGAAAGCTGTTCTTTGATTTTTCTGGCTGGATTATAATTATAATAGACTTATTGATACTTTATGAATTACAGAAACGAGTATATTTGGTTCTGGAATATGCTGCTAAGGGGGAACTCTATAAAGAGTTGCAGAAGTGCAAATACTTCAGTGAAAGGCGTGCTGCTACTGTGAGTCCTATTTTATCACCATCCAAAGCCTTCATATTTTATCTTTCTCTAAATGTTTATCTATATGCATTGAGTTATTCAAGGCATATATCAGACTACTAGTTAGTTAACCTACACATTTGTGCTACTGGCTGACAAGAGATTACATTTTTTGTGTCTATGGGTACATGGAACAGTACATTGCATCATTAGCTCGAGCGCTCATTTATTGTCATGGAAAGCACGTAATACACAGAGATATTAAGCCAGAGAATCTTTTGGTTGGAGCACAGGTAATTATAGGCTTTTCCTTCTAAAGTTTCATATGTTGGTAAACATGCTGAAGCCCTTCCTCAACGTACTAGTGTTTGTAATTGTCAGGGCGACCTCAAAATTGCAGATTTTGGTTGGTCAGTGCACACATTCAATCGCAGGCGGACTATGTGCGGCACTCTAGATTATCTTCCTCCTGAGATGGGTATGCTTACATTACTCAGCACATGAAATTGATTGTAATATAGTGCAAGCACATATAATATCAAAATTCCACTTGATGGGGTTTCTCTTGTATTTTCAATGATTTATTCATTCAATCTTGTTTGATATATGCAGTGGAGAGCGCGGAGCATGACGCCAATGTGGACGTATGGAGTCTCGGTGTCTTGTGCTATGAATTTTTGTATGGGGTTCCACCTTTTGAAGCAAAAGAGCATTCAGACACATATAGAAGGTAAGCTCACTTCTATAAGGTGTAAAAAAAAGTATCATGAGGTTTTAGACTACTTACATGAATACTCAACTGTCTTTCAAAACTTAATGAATATCCCTTGACATGTGTTTCTGTTCAGAATTGCACCTATTGGGGGGGTGGGGTGGGTATTACCTACCGGTATTCTTGTAATAATGTAGCACCTTTTGAGGGGGTATTGTAATGAAAATCCACCCCCCCCCCTGTCGGAGGTGATTTGGTAATGGAGGGGGTATTAATAAGGATTTTCTTAAAATAGATAAGCGCTTGGTTCCAGTCACTAAAGTTGTGGAACATCAAAAATGTTGGGGAGAAATTGTTAAATCCTTAACTGTGTGTTTACTAGTCGTAAAAAAGCCTATCAAGAAACCAAAAGGAAGATCGAAAAGAATGAATAAACCAAAACCATTAATGCTTTGCAGTTAAAATTTTGAAGTTCCAAATAAAATAACAGCCCAGCGAAAGATTAATGTTTTTCAAATTTGAATATTGAGAGCATGGCTATTTTTCACTTTCTTTGGTTGTGTGTGTTGTCTACAGGATTATTCAGGTAGATCTAAAATTCCCTCCAAAGCCTATTGTCTCATCAGCTGCAAAAGATCTCATCAGTCAGGTTGAGCTCCATCTCTAACATTTAGGTTGCGTTTGGATTGAGATGGTTGGAACGGAAGCTTATATTACTGATTTTTAATTTTACTGATTTGGCTTATTTTTGTTTATCCTTTTCGTGCCAACAACAGATGCTAGTCAAGGATTCTTCAAAACGCCTAGCATTACATAAACTACTCGAGCATCCGTGGATTGTTCAATATGCTGATCCATGTGGCGTTTACAAGGTTTGATCGATGCTTGATGCTTGAACTGCTGCTTTGCGGCCATCAATCGATAATTAAGTTACAGAATCAATCGATATGTAAAATTTGTCAGGTCGAGTTGTTTTTTTACTGGATGAAGAGGGGGCCGGCTGTGTGTATATGTTGCTCTCCACAACGTATTATTGGGATATCATATCACCCACTCTGTTCTGTGTGGTAGAAGTAATTTGGCATATGATAGTGTATTGTTCACAGTTTGATGCATTTTAACATATTGTTTATATATAGAGGTATCATCTCTCTCTGAGATACCCTAGATGTGTGTTTGCCTTCCTTGGGTCGTCTTTTGTTGTTTTCTTACTTCCCCTTGGGTCGTCTTTTGTTGGCCTTCCTTGGGTCGTCTCTTGTAACTTTTTCTGTCGTAGATTTAATTTCTTGCTTATCAAACACACTGGTCAAAATCATAATTTATGGGAAAAAAAATTGAAAGAAAATATTTAGAGTGTTTGGCTGACTTACAATTTTTTTTTCAAAGTATTTGGGGTTAGTGATGGTTTTAAATTAAGATCTCATTCCATCTGAAAATAAAATTTTAAAATCTTATAAATTATTTTTAAAAAAATAAGTGTTACCCTTTTTCAATAAGATCTTCCTTCAAATTGAAAATTACAAAACCATCCGTAGGTAATATCATCTTATTTTGTTCAACTCTGAACTTCTCAAACCAAACAAATCGAACCACTAACTAATAAATGTAAATATCTTATTTTCCACACTTGTTTTTTAACATGTTATCGCAAAATATAAATGACAACATAATTTTGAGTAAAAATTATCCATCTGTACCATTTGAAGATTCCAGAAAAGTTTCCAAAATAGACTGAAGCTATAGTCACATACATGCATCTATATTTCTTACCACAGGTAGAGAAGCTATAGGTTAAGTAGTAATCAACAGATTGGAAGAAGAAGAATTTAGCATTTCCATTGAAGACATACCGAAAGAAAAGCTATTTGCTTTCTGTTGCCATCTTCTTAAAAAGAATATTCCTAAAAAATCTAAAATTACAGCCCTCAAAATCTCAAAATAAAACATAAGAATATAAATCGTCATTTTAGCATTAAGAACAAAATGCAGTCAGTTCGATTCGCCATATTTGAAGCCAGAGAGAAACACTGAGTTCGATTTATTTATTTTTCTCTCTTTTTTTCAGGGTGGAGAGAGAAAAAGAAGACAAAAAATTAACAAGTCGGCCCACAATTCCAAATCATGTTTTAAAAAATTAAATAAAAAATAAAAACCTTTTTTTTAATTTTTCGGTTGAGAAAAAGGAAAAAAAAAGGAAACTAAACTGAGCAAACCAAAAACAAATTAAGAAAATCAATGTAGGTGGGCCCACATTTCCAATTTCATCCATTTTCATGGCAATAATTTGGTTGATCCAATTGGACAAAAAATTAATTTCGGAACCATATACATTTACATATATAATTCAAGGATCACTTTGTATGTTTTTTTTTTTTTTTTTCGTTTTTACATCCACGCTCCTCCTTTAGGTACATACTGCTGAAACCCATTTTTACAGTTGCTTCTTTTGTGGTCCGCACAGATCCCAAAACTGTCCTCTATTTTTTTTTTCCTGCTTTCTTTTTTATTAGGAGACTTCTTACAAATATATTCTACAACACAATCAATCCCTAAAACTCATTAAGATAATGCATTTTATCTTTTTACCCCTCCATTTTCAGGATCCTCAAACTCTGCTTTGCTAGCAATAAATCCCTGCTCTTTTTTTTTTTTTTTTTTTTTTTTTAAGGGGCACTTTGTGCCACATTTTCAAGTTGAGGAATTCTTGCTTTTCCCAAACTGGTTATGTTGGATTCCCACTTCGAATGAACCAACACCTCCCACCAATCCAAGTTACCTTCCCTTTCTTATCTTACCTCGTGATTGTTCTCAGCTATTTTCACAACGTCAAAGCTGATTTGTACGACTCTCAGTTCTCTGCACGCTAAGGCGATGCAGACATTTGAGACGGGCAATAATCTCTGCAAAAGAAGGCCGTGCCTGTGGATTTCTGCACAAACATATTTTCAACTTTAAACTCAATTGTATATACATATATAGGTATAAAGCTATCAACTCAATTAAGGGTTAAGGAAGAACATAAAACTCGATTCATCCCATTAAATCATGCAGAAAAAGAATCAAATTGCCAAAATGATCCTGTAACTTTTGGGCAGTGTCATTTATAGTCCTGCAAATTTTTGAGCTATCAATTTTGGCCGAACAATTCTGTTTCATTTTCCCTTACATTACGGACATTTTGGCCGAATTTTTTGTTAGTTGTGCCGGAATTCAATTTTCATGTGGCTCTCACAATTGGGAATATCTCATTTCTGGATAGATTTAGTTGACATGGAATTAATAGAACCCCGAAATCTAACTTTATATTCCTTCCCATTTCTGAGCTCTATTAATTTCACGTTCGCATAATCTACAAGGAATTTGAAAATTCTCCAATTTTGGAGGCAATATGGCAATTATACGACAAACTACTGCACATACTGCTTCAGGCCAAAATGAAAATTTCAATTTCTGGAAATTTGCATGACTAAAATGACTAAAATTTTCAATTTCTGGGCCCAAAATTTTGCCAAAGAATCAACCATAATACTCTAGAAACTCACCTATTCCAACAATCACTAATTATATCCGCCACCACTGGATCAACCGTGTGTGGGATGTCAAGGTGTCTATCCTGGAATCCAACGGCTCCAACAACTTGCATCGAGTTCATCTCTGTCCATGGCACTCTCAGAGTTGCCAGCTCCCAAAGTATGACTCCAAAACTGTATACATCGGATCTGCAATTAGAAAAGCCAAAACATATTAGTCACACATGAATAATATATTCATAACATGACATTGAGAAAGAGCTCATACTAATTTAGTTAGTTTTTAGATTGAAGGATTTGATCCATAATAACAAATCTACTGGTGGTTGTTCGATCAAAGGATTTGAGTAATGGATTTCAAAATCCACC
This sequence comes from Caryopteris x clandonensis, assembly GCA_028749325.2. NCBI lineage: Eukaryota > Viridiplantae > Streptophyta > Magnoliopsida > Lamiales > Lamiaceae > Caryopteris > Caryopteris x clandonensis. The sequence continues at coordinate 1,103,549 of JAPYKT020000002.1, read as the reverse complement.
ACTCATTTTGAACTATTTCTTTGAGTGATTTGGCAGGCAGATTCAAAATCCACTATAATTTTCAAATTCTTAAGTTTCAAATCCATCAATCGCGCAACCGTCAGGATTCAAAGCACAGGTAGTTAACTCACTTCTCGTTGGATGGTTCACTTCTTAGCACCTCTGGCGCCATCCACTCTGCCTACACATTGAGAGAACATACCCAATAAAAATCTCAAATAATATCATCATTTAACTATCTTCTTTTCTTTCCCCAAAAAAACTCCCACTGAAGTTATAGCAACAATACTCTAATTTTGGGATGAAGGGAGTAATAAATGAAATAAAATAATTGCAAAAGATGGGCAACAAGGCAAAATATCAGCTCATAAGGCATTACCGTTCCAGCAGCTGATTTTGAAGACAGAAAAGTGTGGTACTGCAGTCGTGACATCCCAAAATCACAAACCTAACATAAAGCAAATATTAGTAGGGAGAGAAAAGGCAACTCTGTTCTTTAAAGTTCGTAGAGTTCTTAATTGGACCAAACCTTAACAACCCAATTTTTATCAACAAGGAGATTTGGAGTCTTCAAATCTCGATGCACGATGATAGGATGGCTAGTGTGCAAGTAATTCATTCCCTTGGCCTGCAAAATATCGGCATGTTAACAGAAGGTTAAGGAACTTTATGTGTGTGCGAGGTTTGGGGGGTGGGGAGGTGGGCTGGTATGAATCTTCCAACAAATACCACATCAAGGGCCATTCTTATTCGCCTTTTTTCATCAATTTGGATATTTGGACGGTGCAGCAGCTTATATAAGCTGCCCCTGCAAGTTACAAGGAATTATAAGGAGTTAGAACAAAATCAGCATGTTATTTATTAACTTTATCAGCAAGAGCTCAATAAATAAAATTGAGAATATAAAACAAGCACTCTGTCAGTAAGTGAGATATAAAACCTTGGGAGAAATTCTGTCAATATGGACATATTCGGAGCACGTGTCACAGCTCCCATGTAAAGAACAACATTTGGATGCCTCAACCTCAACATAATCTCAATCTAAATCAAACAACAGGCAACAAAGAGGTCAAAGCAAATATACAGTAACAGAAAATTTTATCTAGTGCACATAGTATCATGAATGAGATGAATGCTCAAAATCACTTACCTCACATTTAAATTGTGCAAGTGCATCACCTGATATATCTTGTTTCATAAACCTCTTCACTGCAACTTCCTGGTAGGCAAGTAACAACAGCTACATCATATAAGTATACCCAGTAGTACTGGAACACAAAAGACAATGCACACAGCACAAATAGCTGTATTTGTTCCTAAACTTCAGAAGGAACTCTAAGAAGTATCAAATGACCTCACACTACACCAAATTTGATGTGAGATGACGACAAATGAAAGTATACTGAAAAAGGTGGAAGTAATATTACTGCAGTTTTTACTTCAAAACACACATTTTCCGAATATGGCATCACTAAGGATAAGTAAAACTCACCGTGCCATTCCATTCTGCTCGGTAGACCTCACCATATGATCCTGCAGGATATGCATGAGTTCATTATCAAACAAAGCATTAAACTCAAGCAAAGATCTTTGAACAGTAGTCCCTTAGCATTGCAAACCCTAAGCAATTGACTTATGTATCTTCAAATAAGCTTAAATAAGGCAATAGTGTCTTAGGCCAAGCCAGATTAAAGAAGGAAAGTAGAATCCAAAGAATTCTAACAATAGACTGAAGTTATAATTTATTTTAACACCACTGGAATGAAAGGATATGATGGGTCAGCTCAAAAGCACGGAGTAGGATTTTCCATATAATGTACGGACAGGTGCATTTCGGACCCACAGAAACTTTTTCTTATAGCAATAACAAAAACATGACCTTCAATGAGGGATTCAAATCTAATGACAGGACTCTTACCTATACCAATGCGTTCACCAATCTGAAGATCCTCCCATAAAATCTCGGCTACTCTATTCAGTACAGGATCAGTTTGCATATTCTCAATCTTATTAGCATCAGACTGGTCAGAGCAAGCTATCTCCATAGCTTCTTCATTTCCAGAAAAGTTAACAAGTTCAGTACCTACGGCAGCATAATTATTTGGGATCATCACTTCATCCATTCTGTTGTTAATGGCCACATTCTGTTCACCCTGGGCGTCCAAAGATGACTGATATCCTGCTGGCTCCAACTGTCCTCCCATCCCTTCAGCTGAGAATAGTCTGCTGCTGTTGTGAAAAAATGATGTTAACACGAGAATGTTCAGTTTTGGACAAAGATATCACTTGACACATCAAATTTCTTCCTCTCCTCACTATTCAATTTCTTTCCAGCTAGTTATCACCTCTAAGATCACGAGAACTGTCATGTCCTGATTCAAATTCCTCCAACAATACAGTGTAAATTCTCCTTTTTTTTTCTTTTTTTTTTTTTCCTGGCAGCTTTAATGACATACCTGGGAACTTCTTCCACAAGAGGCTCTCTTCCAGTTTTCTTCCCACCATACAATGACGGTTCGCATTTTCCACTAGTTGGAAATAAAGAATAATCTCCAATATCATGCTCCAAAAGGTCAGACTGGTTTTTTCCTGCTAATCTGCTGTATTTTCTATTTGATTCAATGGCAATGAGAGGAAATTCTGCACTCATACTTTTGGTTTTGGCAGTTTCATCCACAGTAGTTGAAGATGATCCAACTCTAGCTCCTTGGTCAGGTGCTATGCACGAACTTCTGCCACCCACTGCAACAGTTGTGATAGTCCTTGCATCAAACCCAAAGTTCTGAAGATGACCACCAGGTGCCTCAGCCGGGATGAGTGTCCCAGGAGCACCCATTAGATCAATAATATATTCGCTGCATCAGTTACAAAACTAATTTAATCATTTGTTGCTATTCCTGGTAACATTTAGAGAAAACTCTGAAGATACTTCAAACATATATAGCATACTCGTAGGGTGTTTTTTGTTGCTTTTTTTAAAGTGATTTTTAGCTTTTAGCTTGAAATAAGTTGTTATGAGTGTTTTCAAAGTGCAACTTCAGCTTTATTATTTATTTAAAAATAATGATAATAATCAGCTTCAAGCCAAAAGATAGAAGCAGGTGTGGCTGCTGCTTTTGCAGCTTCTTGGTATTTTCATAAATAAATTGAAGTCCCCTTCTTATTTTAAGCTGGAAGCTGCTAAAATACCAAAAACTCCAATTGGCCAAAAGCATTTCGCTTTTCAAACACTGCCAACATTTGATTCTTAGTTTATTTTACTAAAAACTCTAATTTTAATCACTTCTTCAAAAGCAAAAGCAAACACTAACACCCCCTCAACTAGAAAACAATAATTGATTTCAAATCAGAACTAAGTATCAAGAGAACTTATACCAAAATGGCAATCAAGGGGGCTAACATAATGAAACAGGTGGAGTAGAGAAAACAACCCATTCTCATTTTTTTTATCACAACATTTAGAGGAAATTCAAAGTGAGCACATTACCTTCTTCATCTTTGTGTGTGTGTGTGTGTGCATTGTAGCTATCTCTATCTAATGAATTTCATTATTACTGGTTAATGATAACTTAGAACAATTCAACAGAAACTTAGCGTGGAATATTTTGGCCACCAATGTTTTTCGCATAAGCACACAACCTATATGAGAAATAGAGCAACACATGAAATAAAAGTTTGCGACTAGCAATAAGCAAGCTGATACCTTCCACTATCCAATTTTATCAAGTTCACAGCTCCTTCATCAGTGCCCGTGTGGTAGCTCCCTTTGACTAGCTTACATGGAAGATTAATCCTATCAGCAAGTACCTAGAAGCACAAAGTTTATGAAAATTTAGAGTTCAAATGCAGAAACAGTCCAATGCACCAAAGGATGTAAATAAACATTGATAATCAGGTTATCAACTCCACAAATAATGCATCATTGGTAATAGTTTTACCAATATGCAGTAGAGAGCCAGGAATATAACTTCACTCATAGAAGTAATTACATTTGTAGCTCCTACCCACTTTAAAGAGGCAAACAGCACTCTTTCCAGTGAAAGAAAATATATGAAACTAATCATTGGTAATTTAATATCATATCATTCGAATAAGAAATACGCATTAGAAGCAAGAAAACCTTTCACAACCTTAAAGAGTAAGGCCCTTTGGCGTGAATGTCCAATATCAAGGGAGCCAAGGGGAAGGACAATTGTATTGCAGTATAGTCTTAATTCATGACTCCTGGCCCTCCATCTCCAAAACATTTCTTCGACATCACTAACAGGACCTCCCATTCTTTCGACAATAAGATCAGCAATTTTTTGAACTAGAGAACTTGTATTCATGCCTTTATATAGAGCACGGTATTCCATGGACATAAAATACACTCTTTCCTCAAGTTTCCGAAGTTCGACATCAACCACACGATTGACTGAAACCACCTCATAATCAATGTTATTCGAAACAGAAATTGCTTCAAGATCTACTAAGGAAGGCATTTTGGCTTGGAGCAACAAGGTTGAATCGATTCCACAAGCATCATAGAACCCATCTATTACTTTCTCATCATAATTTACAACATTACAACTCTGCATATGGGGAAAAAGAAAGAGGAATTTCATCAATTGTCCAATAAACAAGTAATATCCAAAATACATTTATTTGTTTATTGTTTCATTGTTAGGGAGGTATGTGGTTAGAGTGGTGTGCAAAGTGAAAATGGAGCACATGAGCTGTGCCCAACGAACTAGAAGATGATTTCAGAGAAAACTGGGGGGAAAAAAACTAAACCCATATTATTTATCTTGGAGATAGTAACATTTCATAAGCATGCATGCCATTGACATTTCACTGAAGTGTTGGACAGAATATATATATGCACCATAAATACAGGTAAATAAATGGTACATTTTTATTCAAATTATTTCAATTCAACCAAATGCAGGCGTAAGGTTATTGGGGCAGGTCCAAACCATCTAGGCAACAACATTTATATGCCTTATCAGTTGCAGAGAAAATTGTATCCATAGCTTACATGTGAGAGAAACAAGTGTGCAAGTGTTTCAGAATCATGACACCTAATCATGTGCTCATAACTAACATGTGTATTTCAAATTTAACAGAAAATGTGAGAGGCAGCTCAATGTTCACAGTGCACTTGGTAAACGAAATTTTACACAAGGTGTGGTGGCATAATTTCTACACTATTTGTATTTATACTAGGACTTTGTTGTCATATAACAATAACTAGAAATGTAATGAATGCACTTCTTTTCTTTTTTTCTCTCCAGGGCCTAGGTGCCAGGTATCACTCTAAACATAAGCCCGTTTCTCACAACTCATACTGCATAAATTAGAACAGAAAAACACAAAATAATTTGAGCAACACATAATCTAGTCAGAAAAGAAAATACCTCCCTAAGAATAATTTGCTCAAATATTAAGCCGCATAACATCCAAAGTACCATAAGAAAATCTTTGCGGATAAGAAATTCTCTAAAACAAAATCAGAAAGAGAACTATATCTCCAATTAACCAACATGTAATTGCTATTAAACCTAAAATACGAAGCATGCAAATAAAGTTAAACTTAAGAGATTTTACCAAGTATCGCAGCGATAAAAATTCAGCTATGCTTTGAGAAGGCGACCGTCCCAAGCTAATCTGCTTAACAGCGTCGATTTGAGCTGTTTCCGAGTCAACGCAAGTTTGACTAGGATCCGAAACGCTAATTGCCAACGCCAATTGCATTTGAAACTCCTCCTCAAGGTAATTAAAATTGTTTTTCGAGCTCTCATTCTCGGGCGATGCCGTCTGCGGCATCTCGGAGGACGGCGACGGAGAAGGCGACGGCGACGACGAGGACGATGGCTGAGACGGCGTCGTTTGAGCTGGTGCATCGGGTGCGGGAGGCTGTTGCCGCCCCTGATCGCCGATGTGAAGCTTCCGCAGCAAGTGTTTCATCTTCGACATGGCTGTAGACTCTCATATATCGGAAAAATACAAAACGATTTACAGAAAACAGAAACAACAGAATTGTGTTCAATCTAATCGATTGGAGGATTCGGAAGGGTTTTAGCGCGATCAATTTGGGGGAAATGGTTGGAAGTGCGCGGCGGTGGGTGGAGAGACGCGGTTATTACCTGTGCACTAGAGAGGAGAAGTGTGGGAATGAGTCTTCATCGTCAAGCTCCCATTTATCAGTACATCAGTGGACAAATAAATTAACTACTTTGTCGTCTGCTTCCCTCCAACGAGACTAATCGCTCCTCTCCGTTGAGTCACTCGTCATCGCTTTTAATATTTGTCGACAAAATCTGCAAATTATTTAATAATATGAAATTACAAAATTACAAAATAATCATTACATATTTTAAAAATATATCAAGTTCTTTATGCGCTTTTTAGATTTATTTAGAAAATTTTGAGATTCTGTTTTGAAGTTTCCCATTTTTAAATTCTGTAATTTTAAGATTTATTAAATATTTATCCAATAATTTTTAAATTTTATTTAATTTTCATATTTGTTTAAATAATTATTTGATTTTTTTTTAGATTTAATAAATTATACTAAAATGCGCCATCTAATTCAAATGACCAGCAAAATATGTGTAATTTCTTTTACTAATTGAACACCAACTTTAGTGGGAAAAATGTTGACACACCCCAATTGCAAGTTTTGGACAAGTTGAGACACTAAAATTGCCATTATTTCAATAAAATTTAATAATTTAATTCATAAAGTTGTTCCAATGTTGAGTTTTTCTTATTAATATTCTGGACTTTTATTTAGAACACGTACAAGTTTTATTGATTAGTTGTTTTTATGTTCTGAATTATATAATAAGATAAAGTGTAATAAACTAGCTATTATTGTGGGTTTTGTATAAATAATTTAACGAAATTTCATATGGTAGTCCCTCTCTGTTGACGTAACAATATTTTCAACATCAAATATTTCTTACAACTTAATCAAATAAAATTATATGACAAAGTTCACATCCTACCTAAACGCTCTAGCAAAAACTCCTTACGAACTTTTTCAAAGTTATTGTAACAATATTTTTCAAAGTAGGGCAACGTGACAAGTGGAAACTTTGTTTTTCTTGATGAAAATGATACTTTTGTTGTTTGTAAAACAAAGACAGGGGAGATTATTGATGCGTGTGAAGGAGAAACATATGAAGGTTCGATTCAAAATGAAAGCAATGTCATTATTAATGCAATGAAGAGGTTAAAAGAGTTTTTGAGTATACTTTAATTATACGAGATTATGTGGCGATACATAACAAAAAATCTCATTATTTTCTTCAATTTTTTCATTTGTATTCTAGCATTCGTACTTGGTTTTTACCACCATTGCATTAATGCAACCCCAGTCTTATTTAGTTTGAAGGTGAGAGAAAAGAATTTACCTGAAAGTGGATGTATGGATTAATTTGAAACAAGAATCCGGTGTTTGTTTTTATTGATTAAAATTTGAACAAAACAGGTCAACAGTGTCTGCATATTTACTTTGGATGATAAATTATGTGTGAAATGACTGATATACCCCTACCATACGATTAGAGTTATCTCAAATTTTCAATGTCCATAAGACTGTATATAATTAAATACTTTGGGGCAAAGTGGTACTAACTCTAATAATGTTCCCCCCCCCCAAATAAATAACACCGTCTATCATTCTGAAAACATATCATTATTTAATGCAAATGTATCGCTACTGTTTTAGAAGTATTACGAATGAGATTACATAAATTATTATTAATTAAAATTAAATGTATTGCTTTTTATTTTAAAAAAATCATTTTTCTTTTTTCAAAAAAGTATCAAAATCTGTTGAAATGTATTACTTTTATTATAATATATTTTGTTTGCAATTTTAAAAGTTTCAATTTTAGTTTTAGTAAAAAAAAAATCGTTATTAATACTTTTGGAAAAATAAAAGTAAAAGTTTTTGAATTGTAAAACCATGTTGAAAAAGTATTAGTTTTGTTAGAAAAGTGTAGGTTGGGTATGATCTAATACACTTGTAGAAAAACAAAGAGGTAATAAAATCATGACAAATAGCTCACTGATGAAATCCATACTGATTTGGGAAAATAAGGACAAGAATTACAAGGGAAAGTTGCAATCAGCAACAATTGTTACCAACTTATTACTAATCTGTTCCAATGGGGTAAGAAGGAATAATCTTGTTTTTTTTTTTTTTTTTTTTTGGAGAGGAAGAAGGAATCATGTAAGAACAAGAACATGAACCTTAGTTTTGATTATGTACAACAACAAGAGATGCAAGTAAAGGTGGCATCAGAAATGTGAAGGAAGAACTATTTTTCACAATCTTAAGCAGTTGCTGCTGCTGCTTCTTCAGACATCTGAGATGCCGGAAGATGGGTGCAGACGAGGTTGCGATCACCATACACATTGTCAACGCGTCCTGAGATAATAAAGAGATCCATGTGAATTCTTGTGTACACTCTCAGTTTTGTCTATGCGTTAGAAAGTAAAGCACACACATACCTGTGGTTGGCCAGAACTTGGCAGTCTTGAGCCATGCAGCAGGGTAAGCTGCGTATTCCCGTGAATACGGTTTTGTCCAAACATCCGCCATGAGCACTGATGGCGGATGAGGCGCCCCCTGTAATCACATTATCTTAGTTAACTTCTTATCATTTGTTGAAAAACATTAGAACCATAATCCTCTCTCTCTCTCTCTCTGTAGCTTACCTTAAGAACATTGTTGTGAAGGTCAGCTTTACCCTTTTCGATTAGTGAAATTTCTTCTCTAATAGAGATAAGAGCATCACAAAACCTGTCAAGCTCTGCCTGTAAACATGATGAAACAGAACATAAAAAGAAGAGTTTTGATCAGCATTCATATATGTTGCTTGTATAATGATGCGTAGTTTTGATCGGTATTTGTACCTTGCTTTCACTTTCAGTTGGTTCAATCATAAGTGTACCAGGAACAGGCCACGACATTGTTGGGCCGTGAAATCCATAGTCGATTAGACGTTTGGCAACGTCTTCAGGCTCAATTCCAGCAGTATTCTACAGATGCATAAGAACATCCATCAACCGGAAACTAAAATGAATCCTAAAAGAGTAACTAAAATCAAGCCAAGAATTACCTTAAAGCCTCTCAAATCCACAATGAATTCATGGGCCACGGTCCCACTGACTCCACGGAAAAGAATTGGGTAGTGCTTCTGTTCATCAAAGGGTAGTAGACTATAAAGATATTTTTCCAGACGTGCTCAAGTTAAAATACAGAATCGAGTAATTAAGAGAGAATCAGGAACCTCTAAACGCTTAGCCATGTAGTTTGCATTCAAGATGGCTATCTTTGATGCATCTGTTAATCCCTTTGATCCCATCATGGAAATGTAGGTGTACGATATCGGTAAAATGAGGGCCGAGCCCCAAGGAGCAGCTGAAATTGTACCAAGGGGTTCAGACCGATCGGGTGCAGGTATACCACCAGTGGGTACCTAAAAGTTTAAACATTCGAGGAAAAAAAAACATTGTGGCATCAACTTTCACAATCTCTAATACTGTGATTGAGAGGCAACTGATTTCTACATACCACGGGATGTGAAGGTAGGAATGGGGCTAGGTGTTTCTTGACGCCAATGGGGCCCATTCCTGGCCCACCTCCGCCATGAGGGATACAGAATGTTTTATGGAGATTGAGATGGCACACATCGGCACCGATAAAGCCTGGACTCGTCAGACCAACCTGTAAGACAAAAAAAAAATTAGTGCCAGGGCTCCTAGAACTTGTCTAGAGGATATAATATTATGAAAAAGAACGTGAATGTTGGAATAAAATCACAAATAAAGTCAAATTAATGGTCTAAATCTAGCAAGGATCTAAACGAACGTGGAATTAGATGGAAAGTACAGATTTATTGCACCTGAGCATTCATGTTAGCTCCATCCATGTAAACTTGCCCACCATTGTCATGAATTATTTTGCATATCTCATCGATTCCTTCCTCATAAACTCCGTGAGTTGATGGATACGTCACCTGGATTTGTATTGACATTCTTTAACAAAATGACACATAAAACAAATAACACAATAGTCGGAAAAAATCAAAGGTACTCCATACCATAAGAGCAGATAAGTCCTCCTTATTAGCTTCTGCAGCCTTCCTTAACTCTTCAATGTTGATGTTTCCCTTGGAATCTGTTCCGATGGAAACAATTTTCATTCCACACATGGCTGCACTTGCAGGATTTGTACCGTGTGCTGAGACGGGAATGATGCATACATTCCGGTGGTGGTCTCCTCTCGACTACATTAGAAAATAACCACTAATCTTAGGCCAGAGAGGGAGATTTTTCACAGCCTTAAAAGTCAAACAACAGACACATAGATTATGACAAGATTAAACTTTCTAGCTCAATAATGAGTAAACCATCAAGGAGAAGAAAATTGATCAGCCTTCTATACTATCAGAATATCTACCCTCTCATAAAGTTCATACCATGTGATATGCACGAATAACCATCAGCCCCGCATATTCTCCAGCAGCTCCTGCATTGGGTTGCAGAGAGAATGAATCAAAGCCAGTAATAGTGCACAGCATTTCTCCAAGATTCTTGAACATTTCCTGCAAGAAGAATATCATGGTTCAGTTCTGAAAATTATAAATGGTAGAATTCAATTGTAGTAGAAGAAAGGGGAATTCCTAGAGCTCAATTTGACGTTACTTTTTTTTTTCTTCTTTAATTACCTGATAACCAGCAGTTTGTTCAGTGGGAGCAAAAGGATGAAGGTTTGCAAAGGCGGGCCATGTAACAGGCATCATCTCAGTCGTTGCATTCAATTTCATCGTACAAGATCCCAATGGAATCATGCTGTGGCACAACGAGAGATCCTTTGATTGAAGCCTGTGGATGTATCTAAGAAGCTCGTGTTCAGTGTGGTACCTACAAAATCATACTTACAGTTATATATCTCCTTTAATGCTACAATTCAAATATCAACTCATAAATGTCCATACGAGTTGAATATCGAGTGAGTCAAATATGGGCTCGCCCGAACAAGTCCTGAAGGAATCAAATTTTGAACCTCTGGTGCAAGAGACGCAGCACCGAATGTCACCTGATAAACATTATATAAAAATGTTATACACTTGTCCACCACTTAGATTTACTAATTTGTCCTTGACGGAAGTCCCATACATACCGGCTTGCCACCTGCAAAGACTTCAAACAGCTTGTCCACATCTTCTAACGTGGTTGTTTCGTCGAAAGAAACAGTAATCTGAGAGAAAAAAAAAAGAAAGGTATAGTTATTTCCAAGTCATGGATAATTTGATCCATGTGGACATATAATCATGCTTACAGTGTTCTTGTCCACAATTCGCAAATTTATTTCATTTTTGGAAGCAACATCCGCCATATCCTTTGCGTCTGCACATTTGACCTTCACAGTATCAAAGAACGGAAGATTCTGGACTTCTACAGTTCCAAGCTTGTTCAGTCCAGCAGCCAAGGCCCCAGCTAGACCATGAACTCTTTGAGCTATGGTTTTAAGACCTTCAGGTCCGTGATAAACAGCGTACATAGCAGCCATGTTAGCAAGCAATGCCTACACAAGAAAACACAGAAAGTTTTTCAACACAATATTCTTTAAGTCATTTATCATTCACCAAACTAAATATATACTTCCAAGATTGGAAAGAAGTACAAGCAAATGAAGCAGAGTTGGAAATATCGTAGTATCTGCTTAATACACCATTATTTGGATGTAAGAACATCTTACATAAAACCATGAAAATAAACTAGATAAATATTTCAAAATTGCAAAGAAGTACGAGCAAATGAAGCACAGTTGAAAAAATATAGTATTGGCTTTACACACCATTATTTGGATGTAATGATATCACAGGTGAGAACAATCATGAACGTAAAACAGATAAATACTTCAAGATTGGAAAGAAGTACAAGCAACTAAAGCGTGGTTGGAAGTAACACAGTATTTGCAACAAACCATTCTTCGGAGACATAGATTCGAACAATCCTGAAGCTAAACTAGATAAATACTTCTGATTGCCAAGAAGTACGAGCAAATGAAGCACAGTTGGAAATAACATAGTATTTGCAAAATAAAGTTTTATTTGGATTTAAGCCTGCCATATAAGAGAACCTAGCAAACTAACCTGAGCTGTACAAATGTTGCTTGTAGCCTTGTCCCTGCGAATATGCTGCTCCCTAGTCTGCATTGCCATGCGAAGAGCAGGCTTTCCGGAAGAATCCACACTGACACCGATAATTCTTCCAGGCATCATACGCTTGTACTCTTGGGAAGTAGCCAAGAAAGCAGCATGAGGGCCTCCATAACCCATGGGTACACCGAACCTCTGCGCAGAACCAACAACAATATCCGCACCCAACTCACCGGGAGGCTTCAACATAGTCAAAGCCAACAAATCCGTAGCCATTACAACCTTAACTCCTTTACCATGAGCGTTCTTAATAAAATCCCCATAATCCAAGATTTCGCCCTCTGTCCCTGGATACTGAACCAACACCCCACAAACATCCCCAGAGCTATAATCGATATCCTTAACATCAGAAACAACAACATTAAGATCAAACCCACCAGCTCTAGTTATACATACATCAATTGTCTGAGGATGACAATTGCTTGCAATGACAAATGTCTTCTTCTTGCCCTTTTGAATATTATTGCACATTGCCATAGCTTCAGCTGCAGCAGTCCCTTCATCGAGCAATGAAGCATTCGACATGGGCAAACCAGTAAGATCTGTGATCATTGTCTGATAATTTAACAAGGATTCAAGCCTCCCTTGTGAGATCTCAGCCTGATAAGGGGTATATTGGGTGTACCACCCTGGATTTTCCATAATATTCCTCAAAATAACAGGAGGCACAAATGTGTTGTAATATCCCATTCCAATATACGACTTAAAAACCTTATTCTTGGATGCTAAATCATTCATGTGCGCAAACATTTGTGCCTCTGTCAATCCCTCATCAAATATAGGCAACTCCATTTTATCAATACGTATAGATTTAGGCACAGTGGCATCGATGAGTGAATCAAGACTATTGTACCCTACAAATTCCGCCATTTTAGATTGCTCCTCCGGCGTGGCGGAGTTATGGCGGCGGGGGAAAGTGTCACTCGGTTTCAGGGCATCCACAGAAATGGATCGAGAAGGTACAAACTGTACTAAACTCGTTGAATCAAAAGTACGAGCATTAACAGCGTTGTTGCCACCGTGTACCACACTCGGATATAATGAGGAAACGTACCTTGAAGATTTGCATAAAGGTTGCTGCTTGGATTCTGAAACCAGGCGTCTGAGAATAGCCCTGTTCGCTAATTTACGGGCTCGCTCCATTTTTGTCCTTTTTTTTTTTTTTTTTGGCAAAGAATGTAATTCGTTTCTCAAAAACAGCAAATCCCAGTAAGGGATGAAGAGGAAAGGAAAGAGAGAAGAAAGAATTCAAGAGAGAGAGAGAGAGAGACACCAGTATGCTATTTTCAGCTCCCTCTTTTTCTATGATAAAAGAATACAATTTTTATTGCTCCATAATTTTAGAAAGTGCTTGGTGGTAACGGGATGCTGATGTCACACTTTCAATATTGGTGGGGGGTGTGTGTGTGTATCTATATATATACATACACCAACTTGAGGAAAATGACATGGACTTTGGTCCACGTGCAAATCTTGGAAATTCTGCAAGCCAAGCGTTTGTTGATAAAAATCTGATATTTCTGTGCATAAGTACCATAAAACAACAAAAAAAGATAAATTTTGGCTGGGTGAATATGCAAAAAAAGGGCAATTGACCGAAAAGGGATGAAGATTCAGCGGATCAAATTAAATGAAATTCGAAAAAATTAAGGAAAATTTGGGTTCTGCAAAGAAAACAAAGCCTATAAAAATAAAAATAAAAATAAAAGCCTAAAAAATGATTGGGTTCTTTGATGAAAGGAGGTTGTGATGTTTAAAGATTCTGTCATGGCTGGCAGATTCTCTTTCACGTTTGGCTTAGCTTAATTTCCCACCAGGCAATGAAATCTCAGAAGGAAATATTAGGAGAATATTTTGATAGTTTTTGTATTAAAAATCAGATCAAATAAATATATTAAAAAGATCAATCTAATTCGAAAGAATGAACAAGGAAAACCAATCCTTCAGAAATTAAAGGTAGTATAATATTTTCTGAGTGAAAAAAGAGTACTATTTTAAAAATTATTTTTTTAATCGGTAAAGCATTTTTATAATTTAAAAAAGAAATAAATTACAAAATTGTAAAGCCCCATTTCACTAGAATAAAATTTAGAGCAAATATGTATATTTAATTATTTAAAAAAAAAAAAAAGTTTGTTCACTTTTGGTTGGTGGCTTTGGTAGGCGTTGCCGAATCAGCATGGGAGTTGGTGAATCTTGCACCGAGAAACAACCATGGTGCATCGGGGTTGATGCTGATAGTTCCTTGCATTCCGCACCGTCCGATCCAGGGTAGGAGGATCTAGTGGCACTGAAATCGACGGCTACGGATCTTTCTCTTTCACATACTTTGTGTTGGTGTCTGTCTCACTGTGTTGTGATACTTTCACAAGTTAGTGAGGAAAAAAAATATTAAAACATAATATTTTTAAAATAATATAACCATCGAATACGTCACACATTTTTGTATGATTATTTTTGGCATCAGAATAGACGTAGTATAAACGGAAAAATACTACTTGTGTTGCCAAAAATAATAGTTAAATTTAAATCATATATTTATAATAATATTATTATAAATAAATTAAAAAATTAAATTGATAGTTTATATTAAGTTTTACTTTTATTTTATTGACAGAAACTAAAGTTTGTATATTAATCAAATATTAATTTTGTAATGAGAAATAATTAAAATATTCCTCGTCAAATAGGAATTATTATTTCCTAACATAAAAAATTGTCATCCACATTGTTCAAACGGATTTGTTTTATGAAGGTTGATTTAAAATTTGGAGGTTTCATTTATAAAAAAATTATAATCATAATTATTATAATAAAATAACTTAATTCTTGAACTTTTTAATATATATATATATATATATATAAAACTTTATGGCATATTTGGGAGAATATTGTTGTCAACATAAGTGAGATATATATATATATATATAAACAAAATAATTTTTTCTAATTTCGTTTTTCGCCTAAACTTCATTATTTATTTAAAATAATTATACCATTATTAAATTAAAATTAGATGCTTTTATTCTAAAAATTTTGATTCAATTTCAAAATCTAAATTATTCCATAAATTTAGGTGTTTCAAAATTAGATGATATCAAGATGAATATGCCGCAATTTTTAATACATAATTCGAAATCTATATATTTTATAGAATATTAATCAAATCACTGAAATATGAAATTAAAAAAATATATAAAATCTAACAAATATATGACTCAATTTTCTCGATTCATTTATCAAAATATATATATATATATAAATAAATTTACTTTTTTAAATTTTATTTTTTCGGCCTAAATTTCAACCATATAAATGTAAAACTATATATATTTTGCAAATCTATTAAGATGCATTATTACAATTTAATTGAAGAGATTAATATCAACAATCTTCAGGATTTCATTATATTATGGCAAATTATTAACAATTTTCCTATAATTAAACTATCAATTATTTAAAATCACACAATCATGTTGATAAAATCTGATTTTGTCAAATAAGAAATTAAATTTTCAATAATCTTACCATAATTCAAAATTATTTCTCATTTTTTTCTCTCTCTTCTTTCTATATATTTTATCAAAATTATTACTAAATATTTTAAGGTCTCTCTTTTTTGTTTTACCTCATCTTGAAGTGTTTTGCGTTTTCTATTTTAAGAAAATAAATGGTAAGACATGTACGATAATATATGTCATATTTCAATTGGCACAAAAGTCTATACTCTTCAAAATATTATTTTTAGGTTTATATTATTTAAAAAAAAATTATTCACCTATTACTTTCAATTTATCATAAACATATTTAATCTTCTTAACTATTTTTCTTTCTTATTTTTAAACAAAAAGTTCGTCCATCTCTTTCATGTTTTGTTTGATTATTCTTGTGATTTTCTGTTGAAATCGACTAATTATTTCAACGTATAAGTACCGTGTGATTTTTCATTAGTTTTCAAAGTATTTGTTTCTATCAAATTTTAAATTTTTGTAATATTATTACATTTAATTAGCAATTTGCAAAATATTTTTGTCCTTAATTTGACTATGTAATTGGCAAATTTTACGAAATCTATACAAATCTTTATTTTTATTAATATGCTCATATGGCTTTTTTTTTAATTTAATTTGATTCAACATTCTATAAATCATGGATATCATGTTTATCAATTTGTGAACGAGGCTAATTCTAATAGAAAAAAGACGAAACATAAAATTACAACAAATTTCTACTTATTATATAAAAAAATAATCACTGAATTATAAATCTACACCTTCTATAATATATTATATAACTTGAATATATGATTATATTACAAAGTATAAGAAAAAAATATCTTCTGTTCATCGCACAGGTCTCATACTAGTTATTTATTAAAATAATATAATAGGTGTTTATTAGTTGTTTTAATAAAAATAACCAGCACATCTCATTTTCTGAACCAAGATATTATTTTTAACGAACTACTTTATATAGTTTTATTTCAATTATTAATATTTTATAAACAATTGTTTATCATTTCAACAACTTTAAAAAAAAATTACAATGCAATATAATATAAATTTTTTAAATTATCGTACAAAGATGTAGGAACTTATATGAACTTCCAAACAAATTTTGCCAAGGCTTTATTTATTAAATAAAATAAATTATTTTGAATGTATTTTTTAATTTCATATAACTTAAAACTCACCGAGAGAGAGAGAGAGAGAGAAACAAAACACTGTTGTATTGAATTGACTTGGATCCAATTAGAACATTTGATTATGATGGAAATGAGGTTACAAAGAAATTGCGCAACACACTAAAATACAACATCGTTCTTCAGACTAAACAGCCTTGAACCTGTCAAAACATATTCTCAGAACAAAATGGTCATGATCCAGACCATCAGTTCATCATTCAACAGCAAAATAAAAGAGAAAAAAGACAAAAGGAAGGAGAGAAATGCTTTTAATCTACTTATCCAAAATAATAATAAAAAAAAAAGAATAAAAGAACAGAAACATTATCCATTTCTGCTAAAGATTTAATCAAGCCCATACTGCTAGTAAAGACATCAAGGCCGCCCCCAAGAACAGCAGAAAATACGATACAACTTGGAGCCTCGCGTTGCAGCTCATTCTCTTACTCAAGAAATCGGCTGCTATCAGGTCCACCAGAGCCATGTACACTAGAATCCCAGCAGATATTGAGTCCAAGATGCCTTCGACTATTAGGGCTCTCGGGCTATTAGCATTGTAGATTGAGGAAATACCGATCCCAATAGCAATTCCCATTGGGGTTGTCAAGGCGAAAAAGCAAGCCATTAGGGTTGACTGAAGGCTCTGAAACCGGGCCTGTGAGATGCAGCCTCCCAGAGCAAAGCCTTCGAAGAACTGATGGAATGACAATGCTCCAATCAAAGGCCTGATTGTGCACGGGCTGTTAGAAACTCCAAGCGACAGTCCAATGATCACTGAGTGTGAAACTATCCCGAGTTCAAGAACCTGTGTAGACAAGTAGAAGGGTGACGAATAAGTTATTTTCGACATCCTTGGTACCAATCTCAATCAGCTATCGATAATGATGCTTAAAATTATGGGTAAAACTTTGTTGTGGCTCTAATACATGTTCATAAAACCTCCAACAGGATGAAAATCACATTTCTTGAAATCTCTTATGATCTAGTAGCAAATATAGGAAACGTTACACAAACCATGCAATCAATAAAGAAAAACAAACCTGTGAAACAACAATATGCCGAACACTAAATTCCTCGTCTCCAACACCACTTCCAAATGAGTGCGAGTGTGAGTGACCATGTGAATCCTCCTGGAGATGCCCCTGACATGACCCCTGCTCCTGTGAGTGACTGTGCCTGTGATGAGCCACGTGGGCATGCATCCCAACAATGTGCATGGCTCCCCCTTCCTCTTCTCCAAACACCTTTGCACTACTACCCCTCGTCTCCACAGGAACTATCCCCGATTCAGACCCTGTGTCTGATGAATCAACCTTAACAACCCGACTCTGTTCCTCCTGTTTCCTCTCGTAGTACTGTGTAGCGACAAAATCGGCCAGCAACGTTCCCAATGCAGCCATCATTGCAATGAACCCAGAAAAAGGGAACTTTGACCATGGGAATTTGGGTAGACATGAGTCGGTCAATGCTGATGTGGCATCTGGCAGCATGTGCACGAAGCCGGTGGCAAGGATGACGCCAGCAGCAAAGGCTTTGGCACCAACAAAAAGGTTGGAATCAGTGCGTAGGAAACGGCGCTTCTTTCCGACTAGTGGAATGGCCACACCACAGACTCCCGCAAGCAGGATCGCAGCAATTGCAATCAGTTTCAGGACGAAGGCATAGGAGTCATCTCGGCATCCTTCGATTTCTTCATCGTGGGTGCTACATGGACCATTGGACATGGATAGTGATATATTCTGCATGAATGGATCTTGATGACCATCAAAATTGGGAAATCCAGAGTTAGAGGTTGGTAGTTTTGTTTAGGATTTGAAGGTAAATGCAAGAATCAAACAAATAACATCACTTCAAAAATTATACTAAGATAAAGTGAAACAAGTAGGAATCTGGACTAAAGGAATAATGGGAACTTGAAAACATGGCAAGAGCTGCAAAATGTCACAATGCTCAAATTATTGAAATGATGATTCATTAGCTGCTTGTAAAGGCATCTGATCACCCCAAAAAAACAAAAACAAAAATAAAAACAAAAACAAAAAAATCTCCAACACACTAAACTTGTTTGTGTTTTCCGATCCAATTTCTTACATGCATTAGTTTCAAATTTCTAAAGCCAAAAGTCCCAAAAGCCAACCAAACATAGCAAATTAACTTAGCTAGACTTTACATAACGTGTGGTTGCATAAATGCGATACTATCTAAGCATCTAAACGCTGCTGAAATCGCCGATCAATAACAAAATTAACCAAACGCATTACAAAAACATGAATATAAATTGAATTTTAAACATGAAATAGGAAATCCACAGACCAAACCTGTTACGATCAAAGTAATGGTCTCTAATCTAAAAGGATTCTGAAAGCAAATAAACTGAATAAAATTCAAGACAGACTACAACTTCATAGCCAACAAATTCAAAAATAAAAACAAAAAAATGCGACGACTGAAGTCACAGAAAATTTACATAACTAATGTAGTGTATTTACAGTTCAACATAATAAAAACAGCAGCTGAACGCATGAAAATTTGAACTTGTCTCCTTCCAATTCAGAATTATATAGGTTCCAGAACACAATTCTCTGACTGAAACAGCATTTTCAAACATATACAACATGAATTATCTTCCAGTAATAATCCAAGAATAAAAGCCCATAAATAAAAAACTTAATCTTTTCAAAATGTCCTTGATTATAAAGCAGACAATCAAAGGGCTCCACCAATTTATCTTTCTTACCAGAATAAGTTCGAATTCTCTCTCTGAATTCTCCCTTCCAAAGCACCGGCAACAGATCCTGCACCACAATTCAAAGTTCAAAATCAAGGGCACATCAAAACCCAATACTTAAAATAAGTACAAGAAATCCAAAAATATAAGAAAGGGAGAGGGGGGAAACTCTCGATTGTAACGGAGAACGAACCTCGAGAAATGACATGGGCAGCAGGTGAAATCCCCTGTTTTATCTTCCCTTAATTTGGAGCTTTCTAATTCAATTCTGCAGACTCAGAAGCAGAAGAAACACGAATCTCTATATACCAGTAATTTCTGTGTATGTTTTATAGAAAGAATAAAACGACAGCGCTGAAGAGTTCCAAGACATGCGAGGATTATTTCCGTCAGAAGTGAAGGAATAAAGGTATACATATAGGTATAGGTGATGTATAGATACAAAATTGTGGATATAGAGAGAGAAAGAGAGAACAATAAATGTCGACATTTTGGAGGAGGAGGAGGATGAAACATGCGAGTTCCCTCCGTTTGTAAGAGAATCAGATCGATTGTGTCGACACCATTGTGTAATATATTCTCTGCAGCCCTATTTGTGCATGTGAACATTCTTGAAATTTTCGTTTTTTTTTTTGGTGGGGGGGGGGGGGGGGGGGGGGGGGGGGGGGGGGGGTTACTTGTGTGTTTCATCAAATAAATTGCAATTACCTTAAAAATTAATTTCATTATATGAAGGAAAAAAAATATTAGGATTTTCTTTTTAGGCATTGTTATTTATTACTCGAAGACTTTTTTTTTTTTTTTTTGAGAAAATATTTTATTACTTCAATACTATGGTATATAAAAATATTAAAAAAAAAATTAAAGTCCACATGTAAGATAGCGTGTTATTCATCAAATTAATGAGGTAAGGTTCTCAATTCAACTCACGCGTCACGCCTTCTCTCTCTCTTGTTGAAAAGGACAAAAAATAAGAATTTATTTCTTAATTTGTTGCTTTCTCTCTCTAAAAAAGAATAACTTAGTTTGAGATAGATTTCTTAATTTTTTTAATAAGAAATATTATTTCAAGCTATTGTGCCTAAAATAATAATTTATTTGAAGTTGTGGGGAAGCAATTAAGCTCATTGTACTGCCTCTTATAATATCTAAAACGGCACGTAATTCTCAATTATTCTTATATGCATTGGGTGATACTACCAATTGTTTGTTTAATTAAAAAAATAATATTTATTACTTACAAAATATTATTATTAATTTATTATTTAAAATAAATAATAATATTTTTTAATTAAATAAGTAATATCCCTACAATTTAAAATTTTAACAGTTTGAGTGGGGTATAATTTTTATATAATTTTTATTTATTTATTAATTTGATTTTTTTATATTTAATTTAAAAATATTATTATTGTTAAAGTATTATAAAATACTTTAAACCAATAATTAACTATAAGTTTTTGATTCCAGCTCAGAGTCAATAAACCAAATTAATATACAATAATTGTATAAGAAACATATGATTAGCGTAAATGACTTTAATTCAATTTCCCTACTCAGGAAAATGACGACATTATGTGAAAATTGTTTGAACAGTTATTTAATGAATAGGGAAAAAAGACCACCAGTCTTATTCATGTGAAAGGTCACACCAAAACTTGATGCCAATACTTCTAAACACTAAATGCACATTATATATGCCACATTTGACTATATATATATATATATAATATATCTATAATTATATAAAAAAATACATAAACGGTGAAGTGCACGGGAGAGATGATAGTATATATAATACACGGCAGGTGATACATTTTGAAATAGTTGTATGGACTGCACAATTTGTAAAAATTATAATAATATAAAAATGATTAAAAATAGTAATATAATTCTTGTAAATGAAATACACAAATATATAAAAAAAATACATTGTCGTGGTATATAAATTGGCATTGGATAAAAACGGACATTATCTGAAATAATATTAGATTTGATAAAATTGTGTGTTCATGTACAAGAAATAAACATGATTCGCAAAGCCAATTACTTGAAATATTTACAGAGATTCATATTTTTGTAAGAGGGGAAGATACACATTTATTCCATTAATATTTTTGTAAGAGGGGAAGATACACGTTTATTCCATTAAGGAGTTGATGGAGATTACCTTGCAAATTTAAGTTTATCGAAAGGAAAACTTGTAATGTTATTAGGATAACAAATCAACCGGTGAGTCTATCAATGAAGACTTCTAATGACATTAGGAAGACATATTCAAATAAATTCAAGAGGTATCTTTCCATGTAAGTTAGAATTGGGATTGTTCATTAAATTATGAGGACAACCCACGTTTGGTTAGAGTATTGAGTTTTATTTTATTTGTGATGAGAGAGAGAGTTTATTTTATGGTTTTCTTCAACGACGATTTGAATCTAACATCCATTTATAATTAGAATTATGTCTATCTTATAAAATATCGTGGGATATGTGTTTTGAAATCTGTTAAAGAGATTAAGTGGTTGGACTAGTTGTTAGGGGAGTGTGTGTAATATTAGTAGGGTACCTGTTGTGAAATCCATTTAGAAAACTGAGTGGTCACATGCCTTGTTAGATGGAGTGTCTTCATTCAGGGGTACACTAGTTGTTGGGGAAGTGTGCGTGATATAAGTAGTGGTATTTATTAAAAAATGAGTCTACACTATTATATATTTATACCTTCACCTTATTGGAAGATAAAACACTATTCTAATAAACCTTCTTGTAAAAGAAGAACGGAGTTTTTTATCAAAAAAAATCTTAGTCCCGATTTATTTATTATGTTTCTGCAAATTTTATTATTCAATACTAAGTTTAGTACAAACTCAACTATTGTACTAATAATTTTTTTCAATATTAAATCACAAAAACTGTGTAACACGTTTTTGCTTATTATTATTTTTAGTTTGGGTAACTGAAAAGATACAAATAGATATGGGCACGGTTCCCCGGTTCCCGTTTCGGTTCCGGAACCGTCGGTTTTCGGAACCGTGGAGGAGGGAACCGGAACCGAACCGCCATATATACGGTTCCGATTTCGGTTCCGGAATCGCCGGTTCCCCCGGTTCCGGTTCCGGTTCCACAATTCTGTTCTTTTTTTTTTTGGGAACCGCCGGTTCCCGGTTCTCGGTTCCCAACAGTTATAAGATCTGGACCGTTGATCATCAATGGCTATTTAATCTCAACCGTTGTTTCAAATAGGCAGAACCGAACCGAGAACCGGAACCGCCGGTTTCGGTTTAAAAAAAATAGGAACCAAAACCAAACCGTCCCAAATACGATTTTGGTTCCAAACCGGAACCGGAACCGGAACCGGTCAACGGTTCAAACCGAACCGTTGACCTGCGGTTCGAACCGGCGGTTCCAGTTTGGAACCGGAACCGTGCCCGCGTCTAGATACAAAGATATAAATGAATTATGTTTTCGTAAATTTTATTATTCAGTATTAAGTTTAGTACAAACCCGTAATAATAATTCTTCAGTATTGAATCACAAAATTGTGGTAACACGTTTTTCTTATTATTGTTTTTTGTTTGGATATACAAGGATACAAATGAATATAAAAATAATTAGAAGCTGATATAATTTAATGAGTGATGTTGGGCTTGCTTCTGATTTAAATCGTTTCATACAGTGAACAGCCCATTGGGCCAAGATTGAACAGCCGAATTGCAATAGTAGGAGAAATGGTCCAAGCCCATGATGGGCAGGTCTCATCGCTCATATACCCACACAACATGTAAGGCAACAGCCCAAGTTTGTTGTTGGTCATAGGATGCTGCCGTTATTACATGATTAACAAATCTACAACCATGGTTGTAGGAGAGAAAACCTAATATTGTTGGGATTTAAATGATTCATATTATTTAATATAATATTATTGTTATCCAATATACCACCATATTGTTTTAACAATCTACTTTAGAGTTCATGTGAATTAAATTATACAATTTTAATGATTATTGGCTCAAATTTAATAACAATATCCATTAATTTTGGCCCAAGCTTTTTTATATATATTCATATAAGAAAAGTGTCATGTCTCGTTGTCTCACAGTTAAGAGCACGTTTTACACTGATCTTATTTTCTCTTTCTTTTGAATAATAAAATGAATTGGAATGAGAGCGGGTTTTACACATATTCTATCTCCTTCGCCTTTAGCTTGAGCGTCGGGGCCTCCTCGACTTGTTTTTGCACTGGGGCATCTCTCGAAGTGTTCTTGTAAATTCTCGATCGAATTCAGACGAAGGTGCCAAAAAAGAGGGTCAGAGAGGAGACGAAACTAATGAACATTATTGCTATAATGATCATTTATTTACATTCAAGAGGTTTTAATCACCGTAGAACCACATTTGCATTCCAAAACATAAGTTTAAACTTCTTTTGGGCATTGACAATTCATTATATATATTTTTTTATTTGATACAAATTATAAAAATTATTTGAAAATCTCAAAACCTTATTTTATATTAAAATTTTATGCCTTAATATATTAAAATTTTCATGAAACTATTTCATCTTGATTGATAATATAAAAAATGAATACAAGACATTAAAATTGTAATATACGCGTATAAATTATAAATTTTAATTTGATTTTCATACAAGAAAAATATAAATATGTTTCAATACATTTGTTCGTAGATTGTCGTCAATGGCGACAGCTCCAAAATCCAAAAAAACAGATAAAAAGAAGTCTGCTAATGAAAATATATTGCAATTGTTATTCAAAAGCAACTGCTTTGATGAGTAAGGCAAAATATATGACCTATAACTATTGTTATTTTTGTTTTTTTTAAAACTCATTTTTGATAAAATAATTTAGGAATTGAGTCGAAGTTGGGAATAATTCATAATAATATCAACTATTAGTTGGATTCAGAAAGTCAAAATCTAAATATATTTGTTAAAATAAAAATAAAATTAACCTGAATTGCAAAATAATTAAAATACATACATACTTAAGCCAACTATATTATCCTTTTATTTCGGGTACTTTTTTTTCTTCTTAAATATCTTGATATTATCTCAAAAACTTATCATACATTCCATCCGATCAGTCTCAAAAGAAAAAAAGTAATATTGAATTTTTTTTAATGATATTCAAAATTATTAATCTCTTTAAAATTGCAATTATTGCAGAAATTAAAAAAAAGGGCTGAAACAATAATAATTTAATTTATTTTGAAATTTGTAATCCATAGCTCAGGTAACCGATTGACAAATTTAAGAGTTGCCATGAATATTAAAAATCTAAAAATTAAAATTTATTGGGGTACTATAAAATTATGTATATATATCTATAATTATATAAAAGCAAGACAGTTTGGCTAAATTACAGTTTTGCTATTTTCCCGTCAAAATTGTTTATTAATTTTTAATTTTTGAAAAAAAAAGAGATTAGATGTTATTCGAGGTGGGGATGTGCGATAGTGCATAAATGGTTGACCAATAACCTTCTTTTATTTTTTTATTTTATTTTAATTTTCTACCTCAATTTTAAAAGCTTATAACTTTTACGTCTCAACTTATTTTTTCATGAAAAATATATCAAATAATTTATTTTTTCAAGATCTTTAATTTGATATCCATATTGAGTATATAAAAATAATTTTTTAAAAATATAAAATATTTTTTAGATTAATTAATATATTTGATATTTAAAATATTTTTATATAAATAAAATTGTGAGATTTTTATACAAAATAAAATTATATTTTGTATATCATAAATTTTTATTTTAGAAAAATATATTATTATTTTATAAATTTATTTATTTATTAAATAAAAGTAACAAAATCTCACACAATGTGATAATGCGATACAAAACAAAATGCAAAATGTAATAACTAAATTACTATTAATTATAATTTACTAACTATTATATTATTATAAATATTACATATCGTGCAACACACGGGAGAAATACTAGTATATATATATAAGTCCGGGATGGGCGGGGCAAGGGAAGTAAACAGCATGTAAACGGCGTCGTTGGATAATGTTACTGTTGAGACGCATCCACAATTTATTAAATTTAAAATCTGGCATAAACCTTCCGTTTTAATATTCTGAATATACACTCTACAGTCACGCACCACCTGTTTTGTCCTTTTCCTCCCCAAAAAAATCTGTAATTTCCCCCTACGTGTCGCCCCACTGCAAGGTTCCGAAACAAATCCTAATTAATTTGATTAAGATAATGGAAGTTTACTCAATATACCATATATTATATCATAACAATAAATAAAAATGTCACGTCCCCAATCAACTACCCATCTCATTATATTCTTATATTATAAATTCTCTCACAACTACCCATCTCATTATATTATAAAATATCTTGTAACAATATGTATGTATAGTTTTAAAAATATTTTTCCATTTCTTTTAAAAAATGAATTATTTCAAAAACATGTCTAAAAAAAGAAGAGTGTTGTTTCACAATTTAATGTTCGATTTTATTAATTGAAATAAAATTAATATTTTCATATATAAATTGCTTATGATTTTATAATCGAATGAACAAATAAATAAATTGTATAAATAATTAAATATGTGTTTATAAATTTTAAAAATTATAATTAAAATAAAATAAAATATTAATTTTCTTTAAAAATAAATTGAGCATAAAATAAATCAATTTAACCAAACAAAAAGCATATTTATGATACTCAAATATTTAAATAACATTTTGCGTAATTAAAAGAAATCCATCATTCAGTCACCACTGATATGGAATATTTTTTTAATTTTTTTCAGATATATACAAAACAAGGAAATATTTAAAAAAAAAAAAAAAAGAGTCATCCCAACTGGTTACTTTAACACAGCATTCCACTACCTTCTTCCTCATCATTTCTGACCATCTGCTCCCATTTACTTTCCACAGAAATTTGATACCCACCTCCCCCCACCCCCCACCCCCCAATCAACCCACGTCCTTTATCCTCTTATCGAAACCCAACAAAAACTTTCATCACAATGCTTGAAGAATCTGCATCTGCAATTCCATCTTCCTTATGGGCATCCATGAACAGCTGGTTCACTCCTGCTGTTCTCTTCGTGCTCCTGAATCTCATGATAGGCACCATTGCTATCACCTCCTCCTTCTCCAACCAGAAGCAAGGCCAGAACAAACAGTCTCACAACGATTTCCATCAGCCCAACGTTGCTAGATCGCCCTCCGTTCTTCAGCGCCTGAAATCCGTGAATTTCTACAGTCATTTTAGATCTCAGGAGCCGCTAGATTCGTCTCTTCACTACAAGCAAAACCCAGATTCCGACGCCCTTGACGCACAGGCGCACTACTTCTTCCAAGGTAATTCTCATGAAAATGGTGGTGAAAGCGTGCATCAATCGCAGGCCCATTACGCTTTCGAACAGGCCAGCGAAAAGAACCCCCCAGAAGGTGAAGACCGTTTCGATTTCGAAGAACGGGATTCGAACTTCGAAGATTTTCAGATGGCGCGTGAGGAGAATGTCGAGGAAAGTAGCGAGCAGAGCATGGATGAAGTCTACAGTCAGCTGACAGGCAGTCACGTCGTCAGAACTAAATCGGACACGGAGCCAGCTTCCGGGCAGATTCCGGCCAAACTTCCGTCCAAAATGAGGAAGTCCGCGAGCGTGAAATCGGCTTTTGCGCACTTTGAGGAGGAGGATATTGTGGAGGTGAGGCGGCCGGCGACCGTGAAGGAGAAGGGAAATGCAAAAATGGCCGACGTTGACGAAGAGGTGGATGCTAAAGCGGACGACTTCATCAACAAGTTTAAGCAGCAGCTGAAGCTTCAGAGGTTGGATTCCATTATCAGGTACAAGGACATGATAGGGAGGGTGAGTGGGGGGAGGTAAACCATAATTTTCGTTTTCAAGGGGTGGTTCTGTAATATTATTTTAGTTTCCTGGGGTTGTTTCGTAATTTCGAGTAACTGGGGGAGTTTTGGCATTAATGGTTGTTTCTGATGGGATATGGATCTGGAGCTGTGTCAATCCATGTGGTTGGTTGGATCTTTTTAGTAATTCATAGGTTTTGGATGGGCATTCTGGTCAATTTGGTGGTGTTGCATTCATTTCTACCGACATGTTAGAGCTTGAACCACTGATTTTCTTCCTTGTATATATTGCTTATAAATCCCTTTGACTCCCTTTTAAAATAACCCACTTTTGTAAATAAGAGATTAAATATATTATTACTCCTCCGTTTTTATTTTTAAAAAATGTTTTATTTTAGTAATATACAATTTTTATTTTTATTTATAAACATCTAAATATAAAAATATTTTTTTATGAGTCATGAATTTTTAATTATGTTTCTTCATTTATTTGTTAGTTTTGGATCTTATTAGGTATTTTGGTTTTTGTCAATCATATTTATCTCAAAAATATTATTTTCAAATATTAACTTTGAACTTTTCAAATATATAATTTTTTTGGATAAAAAATACAAAATAAACTTGTTTTAGAACAAATATAAATTGACTTTTTATAGCAATGAGACATTTCTATTAAAATTATCCCTAAATTCTTAAAAGTAAGAGAATAGCAAGAATTGGAGGAGAGGGGAAAATTATTTATAGATGAATTTACATTTTTACACCTTTCAATTATAAAATGCAATTAATATAATCGGCATTGTTTTATTAGGGATAAATGGCATGTTAATTATGGAAGTGTATTTTTTTCTTTTTACGAAGGAAAATTAGCAGGGATATTTCGGTAAATAAAGTAGAATGTGGCGATGGGGGCATTAGAGGCACGTGCGGACAAATGGGGGTATTACCGTAATTACGCATTTCCATCCCAGTTCAGTGGGATTGAAAGCAGATGAAAAGTGGGGAGACAATCACACGGCATGTGCTTAGTGCTTTGCATAAATTTACCAAAGAATGGGCCCCCCACCCTCCAACACGAGCTTTTGCTTCTATCATTCTGAAATCTTCAATTAATTCTTTTGTTTTACGTTGTCTGAAATCTTCAATTACTTACTTTTATAACAATAATAATAATAAAATAAATCTTTCTACATTTGTTATTTTCATTTTTTTACCTATTTTTTTCATAAATAGAAAAACAAATTTTTTAAAAAATATTGTTATATTGCTAATCAGTTATCATTTGTTTTAATTTTTTATATTTTTATTTGTTAATATTGGTAATGTTATTAATTTTATCAAAATTAATATTTTTTTATATTTTTTTCATAATTACTTGATTTTAAAAAATCAATTATAAATTATAGCAGATTTGATGCTATATAGTAATAATAATAATAAATGATCAAAGTGCTATATCATATTTTATTCAATTTTTTTTATTTAAAAAAAAATACTATATATTTGATACTTTTAAGATCGTATTTTATAAATAAAATTAACTAATGTTCACATATAATTTTATATATAATATTTATATTTGTATTATAATCATGGTACATATATAAATTATTGAATATAATTATATATATTTTTTGAAATATTAATTTTATATATTTTTTAAATTTAATAATATTATACTGTAATAATATATCCGTACATCACATGCAAAAACATACTAGTTAATTATTATATGGAACTTTCTTTATGTATTATATTAGTAAAAATATGTGTGTTGGACATAAATATCCATATTCAGACTAATAAATATATATAAAAGATATTCTTTTCTTGTGGTAATTGACCTTAAAAAATTCTATGCAACATCTTCTTCATCAATCCTAACTAAATATATATATATATATATATATATATAAAATCTCGTTTATTTATGGTGATTAATCTTAATAAGTAAGAATCCTATACAATTTCTTCTTAGTATATCTCGATTGAATTACATACGAACTCCTCCATGAATATCTTCTTTGTGTAGATTCAATATAAAAATGTAATTTTCGTATTTTTGAATCTTCATCAAATATTTTACCTGCACGAGTAAAAAACATATAATTAAATCTAGCCACATTATTCAATAATGTCTGTTTATTGTCTAATGTCAACACTTCAAATAATTACAATTTTCTCATACAATTAAATTCTGAATTCTTTACTCTAACCAAATTTGTCAAAATTTCCATTAGTTTCATATACTTTTTCAATTTTTCGACAAATTTTATAATTAAAAAATAATCAATAGTTTTGCTCAATAGAACACTACTTATAAACAATTTTAATTTATATTAACTATTGCAAAAAATTTCGTACATTGGGTGTACTGGGATATTACTTGTTTACACAAAAAAATATTATTATTAATTTGTTATCTTAAAAAAGTAACTATACTTTTTAAGTAAACATATAATACTTTTAAATTAAATAAGTAATACTGCAAATCGAGAGCATGGTACACTTGATGTACAAGAGACTCAATCATTAACTAAAACTTCATAAGAATTATTGAAATCATATTTATTTAATTGTATAATGACGTGTCGTGGTTAATATGACTTATCTTAATCTATTATTTTCATTAGTTAATAAAATTATTGAACGCTAATATTGTGCAATATGATGTATTTAATTACTCAAATAGTAATATAGACATAGTAAAAATTTACATACTTGGATGCACGGTGCTTCCCACTATATAGTATTCCTTGTTTAATTAAAAACAATTATTAGTTTACTTTAAAATTATTACTACTAATTTATTACCTAAAAAATGTAATAATATTTAATATTTTTTTAGTTAAACAAGTAATATTATAGGTTAAGTGTATATGGACAAGAGATTCACTTTATAAACCTTTTTTTATTTTAATGTATCAAACCCTCTAAATTTGATGCAAGGCATACACCCGTATATTAAACTCTATTATTTATTTCTATCTAAAAAGGCCGGGTCAATTAGATATCTTTCCCGGGCATCTTTCTCTTCTATTTCTTGGGCCCTTAGACCCTTTGCTAGGCTCTGCGTGGAAAAAAAAAATCTTAATGAAATTTGATTTATTATTTATTTGTAACGGAGTGATTATAGAATTATTTGAGTGCGGCTAACAATTATTGAGTTGCAAGCTTATGTTATAAAAAATATTGAAATGGAAATTCATGTGGTAGTGAGTTGCTTATTTCTAGAAAATCATTTGATTGTGATGTTTTTGATGAATTCCCTTTTATTGGGCGTTCTTGCTGGTGGCTTTGTGCCAAAACCTCATATCTATAACAATTTTGGTCACTACCGATTGGGACCTCACATGTAAAGATGCTCCAATAAATTGTTTTATTTTTGTTATATTATATAGTTTGTAGTATATTAAATTTATTTAAATAAATTGATTACGATAAACATACATACCACATGTGTGCTGTAAAACAAAAGTTTAAATTTAAAAAGCTAAAATAAAATTTGCAATATTAAAATATATTTTTTGTGTCATTTCAAGGACTATTAAGAGGAAAAGAACCTCTCGAGGTGGGACGCTTCATAAGGAATGTTTCTCGAAATGGACTTGAAATTTAGTTTTCTATTTAATAAAAAGGAAATTTTGTTTTTTGTTTAAATGAATGTATGCTCTTATTAAAGAAGGAACAATACTAAAAATGAAAAATTAACCGAAAAAGAGGTCATAAAGCCAAAACACTCAATATCAATCGAAAAATGACATCAATTGGTAAACGAACAACGTGAATTGTATTTCACTAGAAATCATTTATTAAGAATGTTGTATTTTTAAAGATGATTTTTTATGCAAGATTAATCCTACTCGACTATATCAACCCGAGCATTATTGCTGACAAAAACACGATCCATTAAATCGAGCTGATGACCTCAATGTGTAATATTTTTATTTGTATTTTTAAAAATAATTAGAGTAAGTCGAAATGGAATTGAACTACCAATGAATCCAAATATGATTTCAGTATTATGTAACAGAGATTGAAAATTTGAAGGAATTGGAGCTTCAAAATTAATTAATTTACAAGTTTGGGTCCGATCTATCCTATCACTAAAGTGGGCCTCCAGTTTACGTACTTCGGCCTGCGTTCTATTTGGATTCTTCATATTGTACTTCCAACATGTAACCCAAATAAAATTGGAGAGAGAGAGAGAGAGATTCATAATTATTTCAACAAATTAAAAATTTACTATTTTTTTATTATTTTATTTTTGAATGGAAGATTCACTGAATTTATAACATAGTTTAAGTGGTCGGTCCAGTCCGATTTGTGGAAAAGAAAGAAGACCGAAAGTGAACTGGTCAAACCGATAAGGGTTGATTTATTTATTTTATTATTTTTGTACAACTCAATCCAACAAATTTATGTAAATGGATAACCCTGACTCTCACACTAAAGTAAGCAAATTGATTTGATCACTACTCTCTCTCTCTCTCTCTATATATATATATATACATATATATATAATTTTTTTATTGACTGATTACTTTTATTTTCTAAAATTATTGAAATCTTCTTTGCATTTGATACAAGTGTATACGTATATAATTGTTCAACATTTTAGCTTTTAAGGTCTGTGAATTTTTTATAGTATTAGTTATTTTATTAGTTAGTACATTCTCATAAAACATATTGATGAACTTTTTTAGTACATTCTTAGGGATTTGATCTATAATGTCGTATATTTTTTGTTTCTTATTTATACGACTTTTTCGTTGTCTTATTTCAAGTAGGACAAGTAATAGAATAACAATAACAATTACTTGATGCATAATTTCTTCTATAACCAAGAAAAGTTTCTAAATGCTTCTTTGATATTGCTCGAATCATAATCCTAAAATTAGAAAAATATCCAATAAGAACTATAATTTAGAAAGAGAGAGCGAGATTTGTGCCACTGGATTTACATTCCACAAATAAAGCGAATCAATTCAATTTATACTTGGTCGCGCCACAAAAATAGAATGCAATTCCATCTCAAATACATGGAACTTATATATATATATATATATATATATATATTTAAATATATATATATATATATATAAGGTATACATAGACACCTCAATTATATGATTAAGTTCAAATTAACTCCTAATGTTTGGAACAATTGAATACTTTATTTTATTAAATGTAGCAAATAAACACCTTATTTGTCCAATTGAAAACAAATAAATATTTCAATCCAAATTCTATAGAAAAGTGTTAAAATTGTTAATAATTTTAATTCACTATTTAACATTCAACCATGTTTCAGCCTCCAATTCACTGTTTAACATTCAATCATGTTTCAGTCGTAATAGGTAGTCACTATAACAAAAATGCTAATAGACAACGGATTTTTTCCGTTGTCTTTTAAAACTTATGACTGTTGTTGAATCCACCGTTGTTAAAGGTGGCGCTAAAAGACAACGGTTTATAACTGTTGTCTTTATAGCATTGTCTTTTTTAAAAAAGACAACGGTTATAAATCGTTGTCTTTTACAATTATGCCCATTAAGACAACACTTAAAACACAACGATTCATAACTGTTGTCTTTTACAGATTTATGCAAAAATGTTACAACAACAATTTTTTTACTGTTGTCTTTCAAAACTGTTGTTGTTTGCTTTTTGTTTTTTATACAATTTTTTTTTATTTTGAATCTTTTTTATTATAATTATTATATATCCAAAATTTTAAAACAAAACGAATATATCCAAATTTATAAACTAATAAACATCGCTACAAAATGTACTTAGTCCACAAAAAATATCAACATAATCCTAAAAAATAAAAACAAAGTATCCAATTAACGGTTACAATAGTCATTTCTAAAAGTCACAAACTAATTAAAGATAAATGTCACTGCAAATTATGATCTACTACTCCATATAGCTGCCACCACATCACAACCTCTCAAATGTATAAAACAAATCATATATTTATTATAAGTAAACTACTAAATAACAACAAATGATCCATGTAAAGTGATACCTTTAACTACTCATATATATGTTCTTGAACACATTCTGCCCATTCCGTACAGACTTCATCAATATCAATTAGAGAGTACCTTTTCGTTTGTGTGAACTGTGTGAGAAAAGATATTAATTATAAGTAAACTGATGACTAATTCTGAAATATCTAAATTTGTAAATAGATAGAAAATTATTACAATTGGCCGGAGCGAAATCATATTTGCATTTGCATCTTCATCAAGTAATTATCTCATATACCGCATTACATAAAAACCACATTGTTTGGAATCAGGTTGCATTGGGATCTACATTGGAGACATAGAAATTAATGGTTAATAGAAAAAAGTTGGAACACTTATTAGTCACAAGGTTTTATACCTCTTTGAGTGCTTCCCATGTTGCTTGTTTTCTTGCTTTCTTTTGAATTTCAGTATTGAACATTCTTATGGTCCTTCATTCATAAAAGTTGACAATCATGTAAGGAAATAAAAGATTAAAAAAAAAAGTAAAACTTACAAATTCACAAATTTTTTCCAAGTTTGATCATGCAACCGCTGATAAAGGGGATCCAACAAATAGACCATCTCCTTGTGGGGGTTAATGATAGTAAGAATCTAATGGGCACTACAAAAAAAAAAAGTAATTAGAGCATACAAATCAAGTTAACAAAATATACAATTTAAAAGGAATATCAACTTACCCTATATTACATGGTGCTAAAACTAATTGATTAGCCAATGTACCATTTAGCCTACTTGCCAATGCACGTGCCCTCCTTTACTAAATTCATTTGGATTTTGATCAGTATACTCATATGCAGCATGTACCATGTCTATAGGTTCTTCTGCAAAAGAATTATGTTCACCTTTCCCAGACCTGATCACTGACATTCACTGAGCTACCAAACTTAGATATTTCTCCATGCCATATCCACATATATGTTCTATCAAACCCTTTTGATAACAAATGCAACCTAACAATAACAACTTTTTATTTTCTAAGATTACCACAAGCTGAACATGGACAGGACATTGAATTGATATCATCTTAATTTTGCAATGCAAATTGCATGAAAGACTCTACTCCAGCCTTGTATTCATCTGATACTCTATCCATTAACATCCACTGTTTGTCCATTGCAAAATTTGCTAGGAAGCTATAGCTGCAATAACTAAAAATATTATTGAACATGTGCTGTAAACAATTCTCTCGACTGATGGGACTATTTTATAATAGTTAATATCTTTTACGACATTCAAAGAGAGAAGTTAAAAACAGGGACTAAAAAAAGAATTAGGACATGCGTAAGAGAGAGATCGTAGCCTTACAAGATAGTGCGTATTCCAAGACCTTCTTCTGAAGTGCCGCAAGCTTTTGAAGTCTTTTTTATGCCATCGTGATTGAGTGGCCTTGCCAAAAAAAAAATTAATAAATAATTATAGAACATATAATATGTATAAAATCTAACGTTATTGAACAAGTCTGAAGAGCATATCAGTGTTCAGAATTGTCTTTCAAACCCTACGGATACTCTAATACCATGCAACAAGAAAGGATGAATATTATGAAATTGCACAATCAATATTGGACATGACCATTTGTAAAATATTGGAAGTGCCTAAAGTCCCTGTGCCAGTCTCAGCTGAAACGAGCATACTCTGTCCAATCAGTGCACATGGGATCGCCTGCATTTGGACAGGTGTAGGCATTTCATATCCTGCAGCTTCTAAATTATGAAGGAGCTTCTGAGGAAGATTACAAGAAGCAAAAGATAAGATCATCTCTGGAACACTGTCTCCTGTACAGATATTTCAAGTTTTTTTCTGAGCATGTCTGCCTGGCTGCTAGCTAGACATTGGGGATCTGATTTATTAATTTCATCTCGAATATAGTAGCACTCATCCCTTGCTGGAAGTCTTATGGAGGGTAGCTGCGTATATGAAACATTTATTTTTGCTACACGGCTGAGAAGAGACTTTTTACACTCAATACTGCAAATATCATCATCGGTCTCATCACATATGTATTCACCATAGCGGCCACAGATAGCACACACAGGTTCTCCAGGCAAAGCTTCTCTTTGATCCCAACATCTTTCCTTCGCATCATTCTCTGGGGCTTGATAGTCATCTGCAGTCATTGAAATTTCATATGGTTTGCTCATATTTCCCAATTTCTGGAGAGCATACCTGCTGCATTGGAAGTGCCTAAAGTCCAAAATTTTGAAGTTTCATAGCCCTACGTCTTTACTCTTTCCTATGATCTCTTCCCAAGACAAAAGCTCCTTGTATTGCACAGGTATGCTCTCTCTCTCTCTCTCTCTCTCTCTCACACACACACACACACACACACGCTCACTCACAGACGCACAAACAGTTTTCTTTTTCTGTCACTTTACGTTCTCATCTTTACTTTTCCATTTTGCAGTAACCTCTTTCTTGATGCCTCCTTTCTGTGGACAATAATTCCCGAGTCGGCATACCATAGTAAACCCTCCACCCAAGGTATAAAAGTAATTGTTCAAATCAAAACACAAAGATTCGTTGGAAAAAATACTCGGTCGGCACTGCAGCAGGACGGAAGCTCTAGAATCACGACTTATGAACTCAACTAGGTAAATAAGTAGAGCGACATTAAAAATAGCTATAGATTCAGAAAACAGTAGAGAAGGCGGAAGAAGAAATTCGAAGTAATCATCAATGATTAACACGAAAGAGATGAACTGAGGTGAGAGAGATTTTACGTGAGAAAGAGCGAAAGTGAACTGCCATTCAGAGAGAGAGTGCGGTGCGGAAGTAACTACGATATTCTTCGGCACAAAGACAAACAAGGGGTCGAAACTGGTGCGGGCTCTGTTTGGTGGGAGGCTCTGTATTAGTATTCGTTTATCTTCCTCCACGAACAGCATTAGGTTATTAACTTTTAACTTATTAGCTTATTTGCTTATCTGTTTTGGGCCTCAAATGTTTTGGGCTTTAAATTTGTGAAGTTATGCTACTTTAACACCTCCCTTTTTTTTTTCTTTTTTTTTTTCTGATTTTCAAGAAATAATAATAGGTGGGAAATATTTTTAATGTAATAATTTGTCCTAAAAATATATAATATCTAAATGTAAGTTCATATTAATTATTTGGGTAACTCAAATCTGGACTCAATTAATATTTTTGTTATAAAATTTAAATTTATTTGTTTTGTTCAATTTCGATGTGCCATTTCACTTTTCTAAAAAAAAATTCTTTAGAAAATTAAATGCCAACCCTAGCTTAAAGTGGATGGTGTTAGATTTAAATTTAAATAATAATGTAAAAAAGTATGCTAATTTAGTACAAAACTTGCTACCGAAAATATTTGCTAATTTATAAATTTTATTATAATTGAGAAATTCTTTAATCAAGTAAGTTTGTTTTAATTGAAGTTTATAAAATACTAAAAAAAATATTATTAAATGTATAATATTTAATAAATTATATAAATTAATAAAAACAATTATTAAAAAACAACAACGGTTTACAAAAGTGTTGTCAAAATCGTTGTCTTTTCATTACATAAAAAGTGAAAGACAACACTACCAAAAAGTGTTGTCCAAAATTGTTGTCTTTTAGGGCTTCTCACTCTGATAGACAACGCATGAAACATTACTGTTGTAAAAAAAGTGCTGTCGTTGTGCGAAAAAATGCATAAAGACAACAGGCAAGTAAAAGTATTGTTTCTAAGGGATAAACCGTTGTCGTTGTGCATATACTTAATAAAAAATACAACGTTTTTATGAAAAAGTGTTGTAAAACATTAAACGACAACACAAATTACTAAAAACCGTTGTCATTATAGCGTTGTCTATTAGCATTTTTCTTGTAGTGAGTTGAGCAGTTTCCTTCATTCCATGAAACAAATTGCAGCCACCGCCCACATATTTGATATCTTCTCCTACAAAGAAACTTATAACACCAACCCCATTCGTAATTCCATCAACTACTCGTCTAAAAAAAAACATTAATTGAGCCAACTCCCTTATCCCCCGTGAGGCATGTTGTATAGAAAGCATCCATACATGCAAGATTATTTGACCAATCGTACAGGGTGTTTATAATGTTATCTTAATGTTTTCTTCTTGAACCTAGATTAATAAATGAATTGAAACAAATTGATATCCATTTTAGTTTCTCCCTTCAAGTTATATTGACAAATTAATTATATATGACGTATAATTGAAATATTTTTAAAAAAAAAAAAAAACCGCCCAATCCAAAAGAATAACCAAAATGTAAGTAATATTTTAATTAAAGATAAATACGGGAAACAAATATGTAAAACAAATCCCCACTTCCCGTAAACCTCGGTGCACATCCGTATCCACCCTACCGTCTTTCTCTCGTCCCCCATTAAATTTGCCACTTTTTTCTCCTCTATCAACTCATGCATATAACCATGACTTCTCCCGCAGAACATTACCACGGCGTCCGGCGCGCCGATAGATCTCCATGCGCCGCCTGCAAGTACCAGCGGCGCAAGTGTTCCCCCTGCTGCCTCATGGCGCCCTACTTCCCTTCACACAAGCATAAAGAGTTCGTGAATGTGCACAGACTATTCGGAATCCACAACTTCATCAAAGTGCTAGAGAAAATTGAATCCCACGACAGAGAAGACGCTGTTAAGTCTATGATTTACGAGTCGAATATACGGGCACTCAACCCCACCGGAGGTTGCCTTTCGGTGATCTGTGATCTGGAAAAACAGATACATGCTTGTAGGTTGGAATTGGATCTTGTTCTTAAACGCCTGGCTGTCTGCAAGGCAGAATTGATTCCTGATTACAGTCCTTTTGAATCGTCGCCACAAACCAATCAAGAATGCTTAGACGCCGAAATGGTGAAACTGTTGTACCATAATCCATCCATTGAAGATCACAGCAGCGGCCTAGTGACTAATTATCGGACTCCAGAAATCGGCAGTATTGAAACCAGGCAGCAGTTCTTGAATGATAATCCTGTAGTATCAATGAGTTAGATTAATCTAGGTTTGTTCTTTTCTTTTAAGATCAAATTTTGCTATTTTTTCTTGCACCTGAGATCCGAAAGTTAGAACCAAGTTTTTATTTTCTTTTGCGTTTCTTGTTTGAACATGGTAGACACGATAGTTTCTTTCTTTTCTTGGTTTACAATCAGGAACTAGGAAGACCAGTTATGTTTTATTCTTTGTTAGTATTTGCAATAACTATATAGATTGTGGTGGTTGTATTTTGAGGATGTTATAGAGTCCAGTATTACTTCTCCAGAAAAGCTGTTCTCCGTGAACTCTGCATGTTAACAGTTTTCAAAGTTGTATCAGAGTATGGAATTGTTCTCATTAGAGTAAAAAATATATTCAAATAAAAAATTTTACTTTCAACACCACATTTACTTTACACACTATATTTTAATTAAAAAATACAATATTTTTACTTTACACACCCACCTATTTTTACATTTATACCCTTATTTATTAAAAAAAATGATGAAAAATATTGAAGAACACAGAGCTTTCGTCTCCTTCTCCGAAAAAGAACTGCTGGAAGAAATGCAGGGAAAATGTTGAAAGGAAATGTTCTGTCTTCTCCTTCAAGGAACAATTGCAGAAAGAAAATTGTTGAAAAAAATGTTAATAAATACAGCTATAACTCTTTCATCTCTATCCCTCTCACTATTGAATATCAGAAGCAGAACTCTTTCATCTAGATCCCTCTCACTATTGAATATCAGAAGCAGAAAGCACAATGTTCGTTTTGCGAGCTGAACATTTTGTGAAGTTTTCGCCAACTGAACATATTCTTGTGTGTTCAGTCTCTTGGCACCGAATGTTGAAAAACTGTAATTAATTTTTCAATGGCAAAAATAAAAAATGAACAATAAATTAGGATTAGGGATATTATTATAATTTTATTTATATCTATTTTTGTTTAAATATTTTTTGTGGGGTTAAGAGTAAAAAATGTGGTGTTAATAGAAATGCCGGATGTGTAATACAAAACCCACATCGAATTCCGAGCAACAACTTTACAAATTATATAGGGCTTAAAATACCGTCATTGTTCGCCGGGCCGTGTAACGAGTGCTTGTAACCCAAGTGGGGGCATCAGGGTTACTGAAAACGTTGGGCCAAGACAGCTGATTGGGCCATTGCAAGCAGCTCGCTGGCCTGCCCACTCAAGGTTACATGGAGTGGCCCAATTGAACAATCATTTTTTATAATAATTATTATCTATCGCATATCTATTAATAATTTAAGAAAATTTGAATACTGGAATATTCTATAAATTTATTCATGAAATTTAAATTTAAATTTAATTTAATTTCCGTGTCTGATTTTTCTTATTACATCTTTAAATTCTGAAGTTGATTTCTCAAATTATAACAAAAAATAATGGAGTGTCGTTACTTTAAATGCTTTCTCTCACAAAACAAGATTCATTTTTTTTTATCATTCTCAAGTTAATGACTATATTTATTGAATTTAATTCATTTAATAAAGGTGTACGTACACATTCATTCCACAAAATATTAACTTATCAATTAATTAGTACCTTTTCTAATTAATAAAAATTGCCGGGTTATTTTTTTTGTGAAATAATTAAGATAACTTTTTAAAGAAAAATGAAAATTAAAAATATGTATATATGGGCAGCCTAGTTCGTCTATCATCTACCTATACATAGAAAAACACATATTAGTAAATCTTTTATATAATTGGATAGACCAAGTACCATGTAGACCAATTTTTACATCACTATCTACATTATCGATCTTAAAAATTAACACAATTGTATCGATATTTATATCAGATAAAAATACATTGAATGAATTTATCAATGATAATAAGCGCGAAACTTATGCACCCAGACATATAAAAATACACAAAATTAGGTACGAGAAATATTATACGGCATAATATATTTCACCATCAAAAATAAATTTCCAACGTACAATAAAGGAATTAAAAAAAAAAAAAAAAAAGTGGAGAAAAAGGAAATTAAATAAAAGGGGAAAAGAAGCCGACATATTCCAACTGCCTTTGCTCGCCAGATCTCGGAAACCATACACCCACGTGAAACGCAGAATCCGATTTCCCATTATTCCATGTTTTCTATCCCACTCTTCCCAATTCCCATTACTTTACAACAAAACTCCTCTTTCTTTATTTATTATTATTTTTAAAAATGAATATCTATAATTATAAAGTAAAATAAATCACAATAAAACTTTATTAATTTATAAGTAATTATTTTGATTAAAAGAAATAACTATAAATAAAATAATCTACTTATAATGAGAAATGGTCAATGTTATTAAATAGTAGACCCCTTTTTAGTTACCGTTGTGTAGCCAAAAAATGACAAAACATGATGTACAACACACCACACGCATTTTAATTTAAAATTCATAAATTTTAAATTCATTTTAAATTCATAAAATCCGTTACAAAAGTAATTATAAATGAGTTATCAAAATTTAATTTAATTTTTGATCTAAAATATTCAATTGTGATTTCAATAATATTTTTCTTTAAAAAAACAAAGTAAGTGACAATTATATATTCATATTGACAAAATAAATAAGATATATAATTTTTATGATAATATAAAAAATATTTAAGACATTTAACATGTTGACAATTTAGACAGCACATTACCATTTTGCTAATCTCAACATTACTTGCTTTTCTCTGTGATCAACTTACATGAAGGAAAAAAATAAATAATAATAAATAAATAAATAGAACAGAATTACATATTGGCCCCTGAACTTATCACTTATATTTAAAGAGACCCCCAATTTCTCCTGTAAATTCCACTAAGATTCAGGGTTCTACAAACAAACACCCAAATATTTTCTCCAATTTGCAAAAGGAACCCTAGAAGGGTCTAGAATATATAAAGGGAAAAATAGTATAATACCATGGCAATTAATAAAAACAAAAAATGGCCAAATAATTATGGAAAAACAGCAAAAAATAAATAAAATTAAAAGGTCAATTTCAAGATCTTGATTCTGAGATCAACCTTACATTTTGCCTTGGAAGTGTTGGCCACAACGGGTTTTACAATTCTACCCTTGGGCACCAATCCATGAATGCCTTCACATTTTACTCTGATCCCGAACTTCTTCATCTTCAGCTTCTCCATTTTTACACCCACCATTGTATCCATTACAATTTCCACGGGCAGCCCGTTTTTCCTTTTCAGATCTGAGTTCAGCGAGTTAACTGAGTCGGCATCAAGAACTTGGGAGTTCATCGCCATTGCTGTGTGAATTATAGTGATGCTGCCTGGTGAACTTGTGAAGTTTGCGAACGAACTGTTTGATAGAGTTACTGAGTTGGATAGTACGGTGATGGACATCGGATCGTAGACGAAGATTACCTTTTTGTTGGGGTTTTTTGCTGAGAGTGTGATGTTGATTTTGGTGCTGAGGTGGGTGGAGTCGTCGGAGGGGGTAGTGGTCAGGTTGAAAGATGAGATTTTGAGGGAGGTGACGGAGAATAAAGGACGTTGGGGATGGTAGAGAACGTAGAAAGCGGCGGCGGCGATGGCGGCGAGGAGGATTATTAAGATTAGGATGAGGATTGACCAGAAGCAGGTGAGGCAGAAGCAGCGGCGGCAGCTGAATTGACGGTGCTTCTGGCGGCTGCGGGATATCTGTGTCGGCCGGTACGGTTGGCGATTGGGGTTGTAGAGATGGGTTTTAGTTGGTGGATTGGGAATGGGTGCCGCGGCGGCGGCGGGGTGGGCGGTGGTGCCGTTTGGCTTGGTTGATGGGTAAACTCTGTCAGTCATATTCAAGAAAGACTGTGTGTGTGTGTGTGTGTGTGTTTGTGGGAGTGAGTGAAAACTGAAAAAAAACTAGGATCAAGTGCCGGAAAGAGAAAGTGTTGAAGAAGATAATGTAGAGAATTAGTAATAAAACGTGAGAAAAAGGGATGCTTTGAAGATTACAGGGAGTAAGTAAGAGAAGTGTTTTTTTTCTAGTGAGAGAAAGAGAGAAATGGGAATTTGGAAAATAAGGAAGAAGAGGAAAAGAGGAAGAGAATGGAACAACCAGTAGTGGTTCCACCTCACCAAACTGTGGTTCTAAATTCAATATGGTTTTTTTTTGTCTGCTGCATGGCTGGTTTTGTATCTATATATACATATATTTTGTATGCATTGTAGAGAGAGAGAGAGAGAGTGTGTGTGAGATTTTGATCTCTTAGTATTATTATGAGGTGGTGCACATCTTGTAATCTAGGCTAGGGTTTGACACGTGGGGCGTGATAAAGCAACAACAAAGGTCGAGCCTCAAATGCTTTTTGTCTGACTGTTCGGCTACCAGGAAATCTATATTCATGGACATCAATTTTTCAATTCTAATTTCTAAAATTGAAATACTAATATATAATATTATTATTTCAATAGAATAAAATAAGATTAATTTAATTAAAGAAAATAATTAATAATTATATCCTCTTATTAATCTCCAACACAATTAATAATACGTCGATAATATTACACGTGTCGCATCAGTTATCCTCCATTCTAGACAGTTTCCCATTATTACATAACCTAATTACTTAAACTTTTCCTCCTAAATATTCCTTTTCTAGTAAGAAATTAATTAATTGAACACAAGAAGGCAGCTTAAAATTCCTTTTTTGCCCTCAAACATCATAAATTAAAGCGAGTGAAGAACCGTCAACCAATATAATTAACATGGACCAGCTTTATTTGTTGGACAGTTGAGTACAAACATTTACAGCTTCTACTTAGCCTAAAGAAGAAGCATTTCCCTAAATCAACAATTAAGGATCATAATTTAGAGTTACCAACAACTAAAGATTTCTTATTTTGGTAAAATGATAATTACAAACAATTATTGTATAAATTAAATAGGGTAGGACTTGTAACGTCCTATCATCCTATGATCCACCTCAATCTTCATATTCAAGCTTAGTATTTATTTATATTTAATTTGTCCCCATATATATATATATGTTGGTCTAAAATTTGTCATATACAAAAGGAAAAAATATGATCAATTATTTTAAATTTGTTCGATTTGATTTGATAATTAATTAAATTCACAATAAATTTAATAAATCTATTAAATTAAATTAAATATGTTGCCTATAAGTATATAAAAACACGTAATAATATATTAATTTTCTAAACAATTAATTTGGAAAATTTAAAGTGGAAGGCATTTATTTATTAATTATTATGATGTAAGAAAGAAAGGGAGGCAGGAAACAAGTGTAGGAGATTTATTGCAGCAAATAAAGTAGGAGGAGTAATAATTAGAGTGATGGAAAAAGTACAAAAAGTGCATTAAAATCGACTCATATCTGTAGTGGCAGTAACTTCACTCAAAAGTCAATTAACTAGGATTAAATTACTAATTATTTTTCGATTCCGAGGCCGGGCCGGGGAACAGGCAACTAGCGTCCCATTTAATCCATTTCCACATTATTATCATAATTAAGGACTTAATTAAGATTATTATTAATTAGGAAGTTTATTTAATTCTGCACTCGTGCCACTCCCCACCGACAACTGCAAATAATACTAAATTACTTGATTTTCATTTTTATAAGTTTTAGATGTAGGGTGGTCCCACATGTCTTGTTACTTTGGTTTTTGGAAATTACAGTTCTATTAGGTTTTTTATTTTTTTATTAATACCTCAACTTGAAAAATAATAATAATAAAAATAATAATAAACAACTTGTTTTTTGTTTTGAGGTATTTATATCAGGATTTGTGTAGTCGTTGAGCAAAAATCCCATCTGTTGAATAAATTATCAATAATGTAAGTGATGTGTGTTAATACATTAAAATATATTAGATGGGAAGTAATTAAACATGGAAGGATTCAACATATCACCACACAAATATCATAAACGGATGTTTTTACACATTTGTAATCTAGAGTACAAAGTGATCAATCTTCACACTAGTGAAGTACTTCAGAAGTAAAACTTGCAAGAACACACTGCATTCAATGGGCTTGGACAAGAAAATTTCGACACTTAAGTTAGTATTTTCTTTATTTCTCAAATTTTTAG
The DNA here is from genome assembly GCA_028749325.2 of Caryopteris x clandonensis. Lineage (NCBI taxonomy): Eukaryota > Viridiplantae > Streptophyta > Magnoliopsida > Lamiales > Lamiaceae > Caryopteris > Caryopteris x clandonensis. Next base: position 1,058,956 of record JAPYKT020000002.1, on the reverse strand, counting down.
GGAACGTAGGCATTAATAAAAAAAAATACCTTAAGAGTGTGTGTTGAAGATGTATTTATACTCGTATGCTGTTGAATGGCAATTCACCTTCCCCAAAGCCACCAAAAAAATTAATCATGTTATCGATAAGAGCCCACCAAAAAAATTTGATTTGGTATCAGATGTTCTTCATTTAGTATCGGCAGTCAATGGACGTAAGTGTTAGTGTGCCGTAATCGTACAATTGTTGTGATCTATAATCTGACAACACAACTAGTGAAAGTAGAATAACTAATAAGGATTCAGAAATTATAAACATTCAATTCCCACAAAACCATACTAATGTCAATTTTCTTAAGATGCATCTAATTCAATCCCTATCAAAGCTAAACTGATATAATATTTGAATTCGAACTAAAAAAATCAGAAAGTTAACAGAAGATTTGACCACTCCTTCAAAATAATCACATCTATCACTAATAATTACGACCATCTCGTATTTTAACAATTAATATTTATTTTTTCTATTAGAGACAAGGTAGGTCTCTTCCTATTCTATTATCACCTTAGTTAAAATAAAATAAAATAAAATAAAAAAACCGAGGAGTGTGTGAATAGCTATTTCTCAATTAAAGTAACATGCTATTTTGTAACAAATTTTGAATATTAAAAAATAAAAAATCTTAGATTTTCAAATTAGTTAATTATTTTTAAAAAGGTTATATAACTTTTAAAAATTAAACTTCGAAACAGATAAGATCCTCGTGAATATCAAAACGATTAAATAAATTAAAAAACTAGTTAAAATAACAACCAAATCATAAATATATTTATTCATGTTATATTTATATGTAGCAAGAGAAAATGCAAATTTGGTTATTTTATTTCAGGATCTTTGAATGGGTTTTAGTTTGAAGGTTAGAATAATTTTGGAAAGGACGATGTCGATAACTCTTAACAACTTATTGGAGTGTGAAAATAGAGTGATTGAAGAGTAAATAATGGAGTCCAAGGGGCGAAAACCCCCGTTTTGAAAGTTCAGTTGAAAAAGTAGGACAAGTACAACGGTCGGCATGTAACCAAAATTATGGACTATATATACACACCCACTATCAAAGGCAATAATGGAGCACACACTTAAATGTCATGTGCTCATGCATGTGACTTCGACGGCGCATCATCTATGGAATATGTATTCTTTTCTCATCCAGTATATACATGTACATATATATATATATATATAATTCTTATTCTATTTTTTTGAGTTAATTTATAATATGAGTAATTTTGGAATTTTAAGAAAAGTTTATTGAATTATTATGTGATCAAATATTTTTATAGAACAACACATATTTTGGGATTGAGTTATAAAAGTTTGTCCAGTTTCATAATACATGACGTGTGGTTTAGTGGGAATAATTTTTTGAATTATATTATTACAATATTTATAGAAATATTTTTTAATAACAAGTAATATAATTAAAAAATAAAAATAATATTTTTAAAATAACAACTAATATTGTTTACTAAAATTAATGGATTCACAATTTTTTAGAAATATTTTAATATTATATTTAATTTTATTATACTAATTTTATTATACTTAACAAATATGAACTTAAATTTTTTAATATTTATTCACTACCCTAATTTATGACTATACTATACATTTTGGCACATGAATTACGAATGGACAATTGTTCAACTGAAATTATGTCACAAGTTTGTATGAATTCCTACAAATTTTGTAATTGGATCAATATGAAAAAATTATAAAGTCTGAAAAAATTCAATATATCAGCAAAATAATTCCTAAATTTATTATAATTGGATCAATTTTAAAAAATTATAAAATCTAAACAAAAATATCTGGAATAAAAAATTTGAAAAATGTATGTTATTAAATAAAAAAAAGATTAAGATAAAATTATATATAACTTAAAATTGTTGAGGGTATTAAAGTCATTAGTTTTAATATGTTATAGCAACATTATATTATATATCAATAAGGAATATTACTTGTAATATTGTAACACAAACATGAGATTCATAAATGAGCTCTAAAAGAAAAAAAAAACAAATAAGGTTTTTTCAAAAAGTCTTAATCAACCAACGTCTGCCATCTATAATCTTTCTTTCATTTTTTATTTTTTTTGCAATAAAAACTTATGAAATTAGATTTTTTTTTTTTTTTTTTATAAGGTGAGCATCTTTAGTGATTATTCTATTTCAATTTTATTTTAATTATTTCATTGCATTCTATTTAAAAGAAAATTTGGTTGTAAGAATTCCAGGAAATACATACCTTGAATGCATACCAACTTTTTGTCTTTATTTGCAAGAGTCCAGCCCGCCTTACTGTCGGCTTCTGTGCCGGCCGTTACAAGCGTAATTGGGCCCACTCGGCCCATTTAAAGTCTTGGGCTTGTTTGTTGTTTTCCCCCTCTCTGCAGTGATGAATTAATTCAAAGGCCTGATTGTATCTGGATCTTCAGCCTGTTTTTTTTTTTTTTTAGTCTTGCAGTTGACGATTCAGTGATTGGACAGGCCCATTAAAGGCAAATGATTGAAGTTCAGTCTGCACTTAATGGGCCTGTGCTTCTCCTATATTTTTAAATTTTCTGATACAAAAGTTATATTTCCACAAAATATCGTACAATACAAATTAATTCACTAGATTTTTGTTCATTTGGTGGGTGGTACTTGTTTTGGTCTTTTATCTTGCAAAAATAAAATTATCCCAAAATAGATGAATCCCACCTAATGATGCTGGTTAGGTGAAAATTTGTACACAACCTTTGGCTTCATTTGTCCACACTGCTCTGTTTTGGAATATAATTAGCACACACGATGACACATGTTTGGTTACAAGAAGTGTGCAGGCTGTAAATTTGTAGAGCTTTCATTTTCTTAAACTTTAATTGGCTGGGTGGTGGTCAGCTTAAACCTGGGCACCGTCCCCCTGTGTCAGTTTTGGTTCCGAAAACCGACCATTTTGAATCAATAATTGGATTTGAAGCTGGAATCGTTGGTTCTGGAAGCCGGCTTAAGACAAACTGACCAGTTTTTTATTTTGATTTTTCAATTTTGATTTAGAATCAAGTCTATGATTAAATCAGACCATTAACCTACAATTGAAACGCTAGTTACGAATCTAGATCTGGTGATGCAATCTTGTAATAAGTAGCAGAAGCCCTCTATGGTTATAATTCAAGACGGCTCATAGAAATTGATAAAGCCCAGCCCACATTAAAATTTGGGCCGGGCCGAAATTGCAGCCCTACATCGAGTTTTAATTTGTGTTTGTTCGAGTCTCGCTGAATTATTTATTGTACGAACAAGCCTGGATGAGAAAGAAATACTTTTGATAATGGAAAATGGGAAACAAAATAGGATCAGTTCTTACATAATTAGAACCAACGGAGAAACAGCTATATGATCATTCAAACAAAAAAGCAATAAATAATCCCAAAAAAGAGTCTTCTCCATCTTCTTCCACTTCAGCCATGGGTGTTCACAGCTTCCCACACTAAATTCTTCGGAAGAGGCTTCGAGAAATCCCTCGCCTGCATTGCAGCAGTCTTCAATGTCCTAATTGTCATTGCATTAGCTTCCCAGAACGACGCACAGTTGTAAGGCAAGCCATGTTTCTTACAGAGCTCCTTCACAAATGGCGAAATCTTTCTGAGCTGGGAGCGGGGCAGACGGGGAAACAGATGATGCTCAATCTGAAACTGCAATCCGCCATGAAACCAATCCATCCAAGAGGGGCACTCTATGTCCAAACTCCCACCTGTTTGCTTCTCGAACCAATCGTTCCCCTTAGGATGTCCTAGGTAAATGCTGGTCGAAAAATGGTTCAGACAGAACTGAACATGCTGGATGCTTGTTACAACGAAGCTAGCAAGAACAAACATGATTCTTTCACCCCAATTGGGCAGGAAGGAGACGAGCAAAGGGTACCAAATCCAGAAAAAGAGCAATCCCAGAAGCTCTTGGAATCTATGGGGCACTTTTTTCTTGGACAGCAGTAGGAAGAATGATTGTGCAAACAGATTTAATCTAGCAAAAGTCATAACAGGATAGAATGTCCAATGCTGGTTGCTAACAAGGAATCTAGCGGCGGAATCGAAGTGCAATTTCCGATCGTAATAACGAGAAGTGATTGAGTTAAAGAACTTGGAAGATACCGCGAAGAAGGGCATGTGCTGAAGATCTGGATCATGGTCAAGGCTGTTGCAGGCAATGTGGTGAGCGTTGTGGTTTCGTTTCCACCAGCCGATGCTGATTCCTGCAAGAATGTTACCAGATAGGATTTGGACAAATCTGTTAAGGTTAGGGGTAAGCATAATCTGGTAATGCCCAGAATCGTGCCCTAACCAACCGCTCTGGATCCAGAGGAAGCCCATCAAGCCACCACAGAGCAAATGGAGCAACGTGCCCTCGCAGAAAACGACGCCGTATACACTCGCAGCAAACATTATTGTAATGAGGGAGAGAGAAATGAAAACCCCATGGCCCTTCTTCTCGAAGAGGCCCATTTTCGAGAATTCGTAGACGAGTTTCCTGTAATCTTTTGACATATCGGAAACAGAGTAGTCTTTCAAGTAAAAGCCATTAAAGAATTTGTCGAGATGTTGCCAAGCAGTGCCTGGGTGGTAAGCAACGAATGCATCTGTAGCATCCTCGCCGGCAAGATTGAGGAGAGGGAGATCGCCACCCGGATGTTGTTTCACCCATTCTGAAACATCGTACACTTTGCCCTGGATTGAGATCCATAGATCCCCTGTTTTGTTGTGGGTTTTCAGCTCTTCTGATGTAATGTACCTTTTCTGGTCCGCCATTTTCGATTCTTCCAAGAAAATTTAAAAAAGGGTTCTTGAATACACAAGAGAGAGAGAGAGGGAGAGAACGAGTGATAAGTAGTTGTTCCCTTTGCTTATCTCTGTTCTTTCATCTCTTCCACTGGTTATTGATTTTTCAGATATCAATTGGGAGAGGCGGAGATTGGAGATTGGAGATTGGAGTATGGAGGCTGAATTGGCAGTGTATGTACTCATTACTGTAAATTTTTGTTTTTATTGGCCGACATTACTATAATGATTAACCTTGCTGTATTATTCCTCTTTTTAAAAAAAATATCTAGCTTTAATATTATTTCCATGATAAATCATTTTAATTATAAATTAGTATTAACTTAATCAAGATATTAACATGGGGAATATATAGTAGTTTAATATTATTTAAATGAAATAATATTGCAAAATCAGAAATTTAATATAATAGGGGTTGGAGATTTTGTTGTCAACATCATCCATGATTTTAGTAGGCCCCAATGTAACGATTCGTCATGTGGAGGCCATATGATTGGTCAGTGTGATAAAGAGTATATGTGTGTGACTGTCCAGCATAGATGTGTGGTTCAAAATACACACATTAACTAATTACTATCATATTCACAAAACCCGATCTTAAATCTATTATTAGTATTCATTTATTATTATTATTATTATTATTATTAAAAAGATGTTCCAAAATTTTGAGTTTTATTTTATTTTTCTCGTATAGATTAAAATAAATTTGGCACATATTTGATATACTTTGTCAAGTATTATATGATCCCATGTTTCAATATTATTTTTCTAATTATATCACACCACATAATTTATTCATTAAAAATGTTAGAATAAAAGAAAGAATATAATTTATAATGTAGAAAATCAACCCCAAAATTAAGCAAGTTCCACGTGTTCCCAAATGCTAGGTGAGAAATGTACCATTCATTAAAGGGCATATTCGGGATTCTTTATAAGAGGAACACAAATCTACAATAATACTCCCTCCCTCCCATAATATTGTTTCCATATAAATATTTAATTTTGAAAAAAATATAGTTTAAAAATTCAAGAAATAAATTTCTTGAATCTCCTGAAATTACCCTTATTATAAGTTAGCCTTGAAATTGAAAAATATTAAGATTGAGAAAGACAATATATATATATATATATATATTAATATAGTTAATAATTAGACTTAAATATGAACATATCACAAAGACTTATTTGTATTAGGTGTACCGTTCAATTTAATTAAAAAAATTACTTATTTATTAAAAAAATATCATTACTTTTAATTTATGCCCAATTGACAGTGAATCTTGTCTGGTTGGGAATATGCACATGCATATTCCTTCGCTTCCCTTTCTGCTTTTCCATTTCCCATACTCTTGATTGTGGCTTTTTTCTTGGAAGTTTTGTTGAAAATAAATGTACGAACTTGTCACATTAAAATCTATGAACATTAGTTTTATTTTTAAAAATATTATTTAATTATTTTAACTAATAGTTATAATTTATGAAGTTCAAAACTAGGTATATGATTGCACTTTATATTAATTTGTCAAGTAACTAACATTGCAATTTTTTTTTCCAGTGACAATCAAAATATGAGTGATTTTTTATTTTTTATTTTTAAATTGTGTTGAAGTGTGTCATGTCAAACTAAACGAAATCTGATTATGAGCTAAATCAAAGTTTGTCGTCCATTTGGGCGTTGGGCTAGCCCAGTTAACTGGGGAAGTGGTGTAAAGCCCACCCAAAGGCATAATGGGCTTTCTGGTTATTCGTAAAGCCCGCATCAGACAGCTAAAGTTTTGTTCTAGCATATGGGCTGGGTATGGTTATGATTCTGTAAGAGATATTGGGCTGCTAAAAGATAGCCCATTTTAAATCTTATGTACTGGGAATATATGGGTTGGCTCCAGTTTGGGCCTAAAGCCCTTAGTTCTATTCCATACGACCATACCACAACATCAACTTTAAGTTGTAGGGTGATTTTGCAATAAATTTTAAGTTGTGGGGTATCTTTGAGATAAATGAAAAGTTAAGGGGTGAAAATGTAATGGTGCCTGCAAAATTATTGAGTTATGCAGAATATCCCTTCGGTTTTCCCCTTTATGCTACCTGAAACAGCTACTAAAATCTGGACACTTGCACACAGAACAAACCCTCTACACTTGGCCGGTTGTATAGACTTGGAAAGAAGATTTATCATCACCAGAGTACTCCGGAGATCGATTCTTAACCTGGGTAAAGTTGCTTTCGTGTTGTACATTTATTTTTTCTTGCTGGAGTTTACTAAAATTATCCGAAGTTTGAATTTTGTTTTAATCTTGACAAAGAAGTTCTGAATCCTGTTCCTCGGAAATTGATTGGTACTTGGCATTTTTGTGTCACTGTGTGTGGTTTGGTTTTCTATTCTTCTGGCACTGTGTGTGTGTGTGTGTTGGTAAACCATTCTTCAGTCACTGAGTGTGCGTGTGTGGCTGACTCTTGATAGAAATTCTGCAAACAAGAATCTGCGCATATTGAAATTTCTTAGCTGGCCATTTAGCCCAGTGTGTTCTTGCTTTTTTGGAAAATATATTTTTAAGCGTTTCAGAATTGCCATATTTTCTGCTGTGTGGTGATTGAGATCCTGAAATCGAAGTATTTTGCCGGCTCCGGAAGCATTTTTATATGCAACAACTGTATATCGTTATAAAGTAGATGTCTTGAAGAAGGAAACAACATGTAGTTTGATGGCGGAACTCTGGCTTAAGAGCATTGCTGGGGTTTAGAGAGGCACCACTTCCAAGATTCAATTTATTGATTAATTATCATTTTCTTTTGGGAATGTTGCTGGTTAATTATGGTCTTGTAGATGAATGTTATCCATTTTGGCTCTGGCGAGCTAATTAAGGAACGATTGGATGACTTTTGGGTGATTTGGGAGAAATAAGAGATACTAAGTGTATTAGTAGAAAAAATTATTGGGAAGAAATTTACTGTAGTATAAGATAACGAAAAATAGCCATTTTTGAATAGGTTGCCTGACAAAATGTACGTCATTTAATAGGCAAGGAAAGTTTATTTCTTTATCTTTAGATGTACTAATTGTTGGTTGAATATGCTTGTGCTCCTTTCTATATTATGATGAGAATAAATGTTATCATTACTCGTTCGTCACTCTACATTTTTTTTTTATCCAGGTCACTACAATTTTTTGGGTCAAAGCTAGCAACTTATGGCACATCTTCTTGCAGTTTCTTGTTCTTTAAATATCTCGTCTAACAGCAGATCCTATAATAAACCTCTGAACCACTTTCCATCCTCTGCATCTATTAGCCTACCAATTTCTAGATCACCATGCAAAAGGTTTGCTTCCCAATCCAATATTAGCTCACAAAAATGTCATACTATATGCGCAAGGGCGGCTTCAACAGGTCAAGAAGTCAAGGTGGACCCTGGAACCGGGTCCCACCAGACTGCTAGTGGAGCTTCTCCTCGAAAGAAAGTAATGGTAATTGGTGGTGACGGCTATTGTGGGTGGGCCACGGCACTTCATCTATCAAACAAGAACTACGAAGTTGCCGTTGTTGATAACCTTGTTCGTCGGCTCTTTGACCACCAACTTGGTCTTGACTCCCTCACTCCGATAGCATCTATCCATAATCGCATCAGACGTTGGAAATCTCTCACGGGAAAAGATATCCAACTTTATGTTGGAGATATATGTGAATTTGAGTTCTTGTCAGAGGCTTTCAATTCCTTTAAACCCGATGCTGTTGTCCACTTTGGAGAACAGAGATCGGCCCCATACTCCATGATTGATAGGTCTAGAGCTGTGTTCACTCAACACAATAATGTGATAGGGACGCTTAATGTTCTTTTTGCTATTAAAGAATTTAGGGAGGATTGCCATCTCGTGAAGCTTGGTACCATGGGGGAATATGGTACTCCAAATATCGATATTGAGGAGGGTTATATTACGATTACTCATAATGGGAGGACTGATACTTTGCCGTATCCTAAGCAAGCTAGCTCTTTTTATCATTTGAGCAAGGTGCATGATTCCCATAATATTGCGTTTACTTGCAAGGCCTGGGGAATTAGAGCCACTGACCTAAACCAGGGGGTGGTTTATGGAGTGAGAACTGATGAAACAGCCATGCATGAGGAGCTTTATAATAGATTTGATTATGATGGAGTATTTGGGACTGCATTAAATCGGTTTTGTGTTCAGGCTGCTGTTGGTCATCCACTTACAGTCTATGGCAAAGGAGGCCAGGTAATGACCAACGACTTCTAGTTATGCATATATATAGTGCCTAATTTTTGTGACGTGAGTATAGATATCACTTCTTTATATGCTTTTTCAAAAAAGCTCACTTGTTTCATGTTATCTGGATACGTGAATTAGGGAGCAATTCTTATAAGCTAACCTCCACCTTAACCTTGTTGCACAAGCACACTCCATTGGCCATTCTGTACATTCTACACTTAGTGAAATACACCTATGTATCATCAACCACACACACACACACACACATGTTGAAGTATAGAAAGATGGTGGATGCCATACTGCTTGCTTCTGATGTGTAGCATTAACAAGGTCTCAGATCAAAATGGCAGTATAATTTTAAGTGACCACACACATATATTGTGTGTTGCTTTAGAGAAGTTTAGTGGTCAGACAATTGGGAAGATACTATGAATGGGCAATTTATTTTTTAATAGGATACTATAAATCTTCAAATTCTAATATGATTATAAAATCCTGTTGTATAATGATAACATGACGAATGGTCAGCTAAGTTGTTTGTTTTTGTCTCTAAAACAAAGAGTTGTCTTTTTTTCTTCCCACTGGTTATAGCATTACTCAATGCCTCTAATTAAGTATCTCTGAAATAAACAGACCAGGGGATACCTTGACATAAGAGACACAGTCCAATGTGTTGAACTTGCTATATCGAATCCAGCACAAAGGGGAGAGTTCCGAGTCTTCAACCAATTCACGGAGCAATTCTCAGTCAACGAACTTGCAGCCCTCGTTACAAAGGCAGGCGAGATGCTCGGACTTGAGGTGCGAACAATATCTGTACCCAATCCTAGAGTCGAGGCTGAGGAGCATTACTATAATGCCAAGCATACTAAACTCGTTGAATTGGGCCTCAAACCCCACCTTCTGTCAGATTCACTTCTCGACTCTCTGCTCAATTTTGCTGTCCAATATAAAGACCGCGTTGACACAAAACAGATAATGCCCAGTGTTTCTTGGAGAAAAATTGGTGCCAAGCCAAAGACCGTTTCTGCCTAAGCTACTTGAAGATAGCTTTGAGTTCTCAAGAAATCCCAACTTTTTTATTTGTATTTTGTTGTAGGTGAAAGTATAGTTTCTCTGAAAGTTTTCTGCTTCTGTTGTACTTTTAATAACATACTTACCACTTACTGGGCAATGCGTACCAGTGTCAATAATTGACAATATTCTAGTGGTGCTTGCACACACTAAAATTAGCTTAAAATCACCATTTTTATTAGGTGTTTCGACCCGATTTTAGGTATTTTTGTAAGTAACTGGAAGTTAACTTGATCAAGTCACTCCTATTTTCAAAAACTAGCTTGAAATAATAATATAAGCTAATCACTTCTTCAAAAATAGAATCAATTGCAAACACCCTCAGAAATTTATTACTTGTAACCTGCACTCTTAAACAGCAACGAACGGAAGAAAGGAAATTACTTGTTTTAACACCAAATAATATTACTATATTCAGTATGAACTTTTGTTTACATCAAAAGACAAATAATCATAGTCGAGAATCAATACATTTTTTAGTTCTGGAGCAAGAAGATGAAGGTGTAGACATAATCTTGTTATGTAGACCTATCTTCACAAAGTTAAGCACGATCGTAGCCAACTCAGATAGATGCTTAGTGAATTCATGATCAGATCCTTCAACTATACATAAGTTGTGATTCGGTATATGCTTGTCGAATTCTTTTGCATCTTCCACCGGTACAAACTCATCCAATGTACCATGAACTGTTAACACCCTGCATGAAATTTCAAAAAGATATGAGTGTCAAGATTTTAGAATTTTCTTGTTTTAATCTACAGTTAATGTTCAAATAATGCGATGGATTCAGCCATGGAAATGACTCATTTTTTTCCGTCAATCTATGATTAACAAGTTGATGGGCTGACCTGCAGGTCATTGGGATGGTTTGGCATGCAGCACGAGTATCTGTTGCCAGACGGTCCATTAAACTCTCCTTGGTTACTCGATACTCAGTTTTTCCTACAAAATTAGAAGATGCGATGTAATTTAGGATCACTAAAATGTAGCAAAACTTGAAAATCATATGACAAAATGAAATTCAGACATACAAAGTGGGGACTAAAAGAGACTTGCCTCTTCTGTTTTTGACATCAACAAATCCATATTGCTCAATTTTTTCCCGGAAGTCTTTTCCTAAGCGACCTTCAATTCCTCTCTTCAAATCAAAGCGGCCAGCTATATTGACAATGGTTTGTACGTCACTGTACTTTGAGGCATACAGAAGAACAGCATTCCCTCCTGTAAGTGTTCCATCCAGTAGTACGAGACATTTTAGAAAGTTCATATACAAATATAAAAAGCACCAACATTATTCATCAACACTAATCTAACAAAAACATGACACAACATGTTTGCACAATGAATTATGCATTTTCTTATACAGCAGTGACAATTTTTGTTAGGTGGACTTAAAAGCTTCTTCAGTAGTTATTAAGACAACCTTAGAAACAACCAATCCTCATTAGGAGATTTGGTACTTGGCTTGCTCTACAGAGAGAAGATCCAGGCTCAAACCCTCCCACTCCAATTAACCCAATTTCTTCAAGAAGGTTCTCTTTTTGTAAGAGAGGGGGGAGAGAGAGAGAGAGAGAGAGAGAGAGCAACAACCACAAAAAAAAAAATTAAAAAAAAATAATACAAAGAGGCATATATCATAGGGGTTTTTAGCAATTTTGTCTCTTCAAAAGTCACGGACTAACACAAATTGGTAGAAGACGTTCGTTGCGATAGTTACAAAGAAGAATGAAGTCCTTCATAGCTATGTTTTCCCAACATTCACCATATTACTTTTCATCACATAATACAATCAGACTATCTATTCATATTCACAGACTCTTCACATTCAACCAAGAACCAGAAACCACAGCTAGGAAAAAAATGATAAGAAAACCAAGAGGTTTATACGTTACCACACACCTTTACTGTGTCCAATAACTGCCACTATGAAGCGTTGCTCCCTCTGAAAGTGCTCAACTACAGCACGAAGATCTTCAGCTTCTCTACGGTAATTCCCATATTGAAATGAACCTTCACTCTCCCTGAAGGCCAAATAATTTTTTTTATGCAAAATAAAATAAATAAATAATTATTTATATGCAATTGACCAAAGAGATGAAAGAAAACGCCATAATTTCCTGATCACTCACCCATTACCAGCAAAATCAAAGCGGAAGGCACTAATTTCATTTCTTTCAGAAGCAAAAGCAAGGTTTATCATGGGAATGCGATCCTATAGTAATCAGACAAATCTTTGAAAAAAACAAAGAAGCAATTCTTAATAAAACGATCAAAGATTCAGACATGATCATATACCTTTGTGGATCGGAATCCATGGCATATAATTACAAGCTCACGAGACCCTGTTTCGTGCAATATCCCAACAAGCTTCTCTCCATGGCTGTTCTGTATTTGTACTCTCTTGTGATCTACTACTGACAGAACATAAAATGAAATGATAGCAACATCAATAACTCCTGGGAATAAAAACAATTAAGTACAACAACTCAATACCAGTAAGGAGAGAAATCAAAGCCCCTGAAAATCATCTTAATTCTTTGAACTTCACAGTATGATCCCTTTTTCCCCTTTAACTGAATTATTTACGCACATAAATCAAAGATAACTTTCACTGCCAAAACGGATTTTCAGCCCAATTCCTAACTAACCCTTATGATTGAAAATCTCTATTTCCAGCCCCTTCAACCAGCAAATTACGAAGAGTAGAATCAAGGAAAAAAGAATATACGCAGAAAAGATGATATTTTTTAGCGTTAAATCAGAAGCCCGCTCTAATATAGTAGCTAATTCGCAACTCTTAACAGTCGTATTACGAAGTAACACCATACATTTTTTTTTTTTTTGCAGAATTCACACCTGAGAATATGTGGGGTTGATGCTGTTTCTTTTCCGACATTGAGAGCTTCGTCCTTGTTTTTCCCCCCCCCCAGTTCTCTGAGATAAAAAAATCCCGCTTTGGGCATCATATCACGCTTTATCCGAGCGGGTCGGGCGGGGGTGGGGCTTGCCGACCTAAAATTACATTAGTAACGAGGTGGTTCGAAATATTGAATACGTCAGGTTACCTGGAATAGTAAATTGACGAAAGTCAGAAATTCATTATTTCTATTTAGTAATTTGAATGGATTTGGCATTCACTTACATAATAATCCTTATACTTTGAATTCGTCGATCCAAACAAACCCGACCCAAGTGTTACGGAGTTCCAATGATACATTCCGTATTTCATCATAAATTTCATGTTTCATTCGAATTTAAGTAAGTAGTCGATTTTATAGTACAAGAAAACAAAAATGATCCAATGACGGGTACCAATACATCTTCTACAAACAATCGCCTCATCTCCAGCAGCTACAATTAAAACAAAAAAAGGTTCGCAGTGTGTACAAACTAAAACCATATGCACAACGGAACGGATTAACTTCCAGTACTTATGTTTCATCGATATTGTCAGTTCCAAGATTTTACGGGCTAAGATCCCACAGGGGCAACACCCTTAGCCTTAGCCGCAGCAGTTGCAGCTGCTGCGGCGGCAGCTGCAGCAGCGGCTGACGCAGCTGCAGCGGGTCCCGACGGTGGAGCTGCTGCAATGATCTGTTGTGGTCGTTGCTGTGTCTCTTCAGAACTCACGTTTGCAAGAAGGGCTTTAATCTGACTCCCCGAGAGTGTCTCGTGCTCAAGCAAAGCATTCGCGAGCGCATGAAGCTCCTTACTATGCGTAGTAAGAATCATCTTCGCGTTGTTATAAGCCCTCTCAAGAAACTCCCTCACTTCCTTCTCGATCAAAAGCCTTGTCTCCGTGCTCATGCTCTTCCCATTATCATCATAGTTGTGGGCAACCACCCCCACCTGCTTGCTCATCCCGTATTGTGTCACCATTGCCCTAGCAAGATTCGTTGCTTGTTGGAGATCATTTGACGCACCTGACGTCACTTCACTCTCACCAAAGATCAGCTCCTCCGCGACTCGTCCGCCCATGCAGACGTCAAGACGGGCGAGCATCTGCTTCCGGGAAACGCTTGTCTCATCTTTATCCGGTAATTGTGCAACCATTCCTAGAGCCATTCCACGTGGAACGATAGTTGCTTTGTGCACCGGTAGTGCTCCATCGGTGTGCATGGCAACAAGGGCATGGCCACCCTCATGGTATGCTGTTAGTTTACGAGATTCGTCGGATATGACAGCTGATTTGCGCTCGCTTCCCATCATTATTTTATCCTTGGCGTGCTCAAGGTCATCCATGGTCACTGCTTTGGCACCATCCATCGCAGCCTTGAGAGCAGCCACATTGACCAAGTTTGCAAGATCGGCACCGGAAAACCCTGGAGTGCCTCTTGCAATTATCATAAGGTCAACGTCATCTCCCTTGAGAACCTGTGAGAAGGCAGAGAAAATCAAGGACTCGTACAGAAAATTGGACTTTGAAGCTTTTTGCATATAGGTTTACAAAGTAGAAAAAGTACATATATATATACATATATTCAGCCCTGTACTTGCTCTCTCTCTCTCTCTCTCTCTCTCTCTCTCTCATTTTAATATTTTCTGTTTATTTTGAGGGGGCATGAACCTGATTTTTTTTAATTTTATTCAAATACAAGGTGCAGAAACAGAAATGATGTACATGGACCCCATAAATAATGTGCCTTCGTGTGAAAAATAATACAATCAAATCAAAAGAGTTCTCCTTAGCAATCCATAATGCAATAACACGATTGATGAATATATATAACTTACTTTTAAGGAGAAGTATTAGAGGTAGAATTATCATCCATGTATCATTGAAATGCAATGAGAAGGAGAACACATGCCTATTTCAATATTCCAACAAAAAAACCTTAACCAAACATTTCAAGAGTGAATTTCATTACCTTTGACATGTGAGACTCCAGGATCTGCCTCCGACCTTCAACATCAGGATTTGGAACAACAATATGGCGATCAAACCTGCCAGGTCTGACCAGGGCCTTATCTAGTGACTCGGGAAAATTAGTTGCAGCGACCACAATAATCCCCTCATTTTGTTTGAAGCCATCTAGTTCAACAAGCAATTGGTTTAATGTCATCTTCATGTACTGCTGATCCTTTGGATTACGGCTCCCTCCAATGGCATCTATCTCATCAATGAAAATTATGCATGGTGACCTCTTTTTTGCAGCGGCAAAGAGGTCCCTCACTCTACGGGCCCCAACACCTACGAACATTTCTTCAAATTCACTGCCACTGCAAGAGAAAAATGGCACACCAGCTTCTCCAGCTATGGCTCTTGCCAGCATTGTTTTCCCAGTGCCTGGTGGGCCCACTAACATAACACCTTTTGGAAGCTTACCACCAAGGCGTGTAAACCGCTGTCATGACATTGCCAATTTTGATTAAGAGATTGTCTAGTCGTATATTTAAATTACAGGCACATCCATGCAGATATAATACACAATTCATCATCCTTTTGTCTGAAAAATGACAAGGCTGAAGTTTACAGAATAATAGACTCATGATGCAGTTACCTTAGGATCCCGAAGGTAGTGAACAATTTCTTCCAGCTCAGCTTTTGCCTCATCAACTCCTTTCACATCACTAAATTTTGTATTGGATTCCATACTGGGTTGCACTTCTTCATGCAAACCAAGTCCTGACAAGAGCAGACAATTACAAGAGGTTGAATACACTTTATTCATTGAGACATGCAACTGATACAATGAAAATGAACCAGCAGTGAAGAAGGATATGTAAGTGTACCTTTACCAATTCCTCTATCCTCAATAAGTGCACCAACACCTGAAATAAGGAGGAAGGCCAAACCCAAAGCACGGACAGTGCGCCATAACTGCTCTTTGAAATGCCCTCCTTCAGCTGTCACCATGTGTATGGGAGCACTTGCAGTACCAAGAATACCGTCTTTTGAAGATTTCCCCACATTTCTAAATGCTGAAAGAGCTCCACTACTTCCTTCATCGGCCACTGAGTTAACAGTTCCTGAGACTCATAAAAACCCAAGTCAAATAGATGATATGTAAGGATTAAATCAAAACTATAAAGCTCTACTGGTGTTATAAGTGAAGTGAGCTCAGTCGGAGGAGTTATTTCTGAAAAGGCTAGACTATACAGCTGATTTGGAAAGTTCTGGAGGCTGAGGGAGGATTTCTATTGAACTCACCTCTCTGCAACGTCTTAAAAAGCTCACTTTGGTCAAGTCTATCAACTTTAACAAGAGCTTTGACATATTCAGCAAGAGCCGATGGATTAGAATGCAGCGATGGTTGACTCTCAAACAATCTTATGACTGCTTCTGGATCATTACGATGATAGAGCTCCTTAAGATAAGCAGCATCACTTGATTCCTCTGTATCACGTAATCTACGAGCTAGACTGCCAAAGTACTTTAATCTTCCTTGGGCACCTGTTTCTGTGGTACTCCGAAGTTTGTGCACTAGAAAAAAAATAATAATGTGTGTCAGTGTGTGAAACATGGGGATGCTATAATAGATTATATTAAGAGTATAACTTAACAATACTAGTGCATAGAATTTAACTGAATACAGAAATCTAGACACGGCAGTTCCATGCCCCATAGATGAACTTTCAAGTTCCCTCTTGCACTAAAATGGCAAGCCATAAATGAAAGGAGGGAAGGGGAAATCAAATAATCCAAATAAACTCAACAACTACAAAGCATCAGTTAGATAATAACCATTGTATCACGTATGAGTAACCTATGGCATAATATATTAATCAGAGAACGCAGTCCAATAAACTCACTACATTATTTTGGACCAAAACCAACTTACATAAATAATGACAAAGCAAGCACCCCTAACACAAGATTATAAGAAAATATACTATCAAGAATGATTTGGAAGAAATTATATATGCACAAAATTATGGAAATCTTGTTAATTGGTGAGACATTAAATGCAATATGATCTACTAGAGCACATTTGCACTATATGTAATTAAAAAACAACCCATAGTAAAAAAAAAAATGTAACATAATCGGTTCCATCTCACTGTATAAACTATAAATGCCACATCTCAGCATAGGTTGGAAACAATATGCCTAACAAAGAAGTGGTACATACCTCCTGCTCTAGCATAAGGAGAAGCGCGATGAACAGCCAAACCGCTTAGCTGCCTCAACTGTGATTCCTGTCTTTTGACCTGAAGCCACAATGCATATGACATTATACAGTAGGATCAGTAAGTTAAAGCATACCAAATCTTGTTGCGGAAAAAAAATGAATGGGATCAGTGGGCACTTTGATGGGACACTAGAGGAAAATGGATAAATAAAATTATCAATCTTGAAACTCTTAAACAGTAAATGAAAAGAAAATATCAAAGGGGAGCTAAATAGAGCTACAAATTGACTGATAAAATGCATTTGTTCTTCTAAAAGATAATTAAAACAATCTGATGATTAAATGAAATTTAAAAAAAAAAAATCTTCTATTACAATAAATTAATAGAGGCTTCTACCCGAACCATTAAGCTGTACAAGTAGTGCTCCTAAAATCAAAATTTTGACATCGAGACAATCAAGCCACTAGAAATAAATATTTCACTACAAAATCGAACGGAACAAGTCTAAGATTAGGGTTTCTGCAACCGTGCACATTTCTACAATATAATGAAAAACTTGAGTTAATTCACTAACCAAAAATCGATAATACGATCAAATACAGAAAATAACATACAAAAAGACATTCAACTGACCTGACCGATGAGGCGCCTTAACGCCATCTCCTTCAGTGACAAAAAGGCAAAAATGGAGAATCTGTTTTCCTCGTTCAAACCCCGCGCTTTCCTTCTCTCTCTAAAAGCTGTAAGTTTTCCTGTAGGGTTTGGATTTCCCGCAGAAGGTGATCGAAGATAAGAAGGGCAGGTAGAGGAGGAGAGAAGAGACAGCTCCGAGGCAAACACAGGCACACTCGCAGACAAAATTGATTTTATTATTATTGTTGTTATTAAATAAAATTCAGCTTGAACTCGGCGTAGATTATATTAATTTTGGTGAGGGTGATGCGCACCTGTCGGTAACATTTTATTTCCATTTTCTATTTTAAAAGCAATAAATAAGATATAATATATATTTTATTATTATACTTAACAATATATTATCATATTACATTATTATGACTAAAAAATATCTATACATATTTTTTTATATCAACTATATTTATGTAAATATTATTCAATTTTCAATATAATTTTTCATATTATATTGAATTCTCATTTTAAAAGTTATATGTTATCAAATAATAAATTGTATAACATCTTTAAATAAATTTTAAAGTGTCCCAAACTCAATATAAATATTTTAACTTACTAAAAATTATTGACGTTGAAAATAATTGTAACTTATTTAACTTAGCAATATAATATTTTTATTATTATATTTTTAACTCAAATTCTTATAAAAAAAATTAATATACTATTTATTCAAATCCAACAATATATCAAAATTAAAAAATTCAATCCATAAAACTATATTTCTCAATAAAAATTATAGTTCATAATTAAAATATAATTATGTATTTTAATATACACAATATTAGTGTCAGACGGTACAAATTATAAAAAATAATTAATTTGATATGTCGATTAAAAATGAAAAGTTATTTAACTATTAAATTTTAGTTATAAAAAAAAAAAGAACAAGAGAGATAATTTGGCATACGGGTAAAGAGAATGGTGAGAAAATTCTTAATGGTCTTCTTTTACGTAATATATATATATATATATATATATATATATTATAGAAGGATTAAATACTTATTAGTTAAACAAATTAAAAATGGGATATCAGATATAATGCAGATCCATCACATATTGCTTTCATTAAACTTTTTGAGTCTTCTATAAAATAAATTTATTACAAAATGAAAATAAATTCAAAGAAATAAGATAATTCATCTGGCAAGTATGGGCCAATTAGGCCTCGAAGATGTAACAAATAAGCCCAATAATATATAATTGTAGGCCTGTTAACAATTTAACTTTCGTGGGCTTTAATAAGGAGCCCCTTAGTCTTCTTAGGTCCAATTAAGGCCCAAGAAGTATGTTTCAAGCATAAATATGTATAATACAAACGATCTTTGTACCAAAAAATAAATAAATAAAATAAAGTCTTGCTAAACTAAAATTAATAATTATGCCCGAGAAGATTAAGTTCTTAGTTTTGTTTTTTTTGTTTTTTTTTGTTTTGTTTTGTTTTGTTTCAAAGACCCGTTGATCTTGTCCTAACAAGATAACTTCCCGTAATTTTTTGAATTATTATATATATATATATATATATATATATATACATACACTGAGGCTGCCTATAATCATAACAAGACAAAGATTGAAGACTCACGAGTGAAAATTATTATTTCTAAGGGATTAAAAGTACAAATAGTATTTCTTTAGGAATGAAGCATCCATACAAGTGGTTCTAAAAAAATGCATTGACTTGGATCAACGATGGAAAGATTAGTAAGAGATATAATAATAACCAAAAATCCTAATTTAGTTTAAACAAAAATGAAATTATTGTCCCACCTTTGATTTATTGTTCGATTTTCTTTGTTTTTCTTAAAAATCTTTTCATAGAATCTTTACGTTTTCCACGAGTCTTATATGTTTCATCCCTCTACTCAATCAAACAAGAAACAATAATTCAATAAAAATTATAATCAGTGATGTATCTTGCAAAATAAGCAGCAGACAAATTAATTTGTGCTAACGATCAAATTAACGGGGTCCAAAATTTAAACCCCCTTCCCATCAAATCAGATTCAAATTAACCTTGCCTAGCCAAACAAATTCATACGTACATGCATAGTTGTGTGTGTGTGAGGGGGGAAGTGTCACATGCAAAGAAGAGTTGTACCTAGTTTAGAAAAGTGGTAGAATTGTATGATGTACAAAGAATCTTACCCATATCAGAAAACAGGAAAATTGAGAAAGAGGAAGTACCAAGACCAGAATGGACCGTGATTCTTCATCTTCTTCCTTTAATTAGAAATTACTCTTTACCTTCCATGACTGAGCAATCACACAATGATGCAGACAGAAAAACATCTAAGTTCTTGTTTATATTCATATCATCACCCATCTGATTATTTCAAATTTCTGCATTGAAATGTTCAATTCTGATATAACATAATGATCAAACGATCTGGTGATCATTTGATAATATTAATTAATATTATTAAGAAAACTTTAATTAATTCTCTTAGTAACTTTTCTATGTTGTTGGACGATTGATTATTCTATAATTACTAATTGAGTATTATAAAAACCAAGAACTTTGATTTAGGTCTTTGGGGAGCATTCAAGAATGCTGCAACTTTATTCAAGGATTTTAGATAATCCCTAATTACAGCTTCTCACTAAAGGCAAAGATAGGATGGGTGGGTGGGTGGGGAGGTGCTGGTGGAGTAGACAAGATTGATAAAGAAAATTAATAAATTTAATTTTATTATTTTTTTATTTAGTTTAAACATGATGTGACATTTTTTTCTTCTCTAGAACCATGATAAGCATTATGTCGGTGTCAATTATCGAAAATTAATTAAGAAAGGGTCATGTGACCTATTAATTTAAAATTTAAAATTTCCAACAATTTTCACTGCAGATTGAGCTACAATAAAATCTAATGGACATAAATTGTCAACGAATAAAAGTTTGTTACCCATAGTTTATGGGCAATTCTTCCAATTATCCTGTCTAATTTTATAATATTATTGTCATTATTTTATCCATATCCATAGGTAAAGATTTTAAATGAATAAACACTCAGTTCCTTAAACTTAACCTGGGAAAATTGTAAAAATGAAATATTAATTAATTCGGGATGTCATAAATTGAGCCCAACACTTTCAATGTCGAATTAAATACGAGATGAAAATTTCAACTAATAAACATATTTTCTATGTAAAAAAATAAAATACATGTCATAAGATTCATGTTTAATATGAGAATTCTCATCCAAAATCTCTTCTCTAAAACAAGAAAAAAAGCGACGAGCTCTTGAAGTAGTTTAAGCTCCAGCAATAAGGTCTTCAACCACGTCTCTCTTTTCTGCAATTCGTCAACAAGGTAGGGGAATTTTGTGACATCTGATGGTTGTTGCTACACAATTTACATAAAATATGTTAAATTAAATTTTTTATCCACATAAACGACAAATCAGCATAGAGTATTACGTTTAGCGTGACATTGGAAATTCAAAGTCAATTTGTCCTCAATAAGTAAAAAAAAAATGAAAAATTAATGTCCAAAATTATCACCTCAATATCCTTTTAACGTAAAATAATTAATGTTGTATTTTTACAATTTTCCAACTTAGAACTTGATGTCCCACTAATACTAAAAAAAAAAAAAAGGGATAGCATATATAAATTGCAGTTCTCGATATTGTTCCAATAAGAAGGAGGCTTGATTATTTATCCCTTCTTACTCAAAGTGATCAAATACAACAAAATATTACTAATGATACCTTGATCCAAAGAAGAAGAAGATAAAATTAACCAAGAAAGGAATTCATACATATCAACTTTGCCACGGTCCTTGATTTTGAGTCTGGTGATCATATGATGAAGATCCCATTTGATCAAAACCAGCCATGTCGCTAAAATCCCCATGTGGGAATGCTCTCAGCCCTAAAAAGTCCCTAGTCATTCCATCACTGCCGCCGCCGCCCTCTTTCCTCAGTCCCATCAAACGGGAATCTTCTTGAAAGCTTGTAAAATTTCTCTTTGGGTTCAAAATACCATTGAAGCTATCCTGATCAAAAGATAGCGACCCGTCAAACCCACGGGTCGAAGGCAAAGAAGAACCCACCATGTTCATATCTTGAAGGTCCATGCAACCTGAGGTGAGATTAACAAGCTTGTTGCCGTATGATGCCAAGCCATGCAAAAACCCTGTTCCCATCTCTTCACGTGAGGGCAAGCCAGCTGTAGTGTTAGTGGATGAGGTAGCACAGAACCCCGGTGCACCCACGTGATGATGGGGTCTCATCAAATTTGGCTCATCTGGTTGGTACGGCAATTTTGTGCTCATTGTAACCCCCATTTGAGCTGCTTTCTGCAGCAGTGCAGTTGCAGACATGAGGGACGAAGACGAAGACGAAAAGTTGATATTATTAGGGTTAGGGTTTGGGTTTTCTTGAATGGATTGGTGAGAGGTGAATAATGGGTTGTGAGATGGTCCACCTGCACCAGGTGTTTGTTCATGTGAAAGCCATGGAGGGAGACTGAAGCTTTGGGTTTCTTGTTTGAGAGGGAGCAAGGGAATGTGGAAGCCATGGATTTGAGCTTGGTTAGGGGCTGTTTGGGAAGATAGAAGTGGGTTTTGTGCCATTGATCTTGAACTTTCTTCTGCTAAAGCATCACAGAATGCTCTGTGGGTGATGAAACTGTCCCTCCTGTGAGAATACAAGAAGAAACAAACAAACACTAAACAACAAAAAGAACAAACTATTGTATGGTATCATAATGCTTCTTCAAATTGTAGTACTGTTTAGTCATCATGTCCCAAACCTCTCTCTCTCTCTCTCTCTCTCTCTCTCACGCACAGACACACACACTGAGACAATCGTCAACCCGTTGTGTTTTTCGATCACTTTTTCCATGGACAGAAGGGGTACTATATATAAAACAAACAAGTGAATTTTCACTGTCCTCAACAATAGAATTGCTTTTAGCAGAAAAGCAGCTGCAAATTGTAATAACTTTATTCATCTCCTCTCTCTACCCACCCCCACTCTAATGAAACAAGAAATGTGATTTATCTTCATTATACTGACAAAATCGATCGATGATTTAAGCTGTTGAACCAGATGATAAAATCATACAAAATTAATCTAAGGTTGAAAAAGATTACCTGGAAAAGAGGGTACCGCAGTCGCATCTATATTCACGAGTACCACAAATCTTGGAATGGGCTTTCCAATCAGACTGAACAGCATAGCGTTTAGAGCATTTGTCACACTTCCATTTCTTCTCCCCATGTTTTCTGGAGTAGTGTTTCTTGATCCCTGTCAAATCCCCCAACGCTCTTGCAGGGTCGTGATGAACACAGCTAGCCTCCGGGCAAACGTACACCTTCTTCCTTATCACCTCCAGTTTGTTTCTTTGCTTGAGCTTCCATGGCAGATTGTGCCCTCTTCTGTGTAACTGCAAGTTCTGATCCCTCTGGAATCCCTTGTTGCAGATCTCACACACGAACCTGTTCGTCGCCATTAGAGCGCGTGGAGATAACGCCACCACCTCCGCCTCAGGATCTGAACTCGTTATAATTCAAGAAAAACATATATACATATATAATTCAGTTCCTTGATTTCATCGATTAATCGATTTATCACACAAAGGATCTGAATATTGTACCAGGATTGCCAGGAAGGTTTCTTCTCTTCTTGGGAGGAGGTTCTGTCGGATTATACTGCTGATGTGGATTTGTACCCATTTCAGTTATGTTGGTGCTTGAAGATATGCTGGCTTCATTTGATATTGCAGATGTTAAATTTGACAAATTGTCGTCAACTCCTCCCATGCCCTGTAACATTTTCCAATCTTTTCCTTTGATTTTTCTTTTCTTTTCTTCTGCTTTATGAATGTTATGCAGAATTGATTAAAGGGCTAGATTGGTTATTTGTTTACTTTATTATTTTCAGAGTTGATGTGATACAGATCAGCTTTTTATCGGTTTAGAGCAAATTCTTTATCCGCACAGAAACCCTAAATAGGGAAAAAGGTTTACAAAAAGTGAAGATGATGAAACCTATTACAGAAAGGTCAACTTGATGAGTTTTCAATGCAATCACTGCCTTTCTTCATGTATCCACAGGCCCTGAAGATCAGTTTCCTCTCAAACCCTAAAAAACACGACAAAGCTAGAGATTAAGAAACACACACACACAGAGATACATACATATATAAATATATGTATGTATGTATGTTTCGGAGAAAGAAGGCAAATAACAGTACTAATAAAGTTATTATTCACTGCAACAGCTCCAAAAATCTCATAGCTTTATCAATAAAAACATCACCTGAATAGCTGCTAAAACCAACAAGATTCGATAGAAGCCATACATATGAAAACAGGAGAGAGAGAGAGAGAGAGAGAGAGAGGGAGGGAGGGGATGTGGATGAGAAGGTATCTCTTATTTCTTTTAGTTCTTCATCCCCATCAAAAACCATAGGCCAAGCCAACAGGCCTTTCTGACGTTTCACTTTGTCTTTTCCTTTGTTTTTTGTCACCTCCTTCAATAATTGCAATTTCTTTCTTTTTAATTGCTCCCCAGTAACTAAAATAAAATCTCCATTTTTCTCAAATTACTTGAATTAATTAACTGTTCCCCTTTTGTAAACAAAGCAAATTGACGTACACACTAATCATCAAATCGCAGAAAAACTGAATCTCGTTTTTAACAGTCCTGTAATAATGTTGACATGCATTTATTCACATGATTGATTTAGGACCGGAGCAGTATATACGTAGGATTAAATTTATTACAAATAGCAGCATGGGGACATGCACTCACGGAAAGCTGTTCAAATATTCTTTCTGCTCACCGATCGATGAATCCATTGAAAATTGAAATCATTTACCTAATACAGAAACCATGTACCTCATTCAAAAATCAAATCAAACTTGATACATTGATTTTAAATCATTTTTTAAAAGTTTCTACGAATCCAAATTGATAAACAAATTAACAATATATATTTGGAAGTGAATTTTCCAAAGTACTTTACAATAAAATTGAAAAAATAAAGTGAAGAGCATGAGAATCACATATGTTCTTTTTTTGAACTTTACTAGAAATTAATATTCGATTTTAAATCATTTCTTTAAAAGCTCGTACAAATCCAAATTGATAAACAAATTAACAATATATATTTTAAATTGGATCATCTAAGTTACTTTACAATAAAGTTGGAAAAGAGAGTCTATATATATAGAGACACACACATATATATAAATATATATAACAATATTTATTTATAAGATTGTCTAAAACTCCTCTCTAACTTGAGCTCATTAAGATAAAAAGAAGAGAAATTTAGCGTAATAAATCAAGTTAACTCAAATTTCAGGATAATCAATCAAATCTAAATATAACCCATCATCATAAAATAAATGTCGTTCTAAAATCTCACACTAATTGAGCAGACTTATAAAATGAATCATATATTACTCCCTTCATCCCAAAAAAGAGTTTTGTTTTAAAAATATATTTGTCTCAAAAAAACAATCATGTTTTGAAAGTCAATGTCTTGTATTATTAGTTAAAGTAAAAAAAAAAACATAACAAACAAGTTATATATGATTAAATAAATTTAATCAACGAATATAACATCGTATAACTACAAAATATGTATTTGACATGTTGTGCCTTGATGAAATCGACACCAAAACTAAAAAATTAATACTCCAGTAAACAAGACTTTTTTTTTTTTTTTTTTTTTTGCAACGGAGGAAGTATTGTTTAAGTTTAATTGTAATATTACTTTTTTTAATATAAAATTGTATCATTCTCTATCTTCCAAACAACAATTTCTTTTTTTCAAGACTTCTTTATAATGTGAACAACCTTAAGAGATTAAGAGAAACTATATCGTGAAAATGCATAAAATAGCATTTATTTAAAAAAAATATAAAATTAAAACAACATAACTAAGATCTGGCTAAATGTCTAATTTGGCCACTAACTTATTATTTTGGTTAATTCCAGTTCTAACATTTTATTTGAAATAAAATATTATGAGTGCAATTAACAAAGATAATAAGTTAGCCATCATATAAAACGACAAGTCATAAAAGTGTACCTCGCCCTTAACCTATAACTAAATCAAAGTTCTTTATGCCCTCAAAATTTGTCAAGAAGTGCAGTTTTCATCCAAAATAAAAGGTTCTGATTGCAATTAACGTAATTTATAAGTGGCAAATTATACTTCCTTTAACCATATGGATTCAAATGCTACTTTTAAATTCGATAATATTTTAAACAAATTAATCAAGAATATCTGTTCACGCATTTCCCTTTAGAGTAGGCTCGAAAGGTAACTTTCACTTCAGAATGTTGTCAAAATCTTTGTTCCAGTAAAAAATTCTCTTAAAGTAAGATTCCTTTTTCAAAAGCTGTAAGATTTTTGTATTTAGGTCTAATGATTGAGAGTTAGAGTCATGTCATCATTTTAACAGAAACGTTAATTAGAGGAAAAAGATTCATTTCTAAAATGAATTCTTATTTTTTCAGTTCACAAAAAGTAAATTAATTATGAATAATTGAGTTTAAATACTTTATTCTATTTGGTATTTTATTTTAAAATATTTAATATACGATATGCATTCATAAATAATGTTGTAATATTCACATGTCGTGTAGTAATTATTTAAAAAAATATATATTATACAAAATAAAATAGAAGATCTTAATCCAAAATAATTAAAGCTTATGATATTGAGACTATATAATTACTTTTTAATAGAGATGTTAAACGGGCTAGTCCTGTCGGTTTCGAGCTAGCCCTAGCGGGTTTTGGGTTAATCGGGCCTTGATTTAATCGGGTCAATTTTAAACGGGCTTGATTATGGTGAACCTAACCCTAACCCTAACCCTAACCCTAACGGTTTTCAAGCTAATCGGGCCACTATCGGGCTATAAGTTAAAATAGTCAAATTATATATTTAAATTTAAAATTTTAATTAAATGCATATTATGCTCTATTTAAAATACAAATTTAGATAACATTAAAAGATTATATATTTTAGAACTTTTATATTACTATACAAAATTTAAAGATTCAAACATTTAAGTTATATACACTATTACATGCTCTCAATTATAGCTTTAAGAGCATTCACTGTCATAAAATTTGAAATTATGTTACATTTAAGTTCTAAATTTAAATGACATTATTTAGAATCTTCTAGTAATTAAATATAAATTTTAATATATTCTACTAAAAACCAAATATGGTATATGAAAAATAATTAAAAATGGTGTATATTATTAATTCGATATTAAAAAATAAACAAATAAGAAGAAAAGTTCGTGCTATCGGGTTAGCCATAACCCTAAACGGGCTAGCCCTATAGGGCTTTGGGCTAATCGGGCTCGGGCTAAACGGGTTGACTTTTAAACGTGCTAATAAAATCAAGCCCTAACCCTAAAAATTTTCGGGTTAAACGGGCCGGCCCGTCGGACCATGACCCTTTTAACATCCCTACTTTTTAAGTTCCATACAATTATTTTATTTTGTGTCAGGAAGCATGTGACTTGAAAACTATTTTATTTTATTTTTTGTTGATAATAGATTGGAAAAGTTAGGACAATATTTAATCCAACTTTAGAAAAAAAAAAAAAAATCTTGCTAGTTTACAGGAATTTAGGGCACTATCTATTTTAGATCTATCATTCTAAATTTATATCTCATTTCATCAATGAGCTAATATAGTAAAAACACAAAATTATATATGTTCATAATTACTTAATTTTAACAAATCAATTATAAATTTATGGTAGATTTGTGGTTATAGATAATAGTAAAAAAATTCATATTGATACACCAGATTTTATTCAAGTTTCTTGATTTAAAAAAAAAATACTACATATTTGATAATCTGATGATTGTATTTTATAAATAAAATTAATTAATGTTCACATATAATTTTATATATAATATTTATATCCTTATTATAATCATATTACATATATAAATTATTGAACAAAATTATATATATTTATTAAAAATATTAATTTTATGTAATTTTGAATTTAATTATATTATATTATAATAATATGTTCTTGCATCGCACGGAACAACACACTAATTTTATAATATAAAAAAAAAAGATTTATATGGAGATTGTATATTAAGAAGATGAATAAAGTAGAATGAACTGAAATAAAAATAAAAAAATTAGAATAAAAAAATGGAGAGAGAAGCCAAATTAAGTATGAAACAAAAGAACGTGAGTTGCTATGGAGCGATGCTGTCTCTGTTGAGTCATGTTCTCAAATTATGAATATATTCTCTTTAGGATTATTTTATTTTTGTTTATAAGTTTTGATTTGTCATCTTACTTATTGCAATCCACGCCCTATTATTTTATTTTATCTCACCTTTTTCTATTTTTCTTTGCGCGTGGGCCTGCAATTTCTTCCAACTTGTTTTTTTTTTTCTTTTTAATAACAAATTATAATTAAGAAAAGTCTATAATCTAAACAAATATTTTTTTTTTAATTTTAATTAATTAATGTTAAATTTTGTTGTAGTGATACAATAATTTTTAAAATACTAAAGATATAATATAAGAAAAACTGTTAAAAATAAAAATAATTTTAAAAAAATAAGATCTTGATGGTCGTCAAGCTAGCAGACGCGGGCACGGTTCCGGTTTCAAACCGGAACCACCGGTCAACGGTTCGGTTTGAACCGTTGATCGGTTCCGGTTTGGAACCGAAACTATATTTGGGACGGTTCGGTTTCGGTTTCCATTTTTTTGCAACCAGAACCGGCGGTTCGAACCGCCGGTTCCGGTTCTCGGTTCGGTTCTGCCCATTTGAAACAACGGCTGAGATTAAATAGCCATTGATGATCAACGGTCCAGATCTTATAACTGTTGGGAACCGGCGGTTCCAAAAAAAAAAAAAAAACAGAATCGTAGAACTGGAACCGGCAGTTCTGGAACCGTATATATGGCGGTTCGGTTCTAGTTCCCTCCTCCACGGTTCCAAAAACCGACGGTTTCGGAACCAAAACCGAAATCATGGAACCGTGCCCATGTCTACAAGCTAGTGCTTAGTCGATCTAAGTGCTAGACGGTCCTAAAACCCGTACCACTTATGAGTTATGTTGATATAATATATACACATGTATTAAATAAATTGTTTGAAAAGAATCAAGAGTGTGAGGTATGGTGCGCGTAAACTGGGTGAAGAGAGAGTAAAACCTAGATTCTGAATTATTGACAATGACTAATTATCGATATTTGGTACAACGATGTCGTATTAATCCAATTCCTTGTTGCTATTATATTTTCTGGAGATGGGTTTCACCTAATTTTAGTTTAATATTTCTGAATAAACTAAATTTAGAAGTGCAATATTGCAGTGAAACAGGTCCAACTTTGATAAATATATATATAATTAAATATATTTATAATATTCCGTCCTTGAAATTTTGGTACGGATTAATGAATTTAATTAATTTGATTTAAATAGTAAAAAAAAATGAGTATTTGGAGAAAAGTAGTGAGGTTAAAAGAAGAGGTAGATTGGAAGATAGAGAGAGGCCCCAAATAGATACATCCAAATATTTCCAAGTCGTACTCTCAGTTTTGGGCCCACACCTATTTTAAGGACCATCCCTCTTGGACCACTCCATGCATCTCAATCCCTCTCATTCATCTCACTAATAATTTTTTATTATTATTATTATTATTATTATTATTATTATTATTATTATTATTATTTATAATTGGTAATTTACTAATTCATGTATATACTTAAAAACATTTATATCACATATGCCCGGATCAAAATCCGTAAAATTGGTTAGATTAGGTCCAAATCAAAAATAGTGAAAAATATATGGGTTTCAACCGATCCGACCAAGACTCACACAAAAAATATGTGGATTCAGCGCTTGTTGGCGTGTGTGTGAATTATTTTTTGTTAATAAGTTTATATTTGTTTCTGCTGAGATATATATAAATCTCAGTAAGATAATCCAAATAAATGGACCGATGAGTTTAATGTGCCCAATACGATATTTGGGCCTGGTGGGCTCTTCAAGGATGGGGGAAGAATTGTTTTTTTTTTCCTTTGGGCCGTTCCCTTCGAACCTTGTCCATATAGCATACATATGCAATAATTGGGCCTTGGTGGGCTCCATTTTGGAACTAAGAAATCAGAACAGGAATGGCCGAAATCTTCGTACAATCCTGTCTGAATCAAGAATTTCCTCTCAATTACTTGAAAAACAAAATCTATCGCCTGGAAATATTATTCATATTCTTTAATTTTTTTTTCTTGTAAATCGAGAATATGAATCCTCTATATTGTTGTTCGATAATTTTGGAAAGAGAGTAACACATAATGTTAAAAACTAGGCATAACTCATTTTTTCTATTTTAACTTAACATAATATTTATTTTCTTCAAAATTCAGAATCAAAAGAATACGGAGGATTCAAATATCGTAGGTAGAAGTTCCTACCAAATGAAACAATTTTTCCTTTAAGATGGAGGGATTAGGCAATGAATCTAGGGGATGGAATCCAAATTTACAATAAAAGTCAATGGATTTGTTTGGCTAAAAACCTTAAACCAATATATTTAAATCTCTTTTAAAATTTTAATGAACTTTTTGTGAATTCGAAATTCTTTGTATGCTCTAGACATTTGAAATGCATTTTCAAGCTCTCATGATCATATATCATATACATTGTACACACATATTTTATACTTATTTTATTACTTATGCTATAATATATATATATATATATATATATTTAAATTTACATGAACTTATACACACACACACAAAAGATTTAAAAAATGAATATGAGAAATGTTAAAAAAAAAAAAAAAAACTCACGACACACATAGACAATCCGATTATCTTTCTCTTAAAGAGAAAAAATAAATTGTAAAAAAATTAAATAATTCAAATCCTCTATTACAAACACATTGAAAACGGGCACAATCCCCACCCCCACCCCCACCCCCACCCCACAACACACACACACACACTGTAATAATGAATTAGAAAATATCAGCGGGATGACGTCATATAAAACAATACAAGTACCAGTTGGGAATCATGGGATATGCCAAAAATTTCTTGCAACTTTTGTGGCTGATGGCGTTATGTCAGCTGTTTGCACATACCCAAAAAAGCTTCTTTTTTTTTTTTTTTTTTTTTTTTAAATAAATAAAAATCAGTAAATAGGGAAGTCACTGAATGATTGCTTGCTAAATAATGCAGGGAGGTCATAACTAGGGAAGCTGTTTCTGTCCCTTAGGTGGGGGGTTATGACACCAAACTTCCATCACATTAATCAGACTTTTTCAATATTTTATACTCGAAATATATTATGGTCTCTTAAAAAATTAGTTTCAACTTGCTTTAAATAATTCATAACGGCTTATGATAAATCAATATTCTGCTAAAGTAACACAAAAAAAAAAAAAAAGTTGTTACTTAGGTGATGATGAAATAGTTGTGCAATAGATGGACTAATTAAGTAATGACTAGGAAAAAAATAAAGTGAAGAAGGCAAAGCAAAGATGACTTCAGCTACAACAAAGAAGGGAACTCCATTAAAGTACAATAAAGAGGCTTTTGTATCTTTGGACTCAGTTGGATACCAAGAGTGAACCAAACACCACATTAAGAAATACCCCCTTTTATGAGAGCAGGGGTTGGGGGTTGCATCATCACACATGACCTTCCCACTTCACTTTTTGTAAATTTGTTTAGATTTTATATGGAACGAGTTATGAGTATAATCATAAAAATAAATATCAGTATATAGAAACAATAGAGATGTGCGTCTTTTATAAGTTTAGGCCTTATCATATAAATTTGAATCTGCATCATAATGCGAGATTTATCTACTCTAATTTTAAATTTTTTAAAATTTTATATTGAATGAGTTATATGTATAATCACAACAATATTAATATATGTACAAAATAAAAATTGTTGCACCTTTGTAAATTTAAGTATTGTTAAATAAGTTTAATCGAAAAGTAGAACGATGATCAAAACAATTCAGTTGAGAGAGAGAGAGAGTCTTGATTGCCTTGGAATGATGTAAGAGTTTGAAACATAGAATGTTTAGGCTTCTTTTTTGCAAGATTGGGAAGTTAAAAGATTCTGTTAAAGGTGATCACATGTACAATGAAAGATTCCATGTGGGCCCCTGTCAATTTGTGTGCTTTGCTGCCCAAAAATGGCTGCCACGTGTGGTTCCATTTCCTACACAGTAGTGTGTTTCTGGGCCTGTGGGTTGGGCGCAAACAGTTAGTAATAATTATCTACAGTATTAGTGGTGGTTGTTGCTATTGCCACGATGACCTGTCTATTTCCAAACCCAAAGGAAAAGGTAAAGGCCAAGGCATAAAATTTATAATAATAAGAAAATAGTATTTTAAATTACAATATTTTTTTATAATAATACTAATAAAATATTGGCACATTGAAGTGGAGTGGGGGGTGATCTCTTTCTCTGACAAGACTTTAACATCCTATCTTTTTTTTTCCTAAATTAGGAAAGATCTGTCAAGTGGGTTTTGCATTCATGACCTTAAATACTTCTTTTTGGTATATTAAATTTTACTGAATATAATAAAATAATAAATGTTGGAATGGAAGGTGAATATTTACTATAAATATATATATATATATAAATATATATGCTTTGTATTTAATGGCAATGTTTGGCTTTAAATACTTTTTAGTTTCTGGTAATTGGTGTTATCTTGATGGTGACTTCCACTTTCTTTGGTTTTATTTTTGGTTTGTTGGAGAATAAGTTTTGGTAGTGGAATCACTTAATGTGTATAAACAAAAAAAATGTATTTAAATGTTTTTTTCTGCAAAGAAAAAAGTTTTGATGTTATTCTGAAAAATATATCTTTTTATTATAAATATATTGTCGATGATGCTCTAGTTTTAGAGAAAAACGATCAAGTAGTAAGATAATGAGCGAATACAAGTTTGAGTTACCTTTTGAGTTGTGAATAATGTAACTTTTTTTTTTTTAAAGTACTTTGTTTAATAAGGTGAAAATTTCAAGAAAAGGCAGCAATGCTCATTTTATATTTCACATATGGATTTGAGAAAAATAATAATAATAATTTCTATATTTTATTTTAGTAGAACATAAATTGCCTACGTACGTATTCCTTTATCTGAAATAGTCACAAGGAATAAATTCAACTTTTGTTATCACCACAAGTTGTGTGGAGTTGAGAATATCCAACAATTTGTGTTTCTCTCTCTCTCTCTCTCTCTCTCTCTCTCTCTCTCTCAAGTCCTGTTGTTATACAAACAAAATACAACAACCTAACCATTGTCCCATACAATGCTGACAAAATCTAGGTGAGTCAATATGTGTTTAATGTCACCCAATTTGTTTAAGATAAAACAATGAATCACGGTTCTTATATAAATGACATTTTTTAGACACCTTAACACCAGAATATATAAGATAAAATATAAATCTACGGTGTAGGAGAATGGGGTGTAAGTAGCATGTATTTCAGCTTTAGGGATATCGTCTTCATATGACAGCTTTGTTGTACTTTTAATAAAGTAACTGATCATGGAATCTTTATTTCAATAATAATTCAAACACAGTCCTTTTTGCTCCCCATCTTTCTATTTTTATTACCACTGTTGTCCAGATTCTATTGGAATTTGGTTCCTATGATGTAATGTTTCTTCTTTCATTTTTCTCACCGCCTTAACTTTCTCATATCTCAACTTTGCCTGCTTAATACCTCCAAATACTATCAAACAACCCCTTTTTTAACCTAACCATTAATTAATTCTTTTGTTTTGTTTGTGAAAACTTACCTCTAAATGATCGAAAACTTACTGATGCGGCGGTAAGGCTGTCTGTTTGCCAAATCAAATTAAGTTTGCCATTTTTGACGAATTTTTTTAGATTTCAGCAAAAATTGAACAAAATAAAAAGTAAGATATCATTATAGAAAACCCAAAATAAAAGATCATGTATCGGACATAACCATATTATAACACACTAGAATATTGAAATGAAAATGAAGATTTTGGGTTGAAAAAAAAAGTGAAAAAGTAGAGAAGCATCACAAATCAGTGATTGAGGGTTGGAGTTAGGGAAGAAGCAGTGGATGCCAACCATGTGCAGGACAACATTATAAAAAAATAGAGAAAATATCACTGTTTGATAGTCAAAAGTAATTTGCAGTGGAGCACAAACAAAGTGAATCTAAGAAGCAATTGTGATCCCAAATTTGTCTAAGAATAATTTCCAAGTGCCACAATGTATAAACAACACACAAGAATATTCCCTCCACAGTTATTGGGATATTCATCAGTTTACTCATTAGTTTGAACATTTCTTCTAATTGGCTCACAAACTTAATTCCTTTTTTTCTTTTTTTTTGTGTCTTTCGAATTTGATAATTTTGTCAGTATTATAAGAACACGAAATGCATTGTATCAAAATTGTTAAAATAAAATACGAGATTGAAATATAAAAATCATGCTAGCTTCTACTTACCACACGTGGGTTACCAGATATGTATCTTGCAAGTATATTTGAGTTTTATTTCAGTTATAAATCAATGCATTTATTGATCGAGAGTAATGACTCTATTTTTGGAACGAAAATAACTTAAAAGAAGTCAAATTTAAAGAATTAAGAGAGTAATTTACCAACTTGGCATACTAATATGGCAAATTTTCATTCAAATAGAGGGTGATAATTTATACTAATCACAATTACCAACTCTAATTCACAAGCTTAAAGCAACAAAGAAAAGAAAGAAGAAGAAGAAGAGGATAACTATCTTATTTATGACACTCCTAGCAATTTTACCATTTTTTTATGACTAAATTATAAAAATACTATAATTAATGACCACAAATTATGAAATTTAGACAATTAGAAATTCATTTCTTAGAGCACCAACTTCAACAAGCTTAGGCACGAGATTGTTACTCAGGTGCAAGGCCACAAGGCTTTCCAGGCCGCCAACGCACGCGCCGCCTATGTACAGCGCCGGCGCATCAGACGCGCCGGCGGTGGCTGACGAGGAGTCCTCGGCGCTGCTATCACGGGGGCTGAGGGCGGCGATCTCGTCCTCCTCCAATTCGATGACGGTGGGGTGAACGCCGACGGTGGAGAGGAGGCGCTTCATGACGTGGCACATGCAGCACGAAGAGCGGCTGAAGATGATCACCGGATTTTCGGAGATGAGGCGTTGGATGCGCATCTCGGCGGACTCGGTGACGTCGATGGCGAGGGGGGAGACGGTGGTCGGAGTGAGCTCGAGGCGGACGCCGCCGTCTGCCAGCGGCCCGTAACGGCGGAGACCTTGCATCGCCGCCGGTCGTGAGAGGAATATATCAATGGCTTAGGGGTGTGGGGTTTTGGGGGTAGGATTTTCTCGGCAATTTGTCAGTGATGGAAGGAAATGGGTACGTGGAAGAGAGAGGCATGTGGGTTTACTATATATGAAAACAACGAGGGGGTAGGGGGTAAGGGGAATGGGGGGTGGGGTCGGAATGACGTAGGGTGAACGTGGGGGCCGGGATTCATATTGTAATCTATTTATTTTTAATTAATATAGCAAAAGAATTTCCAAATAATTTTTAAAAATTTGTTAAAATTTAAATTGGGATCAAGTGAAGCTGAACTTCTTGTTATTATTAAATAATAATTATTAAAAACACACTTCTAAAGTGATCGATTAAGTGTACCTAAATTAGGCAGTGACTAAGTAGGAATCAAGTGAAGTTGAATATCTGGTTATTATAAAATAATTATTATTTATATAGCACGCAAACGGTATAGTGTAAACAGCGGGGGTATTCATGTCTTTATTAAATATTAAGATATTTAAAAAAATGTTAAATAAAAATAATTAGTGTGTCATGGGGATACGTAAGAACGATGAAATACCGCGCAGGTGTAGTGGAGAGATGTGGGGCTGCATGCACTAGATGACAAAACAGAAAGATCCCAATCATATATTTCTTGGTTTTCACATCTTAATTATGTACTTGTTTAAGGCCAATTAGACGGACCACTGCTAATTAATGCCAACTGGGGAACATTGTTACGTATTATATAATTGCACTAAATTAGCCAGCAAAAATAACTGATATAACTAGAATAAAATTTATTTGTTACAGCTCTGGATTAATATTAATAATTACACCGAAATTAATATTTTCTCAGTTACATATTTTAAAAAAAAGCAAAAAAATTTATACATTAAATATATATTATTACTTATTAAAATTATTTTTCAAAAAATATAAAAACATTTAGTTTAATAAGTAATAATTTAAATTAATATATTTAATATATAACAAACTCATTCTAATAAAAAAATAAGAGATTCGATTTTCAAAATTTTATGACGTTATATAATATTTTAATTTAAATAGTGTATTTGATTAGTGTGGGTCGCCAGTCAACTTTAATTAATTAGAATAAAATAAAATTAGAGGAAATTCCAATTTTCAAGGACCAATACGTAATGATATTGAATAAAATATTTTAGCAATCTTTTGGGCGACGTAAGGGGACCTAGTAGAGATGTTAAACGGGCTAGTCCGACTATCGGTTTCGGGCTAGCCCTAGCGGGTTTTGGGTTAATCGGGCCTTGATTTAATCGGGTCAATTTTAAACGGGTTTGATTATGGTGAACCTAACCCTAACCCTAGCGGTTTTCGGGTTAAGCGGGCCATGAGTCAAAATAGTCAAATTATATATTTAAATTTAAAATTTTAATTAAATGTATATTATGCTCTATTTAAAATATAATTTTAGATAACTTTAAAAGATTATATATTTTAGAACTTTTATATCACTACACAAAATTTAAAAATTCAAACATTTAAGTCATATACACCATTTCATGCTCTCAATTATAGCT
Organism: Caryopteris x clandonensis; assembly: GCA_028749325.2. Lineage (NCBI taxonomy): Eukaryota > Viridiplantae > Streptophyta > Magnoliopsida > Lamiales > Lamiaceae > Caryopteris > Caryopteris x clandonensis. The sequence goes on along the minus strand of JAPYKT020000002.1, from coordinate 1,022,145 downwards.
TTAAGAGCATTCACTGTCATAAAATTTGAAATCATGTTACATTTAAATTCTAAATTTAAATGAAATTATTTAGAATCTTCTAGTAATTAAATATAAATTTTAATATATTCTACTAAAAACCAAATAAAGTATATGAAAAATAATTAAAAATGGTGTATATTATTAATTTGATATTAAAAATAGACAAATAAGAAGAAAGGTTCGGGCTATCGGGTTAGCCCTAACCCTAAGCGGGCTAGCCCTATAGGGCTTCGGGCTCGGGCTAGGGCTAAACGGGTTGACTTTAAAACGGGCTAATAAAATCAAGCCCTAACCCTAAAATTTTTCGGGCTAAACGGGCCAGCCCATCGGGCCATGGCCCTTTTAACATCCCTAGGACCTAGTACAAAATGTTTATCTGATTGATTGGGTTGACCAAACCCTAACTACATGCAATTTTTATGGAACGCGGATTTCCATAGTATAAAACGACAATGTAGCTCGTCGGGAGGCTTGTTTAAATAAGAATGACGGTGAAAAGATGACTCACTACAAAGGTATAAGAAAGGCAACAATGATTGTAGAAAGTATTTAATCCTATGATCTTTTTTTATTACAAAACATTAGTATCACTTTCTTGTTCTAATACTTCTTTTATTTTAAAACAAGATTATGCATATTTTTTTATAAATTAATATATATAATTTAAAAAACTATTACATTTATATAATTATATTGTTTTATGTTTAATTCATTATCACTAGATCAAAATAATTTAAAAAAAATTAATATAAATAAAATCGTCCTGATTTAAGAGACCTAAACGATTTTAAGGATCCCAACGTAAACACGTGGACTCTATCCAAATTGTCGGAGTTGTCGAAGGGCAAGTCCTATAGAATTTCTATGTCATTGAATTCACCCACAAAAGGGCATGTACAAATGTTCTTAATTTTGTACAAAGTACAAGATATCTTGTAGTAAAAAAAATATATATATATAATAATAATTATAATAAAAAAATATAGAAAATCACTTTTTATTGATCACGCTTATTGATTGTTAATCTATAAGACTCTTTAGTCGATTACTCATTTATTCATCAAATTATGTCAATCACTCATTTATTCATCAAATCATGTCAATGTGGCCAAATATATATATCTCTCTAATACTATAACTATTCACAATTTTTTTAATTAAATAAATTAATCAAGAAAATTTATAGTTTAAAATTTTTACTCAAGTTATACATACATCTATAGTTATATTAAATACTTCTCTAATACCTCAGCTAAGCTAACTAACTAAAGTTGTTAGAACTAAATCAAAACGATAAGAAGAAATAAAATTGGGAAAAAAAATCATTAGTACCAAAATTAAGTCGGACAATTTCTTCCGTCATAATAATTATTAATTAATATATTAGTCTCTATTATATATTAAGTTTTTTGGGTTACTACTTCATGCTCATAATATCATTTAATACAATATTAAATATTAAATTTGAAACTGCTCCATACTATGAATTTATGAATCACGTAATCGTAATTAATTTGGTTGTGTGTCATCTTTCTATAATTATTAGTAGAAATTAATTAAATTTTCACAAAAAAACTTGGGTTTTTTTTCTTTTTCTTTCCCCCCTTTAAGGAGCAGCTTGATCATTTTATTAATTAGGCATAAACTTATATTTAAAAGTAATTACAAAATTAATCTAGAGAGGTTGGTTGTCTTTGTTTGTGGGTGTGGGTGTGGGGTTTGGGGGGTGGGGGTTGTCGGGGCCCACAATGTGCATTTGTGCGTAAAAGTCATCCAAATGCTTAAAGGTGAACCGTTGATGGTGCAATATTTGTTGTCAGCCACGGTGGAATTTATTATTTTATTTATTTTAATAGAAGTGATCGTGTCATAATAGGAAGTGGGTCCCACTAAACTAGAGTTAAACATAAATAGATATTTAATATCCCAGATGCTGGTTCTACATTTGCTCACACAATTGCAGCAAGTCAACCTTTCATATATATATATATATATATATATAGTGATGACTCAATACAAGCCTGCAAAACTTATTTGAACTCTGATTAAGTTCTTTTATAGTAATTGCATGTTAGTGTTGATAATTTATTTTCACTATCCATAAATTCACAGCACAAACAACTTTATTTCTTTAATAGTATATCTTCTTGAACCATTATGCAATTTATAATCTTGCAGTTAGATTGAAACAAGAATGGTCGAGAACATATTACCCAACTTAGGCGACAAGGTCAGAACGGTCGAGAACATATTACCCAACCTCTCAAACATCTTAACAACTTAATCTACTATGCAATCAATTATAAAAAAGGTGAAAACCCTAATGACACACATACACACGTAGCAACAAAAAAGAAAAAGAAAAAGAAAAAGAAAAAGAAAAAGAAAAAGGAAATCACATATTAAATATACTAAGTGCATCCATACTATTGTTTCTACTCATAATTCTTAATTATTTCAATATTCCCCACGTAATTGGTGTAGTTATTATTTTTCAGTCCTGAGGGTTGTTAGTTTCTACAGACAGACGCCAACTTAGACAACGTTCGTTTAAAACCAAAAAAAAAATTCCTAGTGCTGAAATATTCGGCACTATTGAAGTCGTACTTGAAGAAGAGGAAGAAGAATGTGAAGAAGAAATAGTGGTCTAACACTACTCATTTTTTCTAGGGTAAATGGGTTGTGTTGCAATTAGCCTCTAAGTAACTTCTTTATATAAGATGATTCTTGTAATATGTATAATGGAAAATGAAAGACTTTGGAGTGATTTAAAGTAATTATACTGGGTTTAGAATTTAATTTACTTTGTTGTTACAATATTAAGGATAATGTATAAATTAAAAATGGAATAACGTGATAATGTTCAAAATTTATGTGCTCTCGAAATTATTATTATTTTTGTGGATGAACTATATAACATAATATTTAATGTGAGACTATGATAAGGATAAATCAACATATCAGCCTTTGTGATGAAAAGGCTGGCCGAACTGGATGTTACAATGATATGATATGTCATAAGCTATCAATTACACAAGCTGTATGTGTTCTTTATGTAAGTGTGTTACAAGTTATCTTCCGATTAAAAAATATAGATTAAATTATTTACAATCTCGATCTCACGAACACCGTAAAAATACAAATTGAATGAACTACATATACTCCGCACGTAAGTGTAACATAAGCTGTCCGCCACACCAACCCAAACCTATGTGAGTGAGCAACAAGTATGGAGCCCCAAAAAATTGAACCCAAACATTGATTTTTAAGTCAAATCAAGTCAATATGTTTCTCTATTTATGATCGACTGATGATGGCGCCCTTAGCAGTAAGGCAAAGAACAAGAAATTGATGGCTAACCGTAGGATTTAACAAAGATGTTGATTTTCACGATGACCATCAACCAAAAAAAAACAAAAAAGAGTATTTTACGTAATGTAACATCATTAAAATTATGGGGTTTTGTCACCATGCAAAGCAAAGTCCAATCTCCACGTCAAATCATTGCTTTCGTCATTCATTACATCACCACACAACCCACGGTCAAAATCCATTAAAGAGTAAATTGGGAAATCTTGAACATATTTCTTAGATTTTTTTTTCTTGGAATTTTTATTATAGAGCAAACAAATTAATGTCTGTCATTTCAGATATTAAGACTACATCAATAAATACTTATCATAGGTATTTGTTTTATTATTTAAATATAAAAGGCAGGGTAATTGCAATTAATTATATTTTTTAGAAAAGGTAATTTAAATTAATTTTTTCATAAACATAAAATAAACTAAAGTTGTGTTTGAGCATAATAGTAAATTTAGATGGATTTTATGTAGACAATTAGATTATACACATGTATATATATGTGTGTGTGTATGTTTATTCTTCTTGAATTTGGATAATTGTTTTTAAATTAAAAGAGAGTGGAGAGTGGATATATTAATCGATAATTTAAGTTTAAAAATAATTGAAGCGAACCACTTTATTTATTAGAACGTTATTGGTAGAATGAATAAGGCTGCATTGAGAAATTGAAAATAAAAAAACATATAAAGTGGGGGGGGGGGGGGGGGGGGGTTTGCGTGGGGAAGAAAACATAACATTCCAAATATGGTGATGTGTCGGCGCCGTTGGTTTGGGCTTTTTACCTGAGTTGATGCCACAAACTACATGCCCGAAATTCACTTCCTCTTAATTACACGAAAAATAGGGTTCTGCATTCAGCGATGATGTTTGTTGGAGCTGCCTGAAATAAATTAGAGCTCACAGACTCACTTGCGTGCACGTCTTTTCTGCTCTTTGTCCTTCGGTTTTATATACAAACCATGTGACATAATATGTCAAATGTTTTTGTTGTTCTTGCATTTAATACATTGAAATCAAATATAAATTTTTATTTTAATAAATTAAAAGGGTACTTATTTAATACATTAATTTTTTTTGAAAACCCTACGTATACATATATATATATATAATGTATTCAAAATTAACGTTTATAAAAACATAACTAACCTAAATCTAAAAAAATATAAACACCATCTCTGAGTTTCTTCCAAAATTTTTAAATTTAATTTCATTAATTTTGTGATTTGCTTAAATATATTTCTGACTTAATTTGTTAATTTTTAAATATTTAGTATTTTCATATATATATATATAATTAGTTTGAATGGATATAATGTACCTTCTCTCTCTCTCTCTCTCTCTATATATATATATATATAGACACACATATTAATATATGTATTAGTTTGCATACAATAAATAATGCAATTTTCACTGTAAAATAATATATTAATATGATTTGGTATAAGAGGATTTGTGACAAAAATATATCTCACGTTTGATATATCTTTATATATATTAAAGTAAAATAACAATTTTTTTAATATTTTTTCGTCAAATATATTTTTTTTAAATGTAATTATTATAGTAAGTAATTAAGTATAATTTTTTAAATTAAAAATAACTGAACAAGTATATAAATGTTGATCACTTAATTTTATCCAATAAAATCAAGATTTGCTTGATTTTAGTCAATAAAATCGGAATTTGAATAAAATCTGGTAAGTTTAAAAATTAAATCACATTAATATTAAAATAATTTCACTTTATTTTTTCGATATTCAAATTCGCCGTCGTCACTTTCCAACACGACATTTGTTATTATCACTCATTCACACTAAATTTTACAATATATCATATAACTTGAGTGTATACTCATATTACAAAATTACACAAAATTCTACAATATATCATATAACTTTAGTATATACTCATATTATAAAATATAATTAAAAAATCTTATGTGCAACACAAAAGTCTCACACTAGTGTTCATGTAAACAACAAATAGAAGCAATTACATGAAACCATATTTATAAATTTTCTGCTTTAGTTTTAGGCGAAGGTTAAATTAATACGTGCTCATGTGATCTTTTTATTTTATTTGATAAATTTTAACTAATAAACGAATTTAGTGTTGTTCAAAATATAACTTTTTTTTGTACTAATATATATTATAAAAACATCCAATCATAATAGTAGAATGGAGGGGACAGGGTGAAAACCATTAAAATGGAGCATTCGGATATGCCCTTTCACTAGAAAATATGAAACAAAATTCCCACATAAATTATGGTAACACACAAAGTGATTGAGATTAAACTATTTTTTTGGTGGGTAGAATTGATGTTTTAAAAAGCAAAGAGTCAAAATGGACGTTCTGAGAGAGCCAACTCTATTTATTGGTCCAATATTCCATTGAAGATCAAATAGGAAAGTAGTTGAAGACTCTCTTACAGTCCTAGGGCAACACCCATCCATATTTCGTATTTTTTGGGCTAGGTAATGGTCTAATCCTTGTTCTGGGTATTGAGGAATTTAGAAACTGTTGAGAAGTAATAAATATGTCACAATTCACATAATCTTGAAAGTAAAACTTCATAAAAAAATATGTGCTTAGCTGTGGGCTTCGGAAAGCAAATTCTTGAAAGTGGAAAATGCTTATGTCAGCAAACGCCATGAGAAGGGAGAACCATGATATGTGGAGCAACTTTATGGTGGGGGGTGGGGGGTGGGGGGTTCGGGGGTGATGATGATATTTGCTGCTCAAAGAAGGCATTAAGTTGGTCCCTTTCCAATCTTTTATAATAGCAGAATGCTTTCTTTGTAACCCACCAAATATACATACATTATTATGGTTAAGGATTCTTGTTCCTTTTATTTGAATCTTTGACCAAATGAATCTGATTCAGACAGTGACTATCACTGTATACCACCTTTATATTATGGGGCTGTTCATTTTGTTTTCAACATTAATTCTCTTAATTAATACCCTTTAAAAAAATGTTTTAAGGGAGAGATATTATATTTGGTGATACGTCAATAGCCACGTGTCATGAGGCGCAAATTTTTTAAGACTTTAGTTTTTTTATAAGTATGTTGTTCTGATCTTGAGACACGTGTTTACAATGTGTATGTGATTATTTCAAATTGTTTTGTATTGAGTTTAGATGTTTTTTCGATTTTGTAAATATTAAACTTTAAATACAATCATAGTGATGTTGTTATGGTAGCGTTGACCCATCTATTTTCTTAAAGAAAAAAAATCCCATCGATATATATTTAAATTTAAATTATTTTTACTTGCTCTTGATACGTGCTTTGTAATTTTATGGGGGGTAAAGTGGGAATACTTTAGTACAAAATAACATAATGACCATCGGGAGATCTGATAAAAGCCCAACAAAAGCTGGATAAAGGCCCATCAATAATTTAGGGCCTAATAATATTTTGTGGCCATTCTTCAAAATGAAATGTGGGCTTCGGGGTTTTATTTAATTTTAATTAATTCCCGTAGGCCCATTAGCCTAGTTTCATAATTTGATTTTTAGAGTTGTACTCTCTTTAAAATTCGTACGGTAAAATATAAGAAAAAGGGAAAATTTTCGTACTTTAGTTCTACCCATTTATTCTTAAGAACAGGATGCAAAAGATAAAAAACTATTATAAATAAGCAATTTTTAAATATTTTTAAAATTTAAAAAATTGAATAAAAACTCTTACTCTCTAATAAAAATCATGATGGAATTTCTAATTTTTTTTTAATCCCGATACATTTATTCACGTGACATAATAAATTGGAGGCCCTTAAAAATATTTGCTTGACTAATTAATCAAAATTTTAATCCTTCTTCCTTCTTTGAATTTATGTTATAAATATCTAAGCATACCGAAAATAAAAATCTAGAGAAGTTTCTGGATAGTTCCGCCAAATTATAGCATGCCAGCTGTCCAACATATATCCCAGAACAATCATGGACTCTTGCTGACACGCACAGTGAAAGAGAAGATCAATGGAAATATCCAACCAAAAGTTCCATTCTTTCTAGAAAGTTCCACTCCGTACCGATTTATATCTCCCGTTACATTCGTTGTTCCTCGAGTACTAAAGAGTTCGACTGCAGCTTCAATTAACCACAAAAATGTGCAGAATAGGTCTACATTTCAGTTAATACTTAGGGAATGGAAGGTGTCAAAGTGAAGGTAGAGGAAGATGACATTTCTACAGCCCCCGCCGCCGTAATTGGTGGCGCTGCGTCATCGTTTTCTTCGCCTCAACCACAGGGGTTGCATGATCTGGGCACTCCTCCATTTCTGAACAAGACTTTTGAAATGGTGGAGGACTCTTCGACGGATTCTGTTATTTCATGGAGCGGAGCTAAGAATAGCTTCATTGTCTGGGATCCACACAAATTCTCAACAACTTTGCTTCCAAGATACTTCAAGCACAGCAATTTCTCCAGCTTTGTACGCCAGCTCAATACTTATGTGAGTGAATCTCGCTTTTTATTCTTTTTATTTCTTGCATACTTTCCTTCTGTTGGTTTTTTTTTCCTTCGTAGGACTCCTAAGTAATTAGGGTTCTTGATAGGAATTTCAGTAGGCGTTTAAATTGTTTCTTTGCATATGACTGTTATTGTTGGCATTTGCTCTTTTTATTGAGTTCTGCTACTGAAGTTCGATTAGCTGTAACGCCCACAGCCAGGGATTCCTGTGAAATTTTTATAATATTCTTCGAATGCCTACCAAAATCTGCTTGCATTCTTGACCAGTTTTTCAAATTTTGGTCCAGTTCAATCAAATTGTTTTATACCTTATTCTTAAAATTCTGTGTTTCTCATCTGTTTAATTCTCTATTGTTGATTATCAATGTGTTACAGAATGTGCAATAACATTTATACACCTGAGTAGTTTTTGTGGGACTTTTTATTTTAGAAATTTTGGAGTATTTACGTTAATGTGATGTTCCAATTGGAATTGGGATATCAGCACTTTAACCTTTTGAATTGAAGAATAAATTAAAGTATAAATTGGCATACAGAGGTAAACTTACACGTTTTACAGAGGTAAACTTTCTAATCAGCTCCTATAGTTGCATTCAAGAGTCAAAGTGATTACGGAAGGGTTGTTTGCTCTGTTTCAAATGTTAATCAGAAGGGTCATTTAAGTTTAAAACAAAAACCGATGCAGGGCTTTAGAAAAGTGGATCCGGATAGATGGGAGTTTGCAAATGAGGGGTTTTTGGGAGGCCAAAAGCATCTATTGAAAACCATCAGAAGGCGAAGAAACGTAATGCCGGGAATGAGCATACAAGGAGGAGGTCCATGTGTAGAGCTAGGCCAGTACGGAACAGAAGAAGAGCTTGAAAGATTGAAACGGGACCGAAATCTGTTAATGTCTGAAGTATTGAAGCTCAAACAACAGCAGCATAACTCGAGGGAGCAAATCAACGTCATTGAAGAACGGATACGTGGCTCCGAGAGGAAGCAACAACAGATGATGAGTTTCATTGCTAGAGCCTTTAGCAACCCCCTGTTTGCCAAGCAATACATGGATAAGTATGGGAAGAAGAATAAAGATCAAATTCGTGTTGGAATTGGGCATAAGAGGAGGCTTACTATGAGTCCAAGCATGGAGAATTTGCGGGATGTTTTAACCGTTGATGTTGGTGGTGATCAACGGTCAGATTATACCGGCCAAGATCGGGAGTTGGAAACACTTATTGCGGCTGCAATAGATGAGGAACCAAGCAGTGATGCGACAGATCTTTTGTCTGAGTCAAATACGGTTAATGATGATATATTGGAGAAGTTGTTCGGTGAAGAACTTATAGGTGATGCTGAACAACTTACAGACTTGGAGGCTGAGGATTTAGTTGGAGACACACCATACTGCGGTGAGGATTTGCGTGATCTTGTTGATCAATTGGGATTTATGTAGCTGATAATGTGGTTCTTTGGCCTTCACAAGAGCTCTCAGTTCCCTTATATAGGTTATGAATGATAAAAATATTATGATCCAGTGCAGCTGTACATTTCTAAGTGTGGTTGATACCTTTGTTGTACTCTCCCGATCAGGGAACCTGAGATTGGTTGGAGGCCTGGATTTGTGTGTTTGAACTTGTAATGTTTTTTTTTTTTTTTTTAAATTCCAAGAACATGTGTAAGTTTGATAGCTCTCGTTTTGTTCTTTGCTTGATCTCTCTGTTATTTTCTGCAGATGGTGGTGTCGACCAACAGATGTAGATTCTTGAAGGTTTCAATGCTTCAGATATTGTGTCAACCTCTCATTCTGGTGCGATCTAACTTCATATTTTTTGGCTTGATGGGTTTTCTGTGAATTTTTAAAGTGAGAAAAGTTCATTCCTTTTTTTTTTTTTTTTGGTGAATCATCACTTAACATAGTTGGAAGTATTTGTAATTATGTTTTTACCACTCTATTTGTCTCGGCTGTTAACCGGTTCTAATGAAGAAGATAATTAGTGCTACTTATGTTGTCTTTGATGGAATTTATCGAGAAGATGGCTTGTGCCTACTGCATATATTGATCTTGTACCTAATCGAAAACGAATGCGAGTCAAAGGCACAAAAAGTACTCAAGAAAAGTTATCTGTTTTTGGGATTATTAGGTCTTAATCAATTCATAGGAGCTACCCTATCCGGAGTGTTGTCAGATGTCACACGCCAAAACCCTATAATTTAAAACAAAAACAAAAAGGGTGGGGGGGGGGGGGGGGCGGAAGAAAAAAAAAAGAAAGAAAGAAAGAGGAGAAGTATATCAAACAATTAAGGAAAAAGAAAAAAGATTTATTGTGAAGGAACCTATACAAAATTTCACTGTCATCCAAAACCTTGATGTTATCGATCATAATGTTGTCAGTGGATATAAATTGTTGCTACAGGATAGAAGAGAACAATTCTTATATACTGACCATTGATTAATTGTTCTTTGTTCGTGGCCAACCAAAAAATTGTATGATGTTGTTGGTCAAGATGCCATACTGCTTGATGCTTTGTAGAAGCAGCCACTTTAGGACAACTTTTTATCTAGTTGTACTTAAAGCTTATACTTGCAGCTTCGTTAGTCATTAATAAATTTGTGTTATTATATGTCATTTCTTGTCTTTGTCCTTGTGGATTTTGAGGGTAGGATTACAAATTTATGATAATCCTACTATTAGATGATTTGCAAACTCACTGTTACGGTGTTCAAAACATATGTACATAGTATATAAGTAAATCTTCTTCTGTAAAATAAAAGCACACAGAATTAGAGCGCACCAAGCCTCCATCTGAACTGGGTGGCAAAGATCGCCTCCATCTGAACTTGGTGCAAAGATCTTGTCGACCGTCCTTTGGAGCTTCTCGAATGGCAGATATGACAAATGATATAAATCATTTGCATAAGTCTAATTTCAAAGAAATCTTGAATTGATTTATGCAAACGTAAGATATTTGTCAAACCCCACGACTATAACCGGAAAACGCACAGTAAAGGGTATTAAAAGAAACATGTAACATTATTTTTGTGCCCCACCACTGTCATAATTCAACAATGACAAATCCCAATATCTCTTTATAAAATATCAAATCAACTTGCCTTTATTTTACACCCGACCTCTATAAATTAATGCACCATTACTTCACTCTCCTTGACTCCCCTTTCTTTGTTTCTCTCTCAGTATGGAAGTTTTAGCAGTATTTTTTCAACCTTTCACTAACATAGCAGAATCCTTAATTTTATCAAGAATATTTACAGCTATAGCAGTTGTAGTAGGATTTTTGGTCTACTTTTATGGACCTTACTGGAGTGTTAGGAGGGTTCCAGGTCCTCCATCAATGCCTGTAATTGGACATCTTCCTTTGCTTGCTAAGTACGGCCCTGATGTCTTCTCCGTTCTCGCTAAGCGATACGGTCCTATATTCAGGTTTGTCTTCTGAATTTCGTGTTTGAAAAAAACACCATTTGTTGTTGATCATGTCTTGTTGCGTAGAATCAATAGGCAACTTCTGAACTGGAGATTTCAAGAAATCTCCGTCTCTCTTTTTTATTTTAATTTATCTTGCTTTTGTGCAAAAAGTTTAGATAAGGTTTTGGGATGGCAAGGGATAACTACAACATTGAGAAGTAGGAAAAAAGAATTTAATGATAATAAATTCAGTAATAAAGAACATTGAAAAGTTGGGATAATGAAGACGTAAGGTAAGTTCAAAGTTGAAACTGAAGATTGATGAGCTGGAATGTCCTTTCCCTTTAAATTTTAATGCTGAGCTGAAGCTTGTGTTTGTTCTTTCACGTGTAAAAGTTTATTCCTGGACAGCTCAAGTTTTCTGGTTAATATATTTCTTCTTACGTAGCGATCAACAGAAGAGTACTGTTTTTGTTTGGGTAATATTTTCATTTTTCATTTTATTGTTTTCACGTTCCGTTGGTTTCTGAATTGGTTTTTGTGTAAAAAAACATAATATTAATAATATTGATAAATAGTGGGGAAGGTTTTTTATTAATTGTGTTATAAATAATATTCTTTTGATGGTCGTTCTTTAGTCAAATATAATTACTGTATTATAAAGAACATTCCTTTGGTGGCCGGCCGGCATTTATTTGTATTCATTTGGTGGCCCTTCTTTAATCAGATGCATTGACATATGTGTTTTGATTTAATTAAATATCATCAGTAAAATTATCGTAAATGAGAAATAATATTTAGAATATTTGAACAATTTATAATTATGTTCGTTAGCATGGAAAGCAAAAGGGGTGGTGTTTTTGGTGTGAAGAGCTGCAAGAAAGTAGCACACGTTTGCTAGTTTTAGGCAATTTTGAGGGCAAAAAGTCAAAAAAATGATCAACTCAATGCTGCTATGTTAGAAAGATTCAACTGACATTGTTTAGGAAAACAGGTTTCATATGGGCAGACAACCCCTGGTAATCATAGCCGATGCAGAACTTTGCCGGGAAGTCGGTATCAGAAAATTCAAATACATTTCCAACAGAAGCATTCCATCTCCAATAGCAGCATCACCTCTTCATCAGAAAGGCCTATTCTTCACAAAGTACTATGACCATCTCGCTCTCTCTCTCTCTCTCTCTGTTGATGAACTATTTTATGCCACATACTATGATGTAATGAATTTAAGAATGTCTTTAATTTTTTTCTAGCTCCTAATATTCTGAACAAACGTTCAGGGATGCGAGATGGTCAACAATGAGGAACACAATACTATCTGTTTACCAGCCATCTCATCTTGCCAAGCTGCTTCCCACCATGCAAGGTTCCATTGAATCTGCTTTTCAAAATCTCGACTCCAAGGAATTCACCTTTTCCGATCTCTCGCTCAAATTAGCCACAGATGTGATTGGAAAAGCTGCATTCGGGGTTGATTTTGGCCTGTCGAAGCCCAAAACTGATCGTGATTTGGCCCATAAATTGAATAACGGACATGAAAATGATCGGGTCCAAGAATTTCTAAACCAACACATTTACTCTACAACCCAGCTTAAGATGGACTTATCGGGCTCAATTTCAATCATATTGGGCCTGCTAATTCCTATTATCCAAGAACCATTTCGCCAGATTCTTAAGAGAATACCCGGCACCATGGACTGGAAAGTTGATCGTACTAACAAGAACTTGAGTAATCGTTTAGATGAGATTGTTCACAACAGGATGAAAGACAATGACCTCAGCTCAAAGGACTTTCTCTCCCTTATACTCAGAGCAAAAGAGTCAGAGACAGCTGCAAGAAATGTCTTCTCATCTGATTATATAAGTGCGGTAACTTACGAGCACTTATTGGCTGGATCAGCTACTACATCGTTTACACTATCTAGTATTGTCTATCTTGTTGCTTGTCATCCGGAGGTTGAGAAGAAAGTTCTAGAAGAGATTGATGCGTTTGTTCCTCACAATCAGTTGCCTACGGCCTATGATCTACAGCACAAGTTTCCGTATCTTGACCAGGTTCGTTTAAAAGACAACAGAATTTTGATATATTATACTATTGTCAGTTAAATCTCTTGGTATTTTCTTGGTTTCTGAATACAGGTGATTAAGGAAGCAATGAGGTTCTACACAGTGTCACCCTTAGTTGCTAGAGAAACATCAGCTAAAGTTAATATTGGAGGTTATGATCTCCCAAAGGTATGTCGGAGTTTGTATTTTCCTCTCATAATCGTTGCTACATCATTTTCAAGATAATCATATGCATTATTACACATTCAAATTACAGAACCTGGCAATCAAAAGCCTGCATGTCTAAATCCTACATTTACTAAGAATTGGTTTCAAACGAGCAGGGTACATGGGTGTGGTTGGCTCCAGGTGTTCTAGCAAAAGATCCAAAAAACTTCCCCGAACCAGAGAAGTTCAGACCAGAGAGATTTGATCCAAATGGTGAAGAAGAAAAGAGAAGGCACCCTTACGCCCACATACCATTCGGTATAGGGCCTCGTGCTTGCATTGGACAGAAGTTCTCCTTACAAGAAATCAAACTTTCGATGATTCATCTATACTGGAACTATGTATTTAGACACTCCCAACAGATGGAGAATCCTCTGGAACTCGAGTATGGCATTGTACTTAATTTCAGACATGGCGTTAAGGTTCATGCCATCAAACGTGTATGAAGAGTCCAGCAAAACGAATATACACCTTTATGGAAATGTAATTTTGATGCATGATGGAAATAAACCATAGTTGAATTGCAGAAAATAGATTCAAAACTCGTAACTCACAGCTTTACAGAATGTAGAATTCAAATCAGACATCAAACGCTTGTCCAACACAATTTTCTTACAGTTTTAACATAAAAACAACAAGCTGTTGTAAATTCAATCCAAACAAATTGGAAACTCTAGAAATAGTCCTCTCTATCGGTTAACTTTGTGGTGAACTTATCCATTCTTGTTGGTAAGCAAAGCGGCCTAGATAAAGAATCAGAAACAGCACTGCTTTTTGAATCGCCATTGCTCAATGCCATTGACTTCTTAAGAAACTGAAATTCATCCATCGACTGCTGCCTTTGAGCGCTATGTTTCCTCTGCTTGGCTCTGGTAGCTTGTGTCATGTTCATGTAACTTGGTCTGCTCGTATTGCTCTCTTCAGTTCTGTCAGAAATCGTGTTTCCAGAAACTGGAGTTGTGGTTGTGAAAATTGAGGAAGATCCAGAGCTTTCATCGTGCCTAAAGTCAGAACTCGGGCTAGAAGATGCATGAGTAGCTTGTGGAGGCTTTGCTGATATCCTCTTAGTCATATTGTTCTTCCTCACTTTCACTTCAGACAACCTAGAAAGAGGATTTCCCTTATTGTAGTCCCTCATAAATGGAGTTGTCTCCACAGAGTGATCATCAGCGTTTGGCTTCTCCATTAATCTGTTCTCCCATGGCTTTGCTACCATCCACCTTTCTAGCCAGCTCCATCCACAACCATTCTTATCAAACTCAAGACTTTTTAAGGACGAAGGGATAGAAACACGTGTGCAAGAATCACTACTTTGGCTCGATTTCCACTACAAAAATACGAACAAATCAATAAATCTACTGAAAGAATGAAGAGAGGAGAAACTTAAGTCGCACTTTGGATTGACGGAATTAAATTGCTATAGATTTGAAATCCATCACTTCCATTTTGAACTAATTTTGGAGAGAATCGGGTGAATGATTTCAAAATTCTCAATTCAAATGCAATCTTAGGTGTATCTAGATCAAATACCTTTTGAGCAAGAGAGTATGCCAATGCTCTCTCCCTCTTAAAAGCTCCTTCTTGCCTCATTTGTATCTTTGCCTTAACTTCTTGAAGTGTTCCTCTACTATCACACCACCCCTCCTAAATAAATAAAAAATGGTGATAACACTCAAACTTGTCCAAAACAAAACAGAAATCCGATAGTGCAAGAACGAACTGAAGGACTACCTCAGCCTGTTTCAAGAGCTCATTCTTAAGTTGATGTTCATCTAGAATCTTCTGAACAGCCTGTCCCTCTACAGACATGCGTACTCGCCGGGCCCTAACGCGGGCTTGAACACGAACCAGAGCCTGCATACACCTAAGGGTAACAGCAGCTTGTTTTCTGACCTGCCGCCCTCGGACTATGGCTTGAAGCCTCACCAGTCCCTTCAGAGCCCTTAGAGCTCTTCTTGCCTGTCATTTTTGGACAACGAAATTAAACAAAATCGAGATAACATTTTCGATAGCCTATATCACGTTTATGTAAGAAATTCTCACCAAGAATCCTCTGAATGCAGTTTGGATTCTAATGGCAGCCCATTCTTGCTTCACAACCCTGAAATCTTTAGGAGGAGCTCGAACAACAGTTGCAACAGCAGCAGTGAAAGCATCATTGTTAACAGATGATGAATCGGAAGAGAAATCTGATGTTCCCCCACTTTTTTTTAGACTTTTCCATGAGGGCCCACCAAGATCCCCTGAAGAACTCCTCCAAATCCTCCATTTCTTGCCCTTTCCACCTACTTTTTCCTTTAAAAAAAGGAACAGAAAGAAGAAAGAAAAAGATCAGATTTTGGCTCAATGTTTGCAGTTAAAATCACACATAATAGAATAAACGAAAAAGATTGCATGAAATGAACTTTCCCACGCAGAAAAGATAGATTTTTATTGAACATTTATGTGAAGAGAAGATAAGCAGCAGAAGAGATTCTCACGGAGGAACAAAAATTCAAAATCCATGGAAGTACAAGCTTACATTGTCATCTTTATCAGGTTTCTTGAGTCCTATCAGAGCTTTAACCCATTTGCCTGAAGCCCCCATTCCAGGAAAAAAAGACCTTCAAATCCCAAACCTTACTTCAAAGATTCAAGATATGAGCTCTGAAACAGATTTGGGAAGCAGAAAAAAATGAAAACGAAGAGTTGAAAGGAAGGAAAAGAGAAACCAAGGGGGAGCAAAGATATATGTGCGTCTTAAATGACTGCGTGAAGCTATTGGACCAGAGATTTTTAAGAGCTGTAAAAATGGCTGTTTTTGCTTGAAAGAATAAAACTTAAATATGGGATGAGAGACTGGGAGTGGGGCAAAACTTCAAACTATTATGAATAAATCATTAGAAATTTATGAAGGAAAAGAGAATTTGTGAGCTTGTGTGTCTTGTTTGGCTAAAAGAGTTAAACATAATTGTAAATTATTTTGTCCATTATAGAAGCTACAATAATAATTTGTTTTCAAGATTGTACATTAATAGACGACAACATAAGTGAAATACTTTCAGCCTTCAGGGCATCATTTATTATGAATTTACACACACACACACATATACACACACATATAAAGACATTATGTAGAGTTACACAAATTACAGAAATGCGTTTATTAGTGGGGTGGTGGCGTAGAGTACGTGGTGAGTGGTGGAACTGTGTGTACTGTGTGTTTGTTTTTTGGCTGCGTCCAATGAGTGAGTGAGCCGTTGGTTTGGAGGTTTGATATTTGAAATTCAAAAAGATGGGTGGGGGTGGGGTGGTTCCCGCTCGAGTGGGTCCACAAAATGCCCACGTTTCTTGAAGATAATTACGAGAATGGCAATCCGGACATGGATCCTTAAAAGGCACGACCCGTTTGGAGTGGAGCATGAAAAGGCACAAATAAATAAAAGATTATAGGACCAAAGTGAAGTGTAGGAGCAGACAAAGAAATCCATAAAGTTCAGTGCAAAGTGAAGATCTCTATATTGTCTTTCCACAACATTTGCTTTGGATCCCTCTCTACTCTCTCCTACCATTTTTATTAGGAATTATGTATTTGTTATTGTTTGTATCCAATAACATTTTATCTTATACTAATATCGCTTTTCCCACATTGGCACATCTGTAAAATTGACAAGACACATATGTGCACAGAAAAGTTTTTGACTTTGAGTTTTGAAGAGGAAAAAAGAAAAGATTATGAGTGTCAAAATTGGGGACCCCCTTTTTAAGGGTTGAACTGCCCAAATCAATCAACAGTCTTGATCTACTAACAGTAACTCTCCCCTTTCTTATCTTCATTTTATTTTTAATTCACTTTTTAACTCTCTTATTTATTTATTTATTATTATTGTTATTTTATATTTTTAACCATGGGTTTAATCATTGACTTGATTTTGAGCCAAAATTTAAATTAAAAAATGGTTCAGTGGAACTTGCATAACCGTGCATTTAAAATAAATCAATTGTGATATTATTAATGTTATATTTTTATGAATATTATTATCTCATTATCAGTTATTCCATCTTAAACCAATTTAAAATAAAATCATCAATTTAAAGTGAATGATTTATACAATTATTATTTATTAAATGGAAAAATGAGGAGCGAGGTGGAAAGTTGAGAACTTCCTGTCGCTAATTTGTCGTAACCTACCATTTATTTATTTGTCACACTTTTTTCTTTCGTCAATCTGATTGGAGTGTCAGAACGTCCAATTTGGTCAATTCCCTGTCTTGCCATGAAAATAACAATAAGATTGGGAAATCTAAAAAAAGCCCTAATCTGTACAAAAGCTTAGAATAAAATATATTAGTACAAAACACTCTTAAAAGTAGTAAATTAAAGTTGTTGCATAGGTTTTGTTACCTTCAGCAGCAGCCACTCAACGTTTGACAGACATTTACTGTTTTCGAATGTAATTGCAGTCAATGGACATTAAACAATACTATGAAACTCCAGCATGCATACAGATTCCATCTATAACACACACACACACACACACATTAGTCGAATTAATCTTGAACAGTTATGCTTGTTGTAATGACAAGAATCAAACAATGAGAGATACTAAGTTAATTAAATAACATCACTAAACAATATTATGAGATGTTTGTTCATTTTGATCTGATTTAGATGGACTAAGTTGAAACATCATGTTTTTATTTAGCATTTCTTGTCAGAGAACAAGTTATTCACCAACTAGTAAGGTTCACCGTGCAGTTCGTTCAATAAGACACCCGTGGGCTAGGAAGGCCCATCTGTGAGAGCCTCGGCGACAATCGAATCTTCAGACCGGGCCGTGGTGAAGGGATAGGAGAATCACTCTTGGAGTAGCAAGGTGAATGATTGACATTAGGGGAAAGATTAACTTTCTCAAGTGCCTGAGATTGAAGCTCCATAGGGTAATCACTCACACACCCAATCCTCGGCCCGACTCCACTAGCCCACTTGCTTGACAGAGTCTTGGTCAACTCAAGCTGGGCTGCATTTATGTTACTTGTATTGATGGCCCTTTTGCCTTCTGGCCCATCCGGCCCAATATGTTCAATTGAGGTCGTCGTGGCAGTTTCTGGTTTGGGTTCCCCGTTGAAAGCTTTATTTTCTGAGAAGTCATTTTCTATTGAACATATCTGTTATAAAAGAGGCAAATATACTCAGTTTCTTCAAGAAAAATTAAGATTTGGGAAGTATTGGTTAGATTTCGTACACTAACCTTTACATGAGTCATATCCACATGGTTTTCTTCAAGAAAATTAACGAATTCCTTAAAATTGTCTTCTGTCGGAAGATAATGACCACTGTAAGGCCATAGTTCCTGCACAAAATAAATAAAATCTTTTATCGATAGCATACCAAAAACTACGATACAAATATGAAACGAGATCCAAAGTTGAGAGGGTGGAGGTGATGTTTTCTGAGAAAATATTGGTGGGAAATGAGTACCTGGAGAACACCATTACGAGCAACAAGTGTACCAGCTGCAGTTGTAGCTCCCCCTGACAAAAAACTGGAATGCTGAAACAAACCTTTCTGTTTTTGCCCCACATACGAACATCTTGATGTGCTCAACACAAATATCCACTTGCATTTCTCATCCGTGTTCAACAATGTCCCACTCTGCTTCTGCACTAACCTCCCTTCTTCCACAACCACTTCATACGATTCCCTCTCTTTCTACCAAACGTAAAATATAAGACCAGCATTACAACGTATAGAGCAATGATAAGAAACCCGATGATGCTTCATTTTTTTTTTTTGCGTATAGGACTTACGGGTCCTAGATATTGGATGCATTGACGATGAAGGTCGACCCTTGGACAGCAGCCAAGATTTACTTCTTTACCATCACCTATGTCCAACCTTCAAGAAACATAAATTAAAGACGTACAATTGAATATTATATGATTATTAATTGGATAAAAATATTAATTAGACACTTTTTATGGACGAGAAAATTATTACCAATAGAAAAATGGTTGGTAGCTTTTTCTTTCGAACCATATATCATAGTAGAAATGTAAGTTGCGTCCGTAACGATGCCGAGGATCAATCTGTTCAAACAATCAAATCGAAATTATCAGATTAGTTATTAAATATTTAAATGGTAAATTTGATACACTTTCCGTCCCAAAAAAACCCTTATTTAAAAATAATAATTAATATACAATTAAGCATAAAAAGAGAGAATTACTGCTTCAAGCCAGTGATGTAGAGCCAGTTTCTGGGCCTTCTCATCCTTGAGCAAACCCTTACCAACCTATGACAACATAATTTGAACAAATTATTCTGTATTTTCATGAAACATTAAATCACTCCCCCCATCCCGAATACAAACTGGATTTTATTTTGGAACGAAGGGAGCATATTATTCTCGATTCATACCTTAGCAGCCCTTCTTTTCGCACGATCCCACTTTGATGCAGCAGTTTCGTGTTCATACCTGTTGAAAAACGAAATCGAGCTTCGATCTAATGCAGCTGAATCCAACGCTTTTAACCTACAACACCCCCCCAAAAAAATGTGGATTAATGAAGACATTAAAATGGGCTAACTGGCTGTAATAATCGGACAAGAAGACGATCGACACGAACCAGAGCTCCTCAATGATAACAGCACAATCAGCAAGATTTCGTCTTGTCCTATAACTCTTGTACACTTTCTGCAGCTTAGTGGCGGCATGATCAAGCTCACTAACGGGCCGTGGAGAACAAAACACAGCGGGCTCTGAAGTTTCGGGCTTAGGCCCGTCAAAAGATTGATCAATGCCCACAACCAAATCTGTGAGAGCAACGTGCTTTTCCAGCTTCTGCTTTTCGGGCTTCGGGTCTTTCTCCAGATCATTAATTAACCCACCATCTTTCATGTTTGAACTGAAAGTTGTAGAGATCACTTCTCCCTCTTTGCTTCCAAAGCTTATTGATCTTGCAATCGCCGTCTCCACATTATCTGTTAAATCGAAAACCTTACGCCTCAATTTTCGATTCCATGTTGATAAAAGTGATGAAAGTGACAATCCCATTAGCTGCCACTGTTAAAAACAAAAACAAAAAAAAAGGAAAACTGGAGGAGTAAAATTTCCTGCTGAACCAGTTTGTGGACAGCAAAACCAATGAAGAACTGTAATGAACAGGAAAAGAAGCAGCTACGAATTCTGAGTTTTTAAAAAAAGTACCTTCGAAAGTATAGTTGAAGCAAGATTTTTAGATGATTTCTGGTAAATTTGTTTGGCTGTAAAGTTGATAGAATAAATGAAATCAAGTATATAGGCAGCTACCCTAATCTACTCTCTCCACGTACACTGTACACAACAAGTGGGTGCACCCATCTTCTACATACAGGTTGTCTCAACACCTATCAAACTTCAGAGTCAACTCTCAAGAAATTAAATTAAAATTCAAGCCATCCGGGACATAGCAACTCGACTAGTCAAAGGATGCATGAGACGATCGCAATGAGTGGGGTCAAATTCTAATTCTGACAAGGTTTGAGATAATCTTGTTGTGGCATCCGTGCATCATACTTAATTTGGTGACGATCGCAGTGTGTAGATCAACCTCTATTTTAACCGTATTTAAGATAATTTTGTTGTATGTATCAATGTTCATAAAACTTTTAGGCTGATCCACTAAAATACATTCACAATTTATTTCCTCCACATAGTTCTAAGGATGGAGCAGCTGGGTTCAACTTTTTCTAAGAAATTAAAATTCAAGAGGGCAACAAAAAAAAAAAAAAAAAAAAACTTGGAAAATTTATATAAATTCCACAGAGAATTTTTTTATTTTTTGGAAATTATGGCCCGTTGAAGTTTCAAGGAAAACCAGTTAATAAAAATATTTTGTAGGTTTCTTCTGCTCCTTCTTTCGAGCTAGATTATGACCTGTGATGGTTCTATCATACCATCCGTGATAAAAATATGTCATCCAAAAAAATAAAAAAATTGTGCAACTTTTCTCTCTCTTTAGATCTCTCTCTCTCTCTCTCTCTCTGGAAAACATGTCACAATCACAGAGTGTATAGATGTGTGCTTGACCCTTGTGTCTTTTGGTGGACTTCAACCTTAGCTTTTCATTGATTTTTCTGTCTTATGTTAGTCACTAATTTAAGATAGGGTTACTAGGAAAATAGGTTTTTTTAACCAAAAACTTATTTTTTCCTTTCCTATAAATTGGAAGGAATATGATATATGTCACTATTTACTTGCAAGTTGCAATTGTTTTTATATATTTTAAATAATTTTTAATATGAAAAAAATAAAAAAAATTACAGGTGTCATCATACATACAAAATAATGTCTTTAAGGACTGAATATATACCATGTAAGTATTACCTCATGAGTAGGGCAGAATTAGTCAAAAGAGACTTTCCTCTCCTATGGTGACTCGACACCAAAATCGTTCGTCCTAATTATTTGGCGGTAAGAGTTATGCCACTTCGATTATTGACCATAACTAACTTAGAGAAGATGATGAAAAGTTTGCATGTTTTCATGGCAGTTACCAGAAAATGATAGCAGATAAGGGTGGCATATGGCCATGCCCGGGACGGGAAGAGATCAAATTCTCTGGCGATGAGCTATTTTGTTGAACTTTCTGGACTAGAGATGCCGGTGCCAATCAACTAGCTGCCGCCGCGGCTCAAGGGCTACAATTATCGTATTGCTGTTTCTTGAATGTCTAAGCCGCCGCGAGGGGTCCAAAGTAAAACGGCTAAGGATACGGATTTTGTTTTCTAGCAGTAATACATGGGCCCACATATACATACATGGGTTACTACAAAGTTGTACGTACACTTCGTTCTTCTTACAAATTGTGACCACTATGTAATAATTCCATTAAATGAAGATGGCGATTGCTGGAAATATGAGTTGAATTTGTAATAATTATGTACCTTCAATTTCAAGGTTTTAAGTCGGCTAGTGAGAAAAGTATGACGCAAAACTAAAAATAAATAATGTTATATGAACAAAATTATTTTTTAGTCACTTGATACAAATGAACCTCTTTTAAATAACTTGAGTAAAACGATTTTTTTTTTTTTGTGTACTAGTTAAAGTTCATGAACATCTCCACATATATATTACTCATTTGAAGTTTATGAGTCAAACAATCATTAATAAATGGAGTTTAATTCGATGTGTTTTATCTCGAAAAACTAATTATTTTCAATAACTGCTGGATGAGTTCGGAGCTAGAGAAATATTGTAAGTTTCAAAATATGTTACCACCTTTGAAAAGAGATTAAAAAACATGCAATTATATGTTGTCATGAATGACTATTTTAACTTATGGTATTTGATCAGAAATGCGCAATAGCAATAACAGGAAAATGTATTGTTTCTTTATTAGTTCTTAAAATCAGTTAATTTCTTCCACTTTGGCACTTTATTACAAATAGCCAAAACAATGCTGCAAAGATCTTTGAACATACGATCAGCCTCCAAGATGCTACCTGCAGATTGTTCACGAGGTGGCTTCATCAATTCTTTATCACAAGAATTAACTCGATTCACCGCAGCAGAAACACATTTTTTAACAGATTTTGCATTTCCAGCCAACAAGTAATTGCTGGCTTTCTTCAGCCGATCAATGACCTCCACTGAATATATCATGAAACAATTGTGGTACCTCAACTGAGTTTGTCGCTTATACGTCTTTGTCCCAGTGTAACGGCGCCAGATCACGGCGGCTGCTTCATCAGCCTGAGATAGAGCCATGTTCATGGGCTCTCTGCCAATGGCTGCAACTAAATTAGGAAGACGGCTTTTGCCTTCTAATGGTTTGAGGTTGTTCAGACAAAGAGATGGATTTGATGTCTGAGAGCAAATCCCTTGAATGATTTCATCCGTTATTGTTGTGTTGTTGTTGGTCTGTGCCAATCTGGAGCTGTTGATTGATGTTATGAGTATGAAGAACATCAAGAATGAGATGTGAAAATAAACTGTCATTCTTGAGATTTTTTTTTTTTTTTTTTAAAATCGTTTTTTTTTGTATTACTATTGTTTGATTATTGTTGTTATTACATTAGCAATGCAGCAAGGAAATGGTGAATATATATTAATTAATATTCCTTCCCTTTGTTGACTTCTTTCTTTTCTCTAGAAACTAGAGATTGAAACATATTTAATTTCATTTTCATTACTAGTGTTAAATTCTGGCTGTTGGATAATTCACATTACTACTAGAAGAATGCTCAAAAAAACAAAAACCATGAAAAATGATAACAATAATTTAAGGCAATGCATGTGAATTATCTATGATAAATCCAAACTTTAGATGAAATGTAATTAAATTCGTAAAATGTGATAGATAAATGATAAAAATGTAAATTAAAATAAATGATAAATTTTGGGATTGCCCAAAACCTAGAGCATGTAGTTTGCAAATTTCCAAAATGATCTTTCAAGAGGAAGATCAAGCTCACTAACGGGCCGTGGAGAACAAAACACACCGGGCTCTGAAGTTTCGGGCTTAGGCCCGTCAAAAGATTGATCCATGCCCACAACCAAATCTGTGAGAGCAACGTGCTTTTCCAGCTTCTGCTTTTCGGGCTTCGGGTCTTTCTCCAGATCATTAATTAACCCACCATCTTTCATGTTTGAACTGAAAGTTGTAGAGATCACTTCTCCCTCTTTGCTTCCAAAGCTTATTGATCTTGCAATCGCCGTTTCCACATTATCTGTTAAATCGAAAATCTTACGCCTCAATTTTCGATTCCATGTTGATAAAAGTGATGAAAGTGACAATCCCATTAGCTGCCACTGTTAAAAACAAAAACAAAAAAAACAAAAAAAAAAAGGAAAATTGGAGGAGTAAAATTTCCTGCTGAACAAGTTTGTGGACAGCAAAACTAATGAAGAACTGTAATGAACAGGAAAAGAAGCAGCTACGAATTCTGAGTTTTTAAAAAAAGTACCTTTGAAAGTATAGTTGAAGCAAGATTTTAGATGATTTCTGGTAAATTTGTTTGGCTGTAAAGTTGATAGAATAAATGAAATCAAGTACATAGGCAGCTACCCTAATCTACTCTCTCCACGTACACTGTACACAACAAGTGGATGCACCCATCTTATACATACAGGTTGCCTCAGCACCTATCAAACTTCTGACAAGGTTTGAGATAATCTTGTTGTGGCATCCGTGCATCATACTTAATTTGGTGACGATCGCAGTGTGTAGATCAACCTCTAATTTAACCGTATTTAAGATATTTTTGTTGTATGTATCAATGTTCAAAAAACGTTTAGGCTGATCCACTAAAATACATTCACAATTTATTTCCTCCACATAGTTCTAAGGATGGAGCAGCTGGGTTCAACTTTTTCTAAGAAATTAAAATTCAAGAGGGCAACAAAAAAAAAACTTGGAAAATTTATATAAATTCCACAGAGAATTTTTTTATTTTTTGGAAATTATGACCCGTTGAAGTTTCAAGGAAAACCAGTTAAATAAAAATATTTTGTAGTTTTCTTCTGCTCCTTCTTTCGAGCTAGATTATGACCTGTGATGGTTCTATCATACCATCTGTAATAAAAATATGTCATCCAAAAAAATAAAAAAATTGTGCAACTTTTCTCTCTCTTTAGATCTCTCTCTCTCTGGAAAACATGTCACAATCACAGAGTATATAGATGTGTGCTTGACCTTTGTGTCTTTTGGTGGACTTCAACCTTAGCTTTTCATTGATTTTTCTGTCTTAATGTTAGTCACTAATTTAAGATAGGGTTAATAGGAAAATAGTTTTTTTTTTAACCAAAAACTTATTTTTTCCTTTCCTCGTTTTTATAAATTGGAAGGAATATGAGATATGTCACTATTTACTTGCAAGTTGCAATTGTTTTTATATATTTTTAATAATTTTTAATATGAAAAAAAAAAATTACAGGTGCCATCAAGGACCGAATATATACCATGTAAGTATATATTACCTCATGCGTAGGGCAGAATTAGTCAAAAGAGACTATCCTCTCCTATGGGGACTCGACACCAAAATCGTTCGTTCTAATTATTTGGCGGTAAGAGTTATGCAACTTCGATTATTGACCATAATAAACTTAGAGAAGATGATGAAAAGTTTGCATGTTTTCATGGCAGTTACCAGAAAATGATAGCAGATAAGGGTGGCATATGGCCATGCCCGGGACGGGAAGAGATCAAATTCTCTGGCGATGAGCTATTTTGTTGAACTTTCTGGACTAGAGATGCCGGTGCCATTCAACTAGCTGCCGCCTCGGCTCAAGGGCTACAATTATCGTATTGCTGTTTCTTGAATGTCTAAGCCCGCCGCGCGGGGTCCAAAGTGAAACAGCTAAGGATACGGATTTTGTTTTCTAGCAGTAATACATGGGCCCACATATACATGCATGGGTTGCTACAAAGTTGTACGTACACTTCGTTCTTCTTACAAATTGTGACCACTATGTAATAATTCCATTAAATGAAGATGGCGATTGCTGGAAATATTAGTTGAATTTTTAATAATTATGTACCTTCAATTTCAAGATTTTAAGTTGGCTAGTGAGAAAAGTACGACGCAAAAGTAAAAATAAATAATGTTATATGAGCAAAATTATTTTTTAGTCACTTGATAAAAATGAACATATTTTAAATAACTTGAGAAAAACGAATTTTTTTGGTGTGCTAGTTAAAGTTCATGAACATCTCCACATATATTACCCATTTGAAGTTTATGAGTCAAACAATCATTAATAAATGGAGTTGAATTCGATGTGTTTTATCTCGAAACTAATTATTTTCAAGAACTGCTGAATGAGTTCGGAGCTAGAGAAATGTTGTAAGTTTCAAAATATGTTACCACCTTTGAAAAGAGATTAAAAAAACATGCAATTATATGTTGTCACGAATGACTATTTTAACTTACGGTATTTGATCAGAAATACGCAATAACAATAACAGGAAAATTTATTGTTTCTTTATTAGTTCTTCTTAAAATCAGTTAATTTTTTTCACTTTGGCACTTTATTACAAATAGCCAAAACAATGCTGCAAAGATCTTTGAACATACGATCAGCCTCCAAGATGCTGCCTGCAGATTGTTCACGAGGTGGCTTCATCAACTCTTTATCACATGAATTAACTCGATTCACCGCAGCAGAAACACATTTTTTAACAGATTTTGCATTTCCAGCCAACAAGTAATTGCTGGCTTTCTTCAGCTGATCAATGACCTCCACTGAATATATCATGAAACACTTGTGGTACCTCAACTGAGTTTGGCGCTTATACGTCTTTGTCCCAGTGTAACGGCGCCAGATCACGGCGGCTGCTTCATCAGCCTGAGATAGAGCCATGTTCATGGGCTCTCTGCCAATGGCTGCAACTGAATTAGGAAGACGGCTTTTGCCTTCTAATGGTTTGAGGTTGTTCAGACAAAGAGATGGATTTGATGTCTGAGAGCAAATCCCTTGAATGATTTCATCCGTGATTGTTGTGTTGTTGTTGGTCTGTGCCAATCTGGAGCTGTTGATTGATGTTATGAGCATGAAGAACATCAAGAATGAGATGTGAAAATAAACTGTCATTCTTGAGATTATTTTTTAAAATTGTTTTTTTTTGTATTACTATTGTTTGATTATTGTTGT
Source organism: Caryopteris x clandonensis (assembly GCA_028749325.2). Taxonomy (NCBI): domain Eukaryota; kingdom Viridiplantae; phylum Streptophyta; class Magnoliopsida; order Lamiales; family Lamiaceae; genus Caryopteris; species Caryopteris x clandonensis. The sequence goes on along the minus strand of JAPYKT020000002.1, from coordinate 994,978 downwards.
TCTTACATTAGCAATGAAGCAAGGAAATGGTGAATATATATTAATTAATATTATTTCCCTTTGTTAGACTTCATTCTTTTCTCTAGAAACTAGAGATTGAAACATATTTAATTTCATTTTCATTACTACAAGTTGAATTCTGGCTGTTGGATAATTCACATTACTACTAGAAGAATGCTCAAAAACAAAAACCATGAAAAATGACAACAATAATTTAAGGCAATGCATGTGAATTATCTATGATAAATCCAAACTTTAGATGAAATGTAATTAAATTCGTAAAATGTGATAGATAAATGATAAAAATGTAAATTAAAATAAATGATAAATCTTGGGATTGCCCAAAACCTAGAGCATGTAGTTTGCAAATTTCCAAAATGAAGTCATATGACACTATGTCTTAAATAGACAACACTTGAGGAATTTTGTGATGTCTAAAATTTATTCATAGTGATACATAATAATCGAATACTCCAATCAATTAACTTCATTTAACTTTAGTACTTGATCACAGATTGATAAAATAATACTCGAAAGGTCTCTAAACTTGCTATTAGCCTCCAAGATTGGTGATTGATCGCGAGGTGGTTTAATCAGATCTAAGTTGCAAGAAATAACTCGATCCAAAGCAATCAAAATGTATTTTTTCACATATTTTGGAGTCCCACCTAACATGTATCTATTGGCTTCTTTGAGTTGGTTCATAATATCTGTATACTTCAAGTAACACTTATAGTACTTTGCTCGTACTTCTGGCTTAAGGGTTGTGCCTCGGAACCGGGCCCACACGAAGGTGAGGGTGCCATTAGCTCGAGCGTGAGCTGCTTGCATGGTGGTGCTACCTAAGGCTGCAACTGGATTAGGAAGAAGGCTCTTACCTTTTAAATGGTTCAGCTTGTTGAGACAAAAAGAAGGGTTTCTTGTTTGGTTGCAAATTCTTCGGACCAATGCATCTGTTACCGTTGCATTGGTTTGGTCTAATGTAGAGCTGGTGGTTGAATAAGTTGAGAATGTGAGGAAAATCAAGAATGAACTAAGAAAATAAAGTGTACTCATTCTTGAATTTTATTAATTTATTTCACTACTATTTTGATTAAGCGTTTTTGAATATATAGTTCTAATAGAATTTTCTATTATGTTAGGTTAGTAAGAAATGGTGAATGTAATGGCAAAATGTATTGATGGCCAAGTTTTTTCAAACTAAAAAATTTTTAAACTAACTTTTGGTTTTAAAATTTTCATTTTGGTCCCTAAATTTATATTTTTACACTTGTCCTATTATTTCAGATTCAACTGTAGAATAATTGTCCAACGGTTGATTTAGTTGAAGCGTTAATGAACATTTTGACTCTATTAGTTACTCAAATGTTGGTCGTTAGGACTATAGTTGAAATTATGGGACCAAAAGTTCATAAAAACAAGAAAAGGGGTCAAAAATGAAAATTTTGGTACCAAAATTGAATTGACTCTAATTTAATTATATTAAAAATATTTTTTTCGATTGAAAAGATCTCTCAAATTTTTTTATCTCCAGAAATTTATCATTTGTTTGAATTTATTATTTCTTGTTTTATATTATTTTGTAAAACCCCATCCTAAAATCTCATAATTACTAGGCAATCATTTTAGCAAGTCAGCTACTTTATTACAAACTACGAAAATTACATCACAAAGATCCCTAAACTTTTTATTAGCCTTCAAGATGTTCCTTCCATCTAACAACTTGGTTTGTGGTTTGATGAATTCTCTATCGCACGAACCAACCAGACTCATTGCCTTCAGTGTGAATTTCTGGACTGACTTAGCCTCTCCAAACTTGAGAAATTCCTTTGCTTTATATAGTTGCTTCAAAGCATCTACATAATTCAAAACACACCTATGATACTTTGATCTCAATTGTGATTTTTTAGTTGGTGTGTCGCGATAATGGTCCTAAATCATTCTTGATGTTGCATTACCATAAGATTGTGCAATGGCAATGGGACTCGTTCCTAGGGCAACTAGGGGTTTGGGAAAAAGTCAAACACCTTTCAAAGATATAAGGTTCCTCTTACAAAGAGTTGGGTTCACTGACCGATGACAAATTTCTTGGATAAACTCATCTGTTACTATAGGATTGGTTTGGTTTGATGTACAACTATTCATTGAACATGTTAAGAATACAAAAACCATCACGAGTGAGGTAGGAAAATCGAGTGGATTCATTCTTTAGCTTTTGAATAATATGATTTCTTTTTTCTTTAAGTGGAAAATTATTTGTTGTTTAATATATAGTTTTAGCAGAATTTTCTTTTCTTTGAAAGGAGTAAGAAATGGTGCATATAAAGGCAAAATGTACTGATGGCCAAGCTAAGCCTCATAAACACCATTGCCTAATTAGCCTGGAACATGTCAACGAAGATCAAAGACATTATTAGAGGGATATAATTGAGGCAAGACTAGATTGACTTCTGGATAATTTTCAAAAATAAAATCAGGTGAAACTACATGAAGATAATCATATGAACCAATTATTACAATTTTTTACAATTACACCACAAAGATCCCTAAACTCCCTAGTAGACTTTGTTGAAGTTGAATTCTAATCGGGCAAAAATTTAATCAACAAATTAATTAAGTTTTACGGGTTAACAAGCTATAATGAGTGATGAAAATGAACTACAATAAGCTATAGATTTCTGGTAGGATTTTCTGTTTTGTTAGGTTAGTAAGAATTCATTTTTTGTCCAAAGTATTTCTGGTCCTTATTTTTATTTTTCTGCACTTTTGATCCTACCGTTTATAGTTTTACTCCCAACAACTTGAGTAATTGCCCATCAATAGTTGACTTAATAGAGGCGTTAATAAACAGTTTACTCCATTAGTTACTCAATTGTTGGTTATTAGGACTGGTAAAATTCAAATTGTGGGAGCAAAAGTACAAAAAACTATGGGACAAAAATAAAAAAAATTAGAACCAAAATTGAATTGAATCTAATATAATGGGATGATAAATGAATGTTTAAAACTTCTTTGGAAAAAATAATATTTCCATGAATTTATCTGTTTTTAATTTATTATCTTGAAAAACCCTATCTTAAAACCTTCATAATTACTGAGCAATCATATCAGCAATTCAACTACTTTAATACAAACTGCAACAATTATGTCACAAAGATCCCAAAATTCTTTATTATGCTTCACAATGTTTCTATCATCCACCACCTTGGTTTGTGCCGCTTTGATCAATTCTTTGTTGCACAAATCAACTTGACTCATTGCATTCGATGCAAATGTCTTGACAGACTTAGCATCTCCAGACTTGAGAGATTCCTTAGCTTTATTCAATTGCTTCAAAGCATCTACATAATTCAAAACACACTTATAATACATTGATTTCAGTTGAGGTTTGTGAGTTGGAGTATCGCGATAATGGTCCCAAATCATTCTCGACGTTCTATTACCATTAGAGTACGCTATGGTAATGGGACTCATTCCTAGGACAATGAGGGGTTTGGGAAAAAGTTTGGCGCCTTTCAAAGATCTAATGTTCATCAGACAAAAAAGGAGGGTTTGTTGTCTTGTAACAAATGTCATTGATCAACGCATGCGTTACTGTGTCATTGGTTTTATTCGATGTACAAATGTTGATCGAATATGTTACGAATAGGAGGAAGATCAAGAGGGAGATGGGAAAATTAAGTGTGCTCATACCTTAGCTTTTGAATAATTTGATACTTTTTTCTTGAAATGCTACATTATTTGTTGTTCAATATATAATTAGAAGAATTTTCTATTTTTTTCCAAGGAGTAAGAAATGGTGCATATAAAGGCAAAATATATTGATGACCAAGCTAAGCCTCATAAACACCATTGCCTCATTAGCCTTGGAAAATAGTATTGAAGATCAAAGATATTATTACAAACTCTATATCTCATAGGATAATTGAGGTATATAAGACTACATTGAGTTATAGATAATTTTAAAAATTATGAACCAATTAATTATTTTATTACAAAGATCCTTAAACTCCGTAGCAGGCTTTGTTGACGTCGAATTCTACATATTACAACAGATTAGGTATTACATGCTGACATGTTAAGCGATTAAAATGATCTACAATGGCGTTCGCATATTTTATATATATGTAACATAATTTCAAATTGTGATTTATATAATATTTAATATATCCTATATATATGTGTGTGTGTACGCGCGCGCGTGTGGGTGGGTGAACAACTGATAAATAGCAGATTTGTGGAGAAAGAAAAGTTGAAGTTAATGGCAAAGATCTTGATGACCAAATTATAAAGGCATACTGAAATTTATCGCAATTAATCAATTAAATCAAGTTTCAATATTTTAAAAGTTTGCTGTGAATTCGACTTATGTTTGACATTTTTTAATTTTTTAATTAATTCGACACATCAAGTTATCACACTTCTAATTTTATTTTATTTTATTTCTTCTTAAAGAAATTTTATCAAGAAATTAATTAAGTTGTTCGTTTTCTAATATCAAAACTAATATTAAGTATGCAGTAGGTACATGAAATAATTAACTTAAATAATGAATTAAATATTTTCCCGATATAGCTACCTAATAAGATAATATAAACTTGAGCAATTAACATCAGAAAAAGACTATTGAAAAGCTACCACAAATTTGATTTCATTTCATTATGGGAAAGTAAATAATGAAAATTGGTAAATCTGTTTTCTAATTTTAAAGCCGCCTCAAAACTTGTCTGGTATCTTTTTATGATTATGTAATTTTAAAAGCCGTCTCAAAACTTGTCTGGGATCTTTTTATGATTACAATTTGATTGTTTATCTTCTTAATTGTTCTAATTTAGTTATATTTCAATCGAAAGTTGAATTTATCATAAGATAATACATGTGAATACTAGAAGAAGAAAAAAACTAAAAGAAAATGGTTTATCTATTGCCTTTCAAGTAAAATGGCAACAGTCATCTATGACGGTTCAGGTGAAGTACCCGACGAGATCTAATTTTCATGATCGTATCAGATATGTCTACAATCACAATTAAATTGATAAATGACGAAATCATAAAAAAAGAAATGCATAATAAAATTTGGAACCGCTTAGAATTTTTCCAAAAGGAAAAATCATACGACACATTGGCTTGAATACAAAAAAACACTCACATTAGATAGACACATTGGCTTGAATACACAAAAACACTCACATTAGATAGACACATTGGCTTGAATACACAAAAACACTCACATTATATAGCACTTGAGGAACTAAGTGATGTCTATAGATAATTTATTCATAGTGATTTTGTAACCTTGAAACTTTATCAAAATTTGAAAAAACTTACTTTTGGTCCCATAATTTCAGATCAATTCAATTTTGGTCGTTATTTTTTTTTTATATTTAAATATGTTGTTTTTGGTCCTAACATTTCAATTTTAATCCAGTATAGATGATCCACTGGTTGACCTAATTGAGACATTAAAGAACAACTTTACTCCATTGGTTACTCAATCATTGGTTATTGACTAAAAGTGCAATGGTCGAAGCTAAAAGTGTGGAAAAACAAAAAATAAAAATTTTGGAACCGAATTTGAATTAAACATAGATCAGGTGGAGCCAAAAGTGCGGAAAAATAAAACTCGGAACAAAAAATAAAAAAGTAGAAATCAAATTTGTATTGACCATAACCTAGTTAGACCAAAAATGATATTATTTGAATTTATTATTTTTCATTTTTTATCTTGAAAAGCCTATCTTAAAATCTTCACAATTACTAGGCAATCACATCAGAAATTCAACTACTTTATTACAAACTTCAACAATTATATCACAAAGATCCCTAAATTCCTTGCTAGCCTTCAAGACGTTCCTATCATCGTACAACTTGGTTTGTGCCGATTTGATCAATTCTTTGTTGCACAAATCAACTTGACTCATTGCCATCAATGTGAATCTCTTAACCGACTTAACATCTTCAGACTTGAGAGATTCCTTGGCTTTGTTCAATTGCTTGAGAGCATTTACATAATTCAAACCACACTTATGATACCGTGATCTAATCAGTTGAGATTTTTTAGTTTGCGTGTTGTGATACTCGTTCCAAATCATCCTTGATGTTGCATCACCATAAGATTGTGCAATGGTGATGGGACTCATTCCTAGGACGAGTAAGGGTTTGGGAAAAATCCGGGCACCTCTCAAAGATAAAAGGTTCTTCGAACAGAGATAAGGGTTCGTTGTTCGGGAGCAAATTTCTCGAATCAATACATCTGTAACTATAGCATTAGTTTGATTAGATGTACAGCTGCTGATCGAACATGTTAAGAATACAAGAAAAATCAAGAATGAGGTAGGAAAATCAATTGTACTCATTATTAAACTTTTGAATTATTGAATAGTTTTTTTTTTCTCAAGTAGAAAATTATTTATCGTTCGATATATAGTTTTTCGTAGAATTTTCTATTCTTTCCAAGGAGTAAGAAATGGTGTACCAAGGCAAAAGGTATTTATGGCCAAACTAAACCTCATAAGCACCATTGCCTCATTAGCCTGGAAATAGCATTGAAGATCAAAGCCACTATTACAAACTCTACATACCATAAGATAATTATTTTATTACAAATTTCCACACTTACATCACAAAGATCATTAAACTCCCTTTGTCGATGTCGAATTCAAATTGGGCATAATTTAATTAATAAATTAGGTCTTACAGATTAACAAGCTACAATGAGCGATTGAAATGGACTACAATGGTTTTTCTATATTATATGTAACATAATTTCAATTTGTACTTATCTAATATTTAATATTAAAATATTGATATATATATATAGGCAACAATTAATAAATAGCAGATTTGTGGAGAAAGAAAAGTAGTTGAAGATAATGGCAAACGCTACTGAGGACCAAATTATATATAAAGCCACACTCATTTAAATTGATCACAATTAATTAATTAAAAAATTTAAAAGTTTGTGCATTTGACTTACATTTGAGCTAATGATATCATTAATTGACATCTGATGTGTATAAAAAATTATAAAATAGAAGATGAAACATAGAAGGAAATAGAGATAGATTTTTTGATTTTATTTTATTTTATTTCTTCAGAAAGAAAGTTTCTCAAGAAATTAAGCTGTTCGTTTTCTATTATCAAAACTAATATTAAGCATTATCGGTATGTAAAATATTTAATTTAAAAATAACGTAAACATTTTCTTCATATAGCTACCTAATTAATTAATATAAACTTCAGCAATTAACATCCAAAAATGATTATCGCTGCGTACAGTAGTTCTTATTATTAATTTGGGAACTACCGACTCAATCTTTGATTTTAAAAATAAAAAAATAAAAAATAAAGAAAATAAATCAATTTCAAAAATTATTATTTACAAAAAGAAGGGGAATTAAAAAAAAAAAAAAGATTAATCCTACCTATGTTTTTGATGCTTGGTCCTGATCGAGACATGACGTTTGCCTGGAAAATGTTAAGACGCCGCTGTGAGATTTGGGATGGTACGTGGATATTTTGTTCCCTTTTTCATCGTACAGAATGTCTTCTTCGCTTTCATCTGGAACCCTACATTTCTCTCCTAGTATTATCGTCTTCTTCCATATCGAGTCTTCATGTTTGAACTTAAGTTTGTCCTTGTACCGACTCTTCTCCTCCCGCCCTGTCCCCCCGCCCGCCCCCACGCCGCCGCCCATCACCCTTAGGCTCAAGCTCGACATGAGCTTCGACACGCCCGAGTTCGACCGGGTGTGCTGGCACGACACGGTTCTCATGTGGTGGCCCACGCCAGGTGGTGGCGGCAGTGCTTGCTGCTGGTCCGGGTTTTCATCGCCGACCGGTTTTGCGGTGTCGTTTTCCGGCGAACGCGCGGGGGAGGATTCTGAATTGTCTTCTCCGCGTTTCTCGGCATCCTCGATGGACGGCGGCGTCGTTTTCTTGCGGCCGGTGAAGACGCCGCAAAGGAATGAAACTGCATGCAAGAACGCATGAAATGAACTGATAAAGATGAATAAATAATTCTTCAAATTTGACATCTTATAGAAAACACACACACAGTGCGTACGTACAAAAGGGAAATCTTTTCCCCATGATAGAGGGAAAAACACAGGGAAGAGCCACTGCCAATTTCTTCAAGCTTCAAGAAACGATTTTTATTTTCCTGTGACTTAAAGAAACGATTTTTATTTACAGAAATTCTAACGGAAGTTTGTATATGATGATCTTGGATTCTTTTCTGGTTTGTTCTTGAATTCAGGTGGGAGGAGAGAGAGAGAGAGGAGGGTAAGGGCGAAAGGTTTGGCAGCTCTATTTTAGGTAGGACATTAAATTTTGACGGTTAAAATTAGTTAATACTGTTGAAGAAAAGATAATAGTTACAACACATTACATATGTATATGTTTGGTTAATTGGAGCGGTGGAATATCCCCTTTAGAACACAATTTCCTCTTCCACTTGGCTGGATATTCCAAACTCAATCCTATTAGCCTTTCAACTTCCTACAAAACATAATAATAAGTATACATACAGGCTGTGGAGTAAATTAATTAATTAGTTTGTTTGGTACTATTATTGTTTTTCAAAAGTATGTGCCTTGAAACAAGAATGTTTCTTCTCATTAATCATAAATAAATGATGGCCAATAAATTCTTGACTTTTCAAAGTTTCGCCACAAAAGGCGGGAACTATGAATGAATAGTTAGCCGCTGAATTTAATATATAAAACATATTTATTCATGGACCACTAAATCAAGTTGTAAGGAACCATCACAGACATATTATCATATATTTGATGATGGTCCAGCAACAATGAGTTGCTGCTATCTCTTCAACTTCTAAAATTTTATATCAACATCTATACTTGTCATCACTTTTAATGATTTGTGTTTTAATTGAATCTTTTAGTAAATACCACATCTGAAAATATAGAAGTGAATTTGAAAGTTTACAGTAAAAAGAGAGAAGTTGAAATGTTAATTAATTTCTAGAAGGGCACTTGATAAAATTATATAAAAATATGAAACACGATTCATCAAGTTCACTTGAAAAACACAATGTAGACAAAAATGGTTTAGAAAGAGATGTCGAAAATAAATTAGAAAGATAGAAAGAACAAAATGTAATTGAAAACTATATTGTCAATGGTCAGTAAGAGCCATATGTTTTACTTGAGCTTAACCTCACCCCAGTAGAGCTCAAAATTAAGTCGAGTTTTGGATATATAAGAAGACGTTCAAAGAATTTAGAAGAAAAAAAAATTAGAAACCAGAAAGTCAATCAAGAGGCTACATGGCCAATACTTGAACAGTTGTGATCAATTGTTTATCGGATCAAGAAACGAAGCCCCCAAAGGCCTGAAGAGAAATCACAACGAAACTGTACACTCATGAAGCTAATTGACAGTCCAATGGGCCTCAGGCTTTTGTTTTAGAGGGAGATGCGATCAAATGATGGAGCGTGCTTGTTTGGATAACAGCACTTGGGCTTGGGTCTCTTAAACGGGCTGAACTGGACCGCCTCAGGCCCAAGTTGACCCCACTTCGTTCAAAACGTCTCCACGGCATTCCAATGTGTCGCATCAGCCTCGCGGAACTTACCAGTAAGATCACTCCAACAATGATAAATAGCCTGCACAAACAACCAAATGAGTATTTGCACATTTGCCCCCTATATTATTTTATTTTTTTTACTTTTGTCCCTAAAATTTCATCCCCTCTACTTTTAGTTTCGTGGAAAAGGAGATGAGAAAATGTAAATGGATACCATCCGAGAAGAAGCATGAGGCGAGCTGAAGAAGCCGAAGGGAGTCGTTCGCCCAACGCAAACATGCCAGCAAGTACGCCGGTCACGATTGAAGCAACAGCTGCACATGTGGACACAACGATCGCCCTTCCATGCTTCAAGCCACGAGTCTGTTTACATTACCAACAAACCAAAACAAAAAAAAAAAAAAAAAAAAAAAAAAACATGTTTCTCACTGCAACGAAATATTTAGAAGACACTCTAAACACATTAAGACTGATCTAGAATACATGAAAGAAAATAAGATATTTACAAAATCAAATGGCATTTATATTACCTGGCAAATAAATCCAGAAGCACTGCAGGCTATGCTGATTGAAACGCAGATAGGTAGGAGTAACTTAGAAAATCCCTGCTCCAAGAATAAAAATCCCATCTTTGATATCACAGATGCAATCCTGAAATTATATCGAGAATAAAATCCTCATAAAACCACAAAGAATGAAACAATCCCACAAGAATGCTTATTCTCTAAGTTTAAGATATTAAAATACCCAAATAAAATGCCGGATTCCAACCCGTAAATGATTTCCTCAACCACTTCATATTGCATCTGAAAGGTCAAAGTGCAAAATAATTGATATCAAGCTCACAAGTTTATACAGCGTAAGGTAACTTCAAGGTTCAATAGCATGATATCTTCAAATATACCAACTCCTGTTCTCTTCTTTGCCGCCTATAAACACGAAGCCATCCATTGAGGAGTACCTAAATGGGAAAAACAATTAAAGATGAGTAGCCTGCCCATCAAAAGAAGGGGCTGATCAAGAGAAGAAAAAAAAAATTCCACTTTAGCATAAGATTTACTCCTTCCATCCCGGAGAAAAAAGTCGTGTTTGTATAACTATTTTTAATAAATTTTTTTGGGAGGGTGGGAGTAACTTGTAAAAAGAGCAATTTTATCTTTCAATGAATTAAGCTGGCTGCTCTTACATGACAGGAACACACACATCGAAACACTAAAGTCATCCTACTGTACATTAATTTATCCAAATCAGAAACACAAAATATATAGGATCCTTGCTAAAAACTATTCTCTTCAAGAAGATGCAACAATATTCAACTGATGTTACTGGAACCCATTATCCCAAATTGTACGAAATATTAACTAGTCAAGAAACCCCTCCTTAACAAAATTGTTGATTTCTTCTATCATTTCTTTATAGCAAAATCTCATGTGGAGAAGACATCATAACATCGGGGTTCTATAAAAGATCAAGTGAGTTATACCTAACTATGTTTCTCATAAACACCAGTAATTCGGCATTTACCATGAAATTATAAACTCCTTCCGTCCCAAAAAAGAGTCATGTTTTTATAACTAAAATAGTTATACAAACAGGACTTTTTTGGGATGGAGGGGGCATTAATTTTACATACTGCCCAAAGAACTCATAAACTTGCAGACGATTTTTTCAAGATGATATTAATCAGGATAATTAGACGCAGAATAAGGTAAGATACCTACAAACAAGACTGCAACTGTAAATGCCAGCCATGGTAAATGAAAAACTGATATGGATGATGACTTCTGCTCTTCCCCTCCAGCGCCAACACCTGGATGCATAAGATGCAACAAATTAGAGGTAGTCCACACAAGAATTTCAGCATGCAGAAGACCACCTTGTGCCCAAGTTATCTCTTATATAATAGCCCAGATTCTCCAAAAATACGACGAATCCTAATCACTTATGAAAATAATAATTATACGTAATGCTACTTAAGCAGTCTGAAATTCCACATCCAGCCACTGCAGGATCCACATGAGTAATAGTTGATTACTCAAGAGCAAGCATGAGTTCAAACATACTGGGTCAAGACAAATTGATCCTAAACTCTAACTAAATCATTAAAGATCTTGCAATTTTGCGACTAGGATGAATGTTCTCATCACACAGAAACCACTTAATTATTTTCTAATAAGCCAAAGCTACATTTTAACCATAGAATACAATAAATGGATTGACATTGTTTAAACGGAACATTTCCACTGAGAGAAATAAAGAAACAGAGTTATAGCAGCCAATGAAAATGAAATATAGTGCTTCCCAGGAATCCTAGTGCCTAGCCTGCACTCCAAAAAACTTACGTTACCTATAGTGCCAATACCAGCCAAAGCAATTCCTATCCAGTCAATAGCATTCATTATCTCCTTCAGATAAAAATGAGAGAAGACTGAAAGGATAGCTAGTCCGCAGCCAGAAACCGGTTGAATGACTGATACCTAGATAATTTAGTTTCAGGATCACGTCATTATCATGACCAACAAGAGCAAACAATAAGCTGAACAGGTTGACATTTTATGTAAGGTTCATGGCACTTACAGGAGCTTGCGATAGTGCTAGTAACATCAAGACAGCTCCAAAAATATCCATCAAGAAGCCAATAATCCAAGAGCTGTTGGAAGCATATGCTCTTATCACCTGAAAATATAGATCATTTGTCATATTATTCTGCTTACTTCAATTTGAATCATAAGCACTTACATATGTGTGGAATTGCCTTCCCTAACAGAAAAATATGCTAATAAGACTATGTCAATACAAAAGGAGAGGGTGCCAGGGTACATTTATGAGGGTCAGAAACCGAGAGTGGATATGAAGTCAAAATACATACCAAACTTTTAATTGCAGAAAGTAAAGAACAAAGGCAGAATATATGGGATTATCTCTTCATATCTCAAAATGTAATCAGATTTTATAACTTCAGAGCAGCCTAGGGGTAACTATACAACTCTAAAATCAAAAGGGACCAAATCATAAGAGAAATTTATATCATTCCTTAAGTCAGTGTCGAAGGCTACGAATGACCAGAAGGATATTCTAACCCAGATCGGGTTTACCCAATCCTAATCACTTATAGCATGGGATTGATTTAAACTCTATATGCGATTGGTTTAGCACCCAAAGAAAAGAGAATATTGACATGGAAAGTTAATTTTAGAGCATGTGGTTAGTTGACTAGGCTAAAACTGAAATAGAAGAGGTTTTTCTATTGATAAGTTGGTTTCAGCAAAAGAAGTTCAATTGTACTCGTGGTTAAGAAGCCAGCTTTATCTAGATCATGCTCATACTCTAGCATCACAGGACTGATTCAGTTTATTTCTCCTCTACTTTGGGATCATCACTCAGACTCTGTTTAGACGCATGCATAACATGATTTAGTGTCTTTTATGTTTCTAGTGTCCCTTTCCAAGCCATTGCTTTATAGAACTAGCAGAAGTGGATGGCATGAACTGGAACATAGGAAATGGCACCAAGACACATCTCTTTTAGAATTTCTAATGTTTAAACATCTGTTTGCAGATGATATTGATGGGCTTTACAACATAAAGGAAAAATATATATATACATGGGGTGGAAAAAAGTATGGTATATAAATCATATGGAGTAAAAGCGTAACCAGAAGAAAGTCATCTGAGACAAAATTTTACTCCATGAAAATTCAATGTAACCAAGAGTAAAAAATAGATATGTATTACATCAGCAGTCGAAGGAAAAGCTGGCAAGTTCACCAAAAACCCACAACAAAGATCATTGCTCTAAAGTACTGGATCATTTACAAGGAGTTTCCAATTAATCAAAATACTTGTTCACACTCAGCTTCACAATTCACAAAGATCAGCTTTCTACAGTGAGAGTTTCATCTTTACCAATCTAAACAAGATTAGGCAATCCACGAATCAAGAATAGCAGTACGAAATGCTTACAACAGATACATAGCAATGTACATAAAGAGATGCCTCCAAAATATAACATTAGTCATTCTTATACAAAACCCATCAAGAAGAGCAAACCATATGCCTCGTGATGACAGAAACGTGCATACTCTTTTCTTTTTTTCTTTTTTTAAACAAAGACAATTGTTTTAACAGGTTTAATTTGTTCATACGAAATTACAATCCCAGAAAGGCACAAAAAATGGACACACCATGAAGTAGAATCTTGACCAAATTCAATGCAAACAACAATCAATAAGAATCACATTCTTAAGGCGCAGAGCTATACAAATTCTCGTTAACACCCTCAAATTTTGTTGGAGAAAATGTTTACACATCCAGAAACCATATCTATCGAAAAAATACACATAAATGTGCATGCACGCGCGCGTGCGTACGTACCTTGAGCTTGAAAGAGAGAGGTGGGAGAATCAGGGTGCCCTTCTTCTGGAGGACTTTGCCGATGTTGTTTCCGGCGGTGGCCGCAACCGTTAAGCAAATTGATTCCCACATCTCTCCCCCTCCCACTCCCTGTTGTGTGTTATTCCTTTTCTTTAATTTTTTCTTCTTTTGCTGATTTCTTCCTTTCTTTTTCCAAATCTTGATGTAATCGCGTATATATGAAAATTAGGAAATTATAAGTGAGATGTCGTGAATTGCGTAAATTTCTAAACCCTGTAAAGATCTCTGTCTACCAACCATCACAGATCTCCGTCGATTCCATTAATAAATATTTCCAGTTTCTGGGGGGGGGGGGGGGGGGGGGTTTGTTTGGCTCTCAGTTACGTAGACAGGTGGTGGTGTTCCATACAAAACGTTTTTACTTATTTCCTTTTGCAAATTAATGGCGTTTGAATTAAAACGAGCATTTCATTTTTCCATAATGCCATTAAATTAATAATTCTGCCTAATAGTCAACTCTTAAAGAAAGTAATCAAATTAATTAACCCAAGAATTATTGGGGTTGACTCTTAGAAATATATATTTGAGCTCCAATTATTCAATAAACTTTTAACATCAATAAGTTCAAGTTATATCTTAAGTGTCGAGCATAATTTTATCAAATATTCTTGATTGAATTAAAATATCTTAAATTATATATTTTTTTATATTTTATATGTAATGAAATTGATAATGATCCGATTAAGTTGAAATTCAAATTGTTATTTTATAAACTCATTTAAAATTATTCGATTAACTTAATATTACTAGAGCCACCTTATTTAATATTCATGAAATGCTAGATTTTAAATAACAATGTAATCATGAAGTGAAGTTTAAAATAAATATATGTTCCAAATATGATTGTGTCGCATATTTTCTTAATTTATATTTATTTTCATTTTTTAATTATTAAAAAAAGTAGATCTTATAATTTAAAAGATTTAACTTAATTTCCGTGGTAGACATAATTTAACGTAGGCCCAAAATATTGAACTACCCATTACAATAAATAGCCCAAGAGGTGTAAATGAAGCCCAAGTCACAGTAGGAGCCCATTTAATCCAACTATATGAAAGATTAGCCCAAACAATGAATCACTTTTATGCTGTTACAATATGTATACACTGCACTTAAAAATACACACAATTTCTTCATTTACAAGATAGAGCCATATTCATAATTTGCTAATGTTACAAATAAAACTTCAATTATTTGGAGTTATTACAAGAAAAATAATTCCCTTTACATTGTTATATCTATATACTGTATCTACTTGCTTCTGAAATAAAAACTTAATATAAATATATATACTAATCTATGAGGAACACAAATTCTTGAAATTTAGGTTGGATTTGATGAAATTTAACCTAGTTAGACCATCATTTGATGAAATAACATTCAGTGATAGAAAACTAAACTGATACGTGAAGGAGAGATTATTAACGGTTAGTAAAGCTTATTCTACAATTTTTTTGGTTATAGAAGAAGTAGCATCATTACTGTAAGTGCAATTTTCTTTTACGGTTATCATTATTTTCATCAAACTTCATTCCAAAATCAACAACAATTGCATCGTAGGAACAAAAAATAGAAACAGAGAGAACATTAGTGGACATGAATCAGTAAGGAAATTAGATTCTTACTATGTAAAGAAAAATGATGACAAGTTAAGACAGATCAAGAATTTTCAGATTCAGAACACAAAACAGATAATAATCTGAGCTTCAACAAGAACCCTCACAATCTACTCAAAACACCCAACTTAAATGAAAATATTACAGCACAAGACGTTCATTAAGTACAAGCTCACATATATACACACACACATATATACATATATATTTATATATATGTATATAACCAATTTTACAGAAAAGCTTGTCCTAGAACAACAAAAAAAAAAACTCAAACTTGAAAGAATTAAATAAAAGTAGAGGTTTAGATCACCACCATCCATAAACCACCTGAGTGTATCTATCCTTAAGCCACCTAAAACTCTTCCTGAGAGACCCTTTGACTCTGCCTTCAACAGAGTAGACTTTGTAGCTAGCCACCCTTCTCTTCCTCTGAAACTCTGGATCATTCAAACTCCAAGATTTTGAAGTTGACCCATTGGTGCTCGCCCCTTTCTTCAGCTGCGGCGGCGCCGGGGCAGTGTAATAGTGTGCGGAGGAGGAAGAGGTGTAGGAAACACTGTAAGACCTGAAATCATTAGGCCTACCTGTTGAAGTGGGTCCATAGTAAGGCTCTATTTGCATTTTCCCATCATTGTACGACTTTGATCGTAAATCCTCCATTGATTTCTTCCAAGTTTCTTATGATGGGGTGCAGAAATTTTGAGTCTTGACCCGAGTTTATGAGGTGTTTTGCCTATGGGTATGGGGTGGGAGAAAAGGTGGTTTTTTGGTTGGTTTTGACAGGTAAGAAGAGGGAGGAAATTGGCAGGGTGGGGGGCCTAAGATGAACTGCAAGAGAGAGAGAGAGAGAGAGTTAAGAGTTTCTGAGGTGGATTTATTCTTTGATTATGAGTTTGTTGAGCGTGGAATTAAATTAATAATGCCGTTTAATTTGGGCTTTCAACTCTTCATCAAGAAATCAAGGTTCCCTTCCCCAAAATAATAATAATAATAATAATAATAATAATAATTTTCTTTTGATAAAAAAAAAAAAAAAACCAAGGTTAGACCAGTCAAGATAAGTGTTTTATGTAAGAATTCACGTCAGAATTATGAACTTAAAATTCCAATAATTGCAGAAATTACATATCCATACATCTTTAGATGGTGTATGAAAATTATTGTATAAAGGGAGTAGTGTAAATAATCATGAAAACATGCCAAAAATGCCATCATTCATGGGAACCTATTGCAGGTTAAAAGGTCACTCCCGGGTCTTGACAATTACCTTAAAAGTATAATAAAAGGTAACTGGCTTCAAATAATAATTATGAACCTGTTGACAAAATGATTACACTAGACTTCACTCGAATACTTTGTTGTCATCAACAAAATTGAACAAGTCTTAAATAGAAAGTTAAGGGTATCGATAATGAAACTACACACAAAACTGAATGTCAGGTAAGGGCAAAAGGGTCATTTTATAGAGTGAGTTATTTTTCTTATCTAAAGAATGATAAAATGAAATATTTAAAAGTAGAAAAGCTCAATTTATTTAGCATATATAGTAAGTCAAAAATACCACGTGTCGCACGACAAGCAAAAGGTGTTTCAAGAAAAGAACTTTTAACTAATGAGGATAAAAGATTATGAGAGCTGCATATTAGTGCTTCTGAAATCTTGTGTTTACATTACAATGTATTTGAACAATGAAAGGTAAAAGAGCTGCATGTGCTATCTATAATACACCAGGTGCAATACGCCTGATGCATTTTTTTCATCACTCAGACACACACCCACAACGGTGTGTGTAATCTTATAATGAATAAATAAAAATGTCATCTAAGCAAAATAAATATAACAAAAGGAAAATGAGCAGAGAAATTGAGAAAACAATCCAAACGAATGGGACCAAACAGGTGCATATGAAATGGTGGTGTTCCTTCATTGGCCTTGGTAGAATAAGAAAGGGTGAGGACTAACAATTTACATAATTTAATTTCAGACATGAGAAAGATACATAATTTAATTTAATTTCAGACATGAGAAAGATACCCCATATAGAACGTTAACAGACAGCAATGAACATAAACTTCTCTTAATAAGCAACCATGAAATGCTACTTTCCTTTAATCAAAAAGGAATATAACAGCTTGCAATTGGAAGATCCATATAATTTATAGGTTGACCAAGCATGGTTAGGCAGGGTCTTCATCTCCACATGAAAAATATATATAGTTTTATGGTATAGATTCCAAAAGAACAGATCAAAGTATGACCTTTTGAGAGTTTAGAAGTGCTCTTCTGGTATCAGGTCTTCTATTTCAGATAATATTTCAACCCACACCCATATTGTAAATGAGGTTGAACCAAAACCATCTCATCGCCTATCCTCATTACAAGTCCAACAGAGTAAAGTCTAATTAACAATTGACTCAATTTTATATGCTCATGTACATAAAACACAAGCACCATGCCCCAAAATCAAATTCCAAGACCAATCAAAGCTCACAGAGCTAAATCGACCCACAATCACATACTTGAGAATCCAAATACAAGACTCGATAAGATCCCAACCCATACAAACCACAATTATGTAGACAAATAAAATACACGAAACCCCAAAAAAATTTGCAACATGAGTTTGGAAATGCAACAAAATCGGGAGATGCTAAGTCAATGACTGCGATAATATCTCCCAATGATGGTCCATTACATATTAAGCTAGCCTATGAAACAAGATTTAGATATACCTTCAAATAAGGAACATTAAAACCTTGGAGACTCAAAACTGCAATCTTACAGGAGATCCGCAACATTAGCTGGCAGCTCCTCAACAACCACATTGTAGAATTTTTGTATGTCCGCGAGCATGCGCTCGTCCTCTTTTGTGACAAAGTTAATGGCAACACCCTTCCTACCAAACCGTCCACTTCGTCCAATACGGTGAAGGTAGTTTTCCGGCTGCGTCGGCAGGTCATAGTTGATAACGAGAGAGACTTGCTGGACATCAATACCACGGGCCAAGAGATCGGTGGTGATAAGAACTCGGGAAGAACCGGATCTGAATTCCCGCATGATGATATCTCTTGTGTTTTGGTCCATGTCACCATGGGTGGCAGAGACTGTATGATCACGGCTACGCATTTTGTCAGTGAGCCAGTCAACCTTACGCCTGGTGTTGACAAAGATGACACTCTGAGTGATGGCCAAGGTCTCATATAGATCGCAAAGGGTTTCAAGTTTCCAGTCCTCCTTCTCAACATTGACATAAAACTGCTTGATACCCTCAAGGGTTAGCTCATCACGTTTTACAAGAATACGAACAGGCTTATTCATGAATTTCCTTGTGATTTCAAGGGCCTCAGGAGGCATGGTGGCAGAGAACACACCGACTTGAATCTTGGGAGGCAGCAACTGAAAGATATCATATATCTGAAAGAACACAACTTGTGTATTAGATGCAACATATCGAATTTTAGGGGCTTCCTAAGTGTGAGACAGAATACTCAAGGACACAACTATAAGCAAACTTACTAATGATGAGGAACACATTTTTCTAATGCTGCTTTACTACAACTACTTCTTGTACTTACTTTCATAGTTTTGCCATGCAAGTTAAGTTAGCGCACAAGAAAACATAGACAGGAACTAAGAGGTAGACCTGATCCTTGAACCCTCTGGAGAGCATTTCATCAGCTTCATCCAACACAAACATCTTTATGTAATCAGGGCGCAACGACTGCCTTCTTAACATGTCAAATACACGTCCAGGAGTGCCAACAACAACATGGACCCCACTAGAGAGAATGCGCTGATCTTCACGAACGCTGGTACCACCAACACAAGCGTGAACCTTGACACCAAGATAATCACCCAGAGCTCGCATGACCTTTTCAATTTGCTGAGCAAGTTCACGTGTGGGTGCCAGGACTAAAGCCTGACATTCCACTACATTATAGTCTAGCTGCTGCAGAATCCCTGAGCAGAAGGTTGCAGTTTTCCCAGTCCCAGACTGAGCTTGTTGAATCACATCAAGACCCTTGCAGAAGGGAACAATCCCTCTTTGCTGAATTGCAGAAGGCTTCTCAAAACCTTAAAACAAAATGCAAATTGAAATACAGTCATTCACCAATAAGAGGTCTCAAAAGAAAAGGAGCTTAAGATTGCATCTCAGACAGACAGAAAACAGAAATGAAACTGGTCAGATTAAAAATTATAATGTTCCACATATATACAAATTAAAAATAAAAATAAAAAATTAAATATTTTGTACCAGCTAAGTTGTGGTGCAAAAAAACATTCATACAAGTGGACAGTAGGCACCATACCAAAGAAAGTTAAATGCAGCTTTGGCAAAGATGAATCGACTCCGATCAGACAGTCAAGGAAAATGGAGGAATATTGCAAAAAAAGAAACCAACAATTGACTAGCACAACAAGCAAATGAGAATAAATATAGTACATTTATTTCAATTGTTTATGTACCATAGGCATAGATGCCCCTGAGCAGATTTTCCTGCAGCCCCATCGCATCAAAACTGTCGTACACCTCGTCATAACTTGTGAAGAAATCCTCGCCATCAGTTCCCAGTCTGTTACCGTAAATTTGGATATTCAAACTTAGGTTCAGGAGTAAAATTGTCTAAAATGAACTTCTTGTAATCCTAAGAGGAGGAGAACTTACAACTCGCTCATTTTGGCATCGAACTGACGAGCATCAAATTGAGAACCTTCAGGTGCCACTCCAGCCATTACTGCAAAAATTATAAAAACAAATATAAAGAAAGGCAACAAGCTTGTACCACCAGAATGGATAATCCATTAATGGAGAGAAAATAATAGAAACTTTTTCAAACCAAAAACATTATTTTTCCTGTAGCAATCAGAAATGCAGCGACTGCACATAATACCAGTAAAACAAAACAAGTCCAGAGCATTACAGATGGTGTAAACGAAAGAAATGTTGAAACAACTGGCCATTAACGGAATAACAAACAGTTCAATTATCTGAAGTTCCACCAAAACAAAAAAGCAGCATAAAATTCAGTACATGTCAATTATATGAAGATACTCCACAACAAAATTGAGGCATAAAAACAGAACACATTGTGCTACTTCAGCAAAAAAATTGCTCGAATAGAGAGTTGAAGTTTATTGAAAAAAAAAATGTAGACAACCAAAAAAAAATTACATTAAACAAATAAATTGACGGATACACATCATTCCTAATCCCACTAAGAAAATGCTAGCAGTAACTACCCCTTAAATGAGAAAATTCTGATAGTTAAAGCTGCAAGTGAAAGGAATAAAAGTACTGCAGTTAATGCTACTAAAAGTCTGATATACAGATAAAACAACAGCAAATTCGAAATAATAAATAAACAGCGCAGCAAAGAGAAAAAGCCCAACCTTTTTGTAAGAGCTAATGCATGTAACACAATACTAGTTGTACTATACATGTAATCAAGTTCCATGATTCAATGCTTAATCAACCATTTATCTCTCATGCCCATAAAAAAAAAAACTGATTACTCGCCCTATCTACAGCAAAGTATAAACCTAACCAGAGGGTTATAAGAACCCAAAAGACAAAAAACAAAAGCAAAAATTAAAACGATAAGAACATCGAAAAAATAAACACTCCGATAGAACCACAAGAGAAACAGATCTTCAACAAACTAAACGCAAGAAACGAGCCAAATCTACATGGTGAAGTATAACAAAAAAAAAAATATAAGCAAACCAAACCGCCTTCTTATTCAACTAAACCCATGCGACTGTATGTAAATAATAATAATAATAATAATAATAATAATAATAATAAATAAATAAATAAATAAATAAATAAGTACAAAAAACTACAAATAGCTATTTACAGATGCTCGATTAAGTTACCTGACAGCTATTGAAACGATTTGAGAGAAAACGAAATAGAGGGATTGAGTAATCTTAGAGTTGCTTTAATCGCCGTGTTTATCCAAAACTCCCCGGATCTACGCCGCGGAGTTCAGGAGAAGTGTAGAGATAGAGAGAGACTGAAAGGAGAAGCTGAAAGGAGAAGCCGAGAGGAAGCAGCGATACCCTTTTTTAGGGATTTCGATTGAGCGAGCCTAACATAATCCCTTTGTCTTGTCTCGTTGAATTTCCCGTTCTACCCCTGGATGTTTGATAGCGCAACGACGCCGTTCAAGTGGAACTTATCTCGAAACTGGGTCGTCGGGGTGGTGGGACTATTGGGCCGTTGGTGGATGGCCCAATAGTTGAAAATAGATTCAGGTTGGCCCACTTGAGATCCATCAACTGTTCAATGTTCATCCCTGCACGATGTATAGTGGGTTTATTGGTCTCACGAAGATCATGAAATCTTCGATATATCTCGTTTGAAATGACACCACAAATTAATTAATTTAATAATTAATGAATTTCAGGATTAAGTAGGATACTTATAGTTTTATAATCCTAAGTTTAGATGCACAAATTTTAGACACCCAATTAAATTGCGTTACGTAAAAATCATATATTAAATATCATTTTTTTATAATTTAATTTTATATAATTCCTAAATTAAGTAGTCAATTCGGTTGATATTTTGATATATATATATAGAAGAGTTGATGTATCAACTATTTAGAGATCTTGCATTTAGTATCTAATCAAATATACTTAATTTTGAAATTATTGCAAAGATTTTGTTTGATAGAAATTAAATTGCGGCGCACCAATTAAATTGCTTTATTTTACTTATGTCTGCATCAAGACTCTTCACTTGTAAATAGAAATCAAATTTTCACCCGAATTCAAACAACATTAAAAGTTGAATAGCTCTATAGCAAAAGAGTGCAAGTTTTTATGAAATCAAGATGTTAAGTCCGTCATAATGGTGGTCTCAAATTTTCAAAGTTAAATTCTATTGACATTCTTTCAATAACTCAAACGGTTCAACTCAAAATTAAATTATTAAGTTTTCGAATTAACATTAAAGAAGTTATATTCAAGTGATTCAAAGTCTAGTTATTAAGTTTTTGAATTAACATTGAAGAAGTCATATTCAAGTAACTAAAAAACAAGTAGTTAAGTCTTCAAATCAGTGTTAAAGAAGTCAAATTCAAGTAACGAAAATATCTATTTCTAAAAATAAACAACGAAGTAACTCTAAAAGAGACGAACCAGAGGAAGAACATAGATTGTAATTCATTGCAAACATCCCATATGTAAAATAGCATAAAATCTCTAAAAATAATAGCATATCACATTAAAGATCCAAAATTCATTCTTATAATCAATATAAATAATTTACAAAGAAAAAATAGTAAGACCGTGCGAATAAAGAATTTATTTTCATATTACAATATTGTATTAGAAGCGCATGAATTTTTCTACTTAAAATACATATATTATTCAAACAATGCAAAAATTATTTTTTTGTATATTATGATATCGATGTTGAATTGATAAAATG
The DNA here is from genome assembly GCA_028749325.2 of Caryopteris x clandonensis. Classification (NCBI taxonomy): domain Eukaryota; kingdom Viridiplantae; phylum Streptophyta; class Magnoliopsida; order Lamiales; family Lamiaceae; genus Caryopteris; species Caryopteris x clandonensis. The sequence continues at coordinate 971,936 of JAPYKT020000002.1, read as the reverse complement.
TTCCAGAAGCAACAAAATTCTTTGTGATATTGAATTTTGTGCTGTAAATAAACAAAACAATATTGTATATATAATGAAAAAGATAAATTTAATCCCGCAAAATGCACCTTCATATTAAGTTTATTTGATGTAAAAAAAAATAGTAAATGAAGTACTATCTACCATAATTATTTTTTAATTATTATATTGCAATTTAACAATAATTCTAAAATTTTAGAAATTTAAAATTAGCGTCCACTTATACTAAGTTGATAGTCACGGTGAGAGATCTAATCGATCAAATTAATCAAATTGAGCGTGTGTCGGCTAAAAAAAAAAAAAAGAAGAAGATCATGCGGCGATGCCACGTGGAGTGTATGAGTACATCCACGTCCCATACTTTCTAAATCGCCGAAAGTGAGCAAGTCAAGTCGTGAAGATCTGAGAAGTTAGAAGATGAACATGTCTTGATTTCCTCAAGATTCGTACCAATCAAAACCAACATCGCTTATGTCACAAAAAAAATAAAAAAATAAAAAAAATAAAAAAATAAAAAATCCCATCAAACATCTTTTCCCCCTAATTTATATTAAATATAAATTGAGAATTTATGTTATAATAATTGTGTATAATTCCAAAAAAGGTTTATGTTTTAAATATTAACATCTTGTTTTATTAATTAAAGTAAAATTTTGCAAAATGGTAGACTAAATTAACTCAACAAATAAAAAAAAATTATTTGTCAAAATTGATACTTTTTAAAAGATTGTACCTTAATTAAATTGATTACATATCAAAATGTTGTACTCTCACGAAAACAACTCTTTTCTAAAATGTAGGAAGTATATAACTAAAGAAAATAATCATTCGATCGAGAAAATATAAGTATGGTAGGATTTGACAATAATTTGCACTAGTATTTTCATAATTAAATTGAATCGGCTGCTTAAATTGGTTAATCGGCTACTAGTATCGATATTGATCCAAAGCACCCCTAAAATTTATTGTCGATGATGAACCGATCAAAACAAGTAAAGCCAATCAAATCAGACCAAATCATTTTTCTACTATTTTTAAAAAACTAATTAATTGTTAAATAAATTTGGATTATTAATATATTTTTTCTTCCAAATTCATTTATCTCTTTTTATGTATTTGAATAAAACTGAAAATGAATTCCAAACTATTGGAACTCAGGAAAGGAGATGATGATGATGGTGTTATGGCAACAATATTCAAGAATTATAAATTAACTATGAATGATATTTTACCAATTTAAAGATTTGCACACTCATGTGTTTAGTATTTTAATTTGAGATCTATAAATTATGAATTTAGAGGTACTATTACATTAAGTTGCAAAGTATAGATTACTATAAGTTATGTATCCAAATTTTTTATGTTAATTTAGAATATATGTGATAATACAAAAAATAAGTAAAAATAATTTATTATAATTCTTCTTTTTGAATCATCGATTCGATGAATACAATTGTTTAACCCAATCTTCGATGACTCGATCAGTTCGATTCTAAGTGATTATAAATACACTAATCTATACTTTGATAATATATAAATAAAATTAATATAAAAAAAAAAAAAAAAAAAAAGGAGAGGAGAGATAGTGTGGTGGGCTATTATGGGGAATCGGAGTTTGCCACGTCACAGGACAATCCCGGCTGGGCTGCCATAAAGGGAAAGCTTATCCCATCCCACATCACTATTGCCTTGCCGCGCATTCATTGGCTAAGCAACCTACTTCAAAGTACAATTATAGTCCACTAATATCGTACAATCATGCGTGGTAAATAGTAATTAGTTTCTTTAATTACATGGATTATTGGCTAATCAAATCACACCCCGGTTTAATTAGCAACATTTTGTCGTGCAAAACTCTCACCTTTCCATAATTTAATTAATTATTGTCCTTTTTTACTTTTTCAAGGGAGGCACATGATTTTTTTTTTGGTATTGATAGGAAAAGTAGGAGATTTTCTAATTGCCCTTCAACCCCAAAATATTTGGAAAAATTTAAATAAATTGGCTCGAAAAAAACTTGGTTGGCATGAGATATAAATTTTCAGCCATCTAAAAATACTATTTTCAAGTCAATTTAGTTGCATCGACACAAAAATTAAAATAATACTCATTTTAGTAGGCACAAAAATTATAGTTGTGCCAACAAATTGGCCCGATAATTAAATCTTGAGCTAAAAAATAAATTACATTGTTTCAACTTAAGCAACGTAAATATGACTTCGTACAAATTAAGTTGACTTAAAAATAATTAAGTAGATCCAAAATTATAAAATTCTCACTAACACAAAACTTAGGTGTCTTGGAGGTGTTAGATAGAATAGTTTAAATAATGACACAACAAACTTAATCACTCAAAATTGCATAAACTCTATTATATATATATATATATTAAATGAGAAGTGAGTCTTTTATGAAATCAGTTACACCGTGCAATCTACATTATTATTTATTTAATTAAAAATAATTATTTGTTTATTTAAAAAATTTATTAGTCTTTTAATATAATTAATTAGTCAGTGTTATTTTTTTAACTAAATAAATAATATATTTTAGTTAAACTAAAAATATTGTAAATCATAATATACGATACACTTAATGCACATAATTTTTTCGTGTAGAATAAAATATTATATGCTAAATTTAAGTGTAGGGTGTACTATGGGGGGCGGGGGGGGGGGGGGGCTTTGGTGGGCGGGGGATGTTACACTACGTATGTCTTTGTATTGATGATTTGGAACATATTCTTCACCAATTATATATTATTTGATTATTTTGTGTTTTTTGGTTAATTTAATAAATAAATTATTGAAAAGCATATATACTTTAAGCTGCACAAGATCTACGCGTGGGCTCATACCACTAAATTCCTGTCGACCTCCTATTGGTGGATCGTCACTTCGTCAACATCCCCTTTATATTTTCTTTTTCTTTTTCTTTTTCTTTTCATAAAGATAAAGTTCCTCCTCAAATATTACATTATGCTACTAATTTAATATTTTGTTTTTTTGTTATCATACTCTCCCCTTAATTATTGTTATAAATAATATTTTTTAAATAACTGCATCTGCCTTATGTCACGAAATTGGACACAATTCTTTGTTAAGGGAACAAGTCCGTGACACTTAGCTTCATTAAATAAGAAAAGAACGGGTCCCCTAACATGTATTCATTCGCATATTAAGAAGGGTTCATGAATCCAAACTACTATTCATTCTCAAATTGGACAATTAAATTAGGAGAAAAGGATATTCTTAATTATTTTTCCGTCTCATAAAAGAAATCGTGTTTCAAAATTTCATTCCAAATAAAAGAGTTATGTTTCGAAAATTTAAAATTTATTTTATTCATTATGAAACCTGAAATTTTTTATTTAATAAACAACGTATATATAATTAGATAAGTCTAATCAATGAACAAAATAAATTGTATAATTGATCAAAATAAAAAAATACTCTTAAAAGAAAATACTTTTTTTAAGACGAAAAATATATATTTTTTACTTACCTTATTTTAAAGTTATATTGTTTTCATTTAATTTCATTACTAAGTTCAATGTGTGCCCTCAATGATTTTTCTTCATTTCTTACCATTTTGAATTTAACGAAAGATTTGAAAATATTCGTGCGTCCAAGTACTTGTTTGTCTTTAAATAAACCATAGGAATGTGCAATTTTATTTTTAAATAAATTAAGTTTTAATTAAATATTTTGTTATGGAATGATATTGTTACAAGGAGCACCATTGCAACTCATTATTATTAATATGTACTAAGTATCCATATGTAATTTATGAATATATACATATTAATGATATATTTAGTGGAGTCCATTTATATATTAAAATAAAAAATAAAATAAAGATATAATAGTCAAAAGTAGACAAACAAATAGTGACCTCAACATTCTCCTAAAATGGAATCATATATCGCAATTGGAAAAAGTGGGATCCCATTTTCTGGAAAGGTTCCATCCACATTGGAGGGAGAGGAAAAGTAAAGCAGGCATCACCCCATCCACTAATTCTTCAATTTCATAAAATAATATTTTTTTTACTGTTAAAATTATATATAAAAAAAATCTAACGTTTATACCTACAAAAATAATAATAATTAAATAAATTATACTCTTCTTGGTACCGTCTAAGCTGGTAACAATAAATAAATAGGTTTCCAACAACTTGAAAAAATGAACATATTCTTCACAAGAACTCTTACCACTTTCTTGTTTTAATTTATTTTATATGCATTATGGTCGGATAATTCGTATAGCATATATGTACATATCCTTAGATCTCCACTGGACAAGATGCCAACCTTTTTTCATTATTACTAAATAAATACCAATACTTATTTATTAGTTTTACGTCTATGTTCATCCTCCGCTAATCGTATAATTCAGATTGGATTTGAGTTATATTTTTAAAATATAATCCTAAAGTCATCTTATTCCCTTGATTGTAACAAACATTGTCGACGCAATTACCGTTAAATTGTGCAAGGGTTTGAAGGTAAAATATATTAATACACATAATACTTTGAAGCATGGGTCAGCAGACGATCCGACCCTGTTTGTGTGAGATGTTTTGCAGGATAGAGTGAGTGAAATTACAATTTAGTCCAGATGGAAGGACCAGAGAAATCCAGAGTAGAGGTTTCACGCGCATGAAGACTTAAAATCAGAGTTGACCACCCAATCCCCCACACTCACTCATTATTAAAATCAACAACACTTGTCTCTCATCATCAATTCAGATTCATTGGCTGCATTTAGATTTACAAGATGCATCGATATGTGTACTTTTATTTATTGGTTCTCATCTCATTCTTTATTATTATTATTTTTTTTTTGGTTCTTTTTTTGGGTTCTACACATAAATATATATTTATTTCAATTTTTTTTTTTTGGATTTTAAGGGGTTGGAGGGAATTCAAATTAAAAAAAAATTGGTAGTGAAAGTCTTTTTTTTTTTTTTTTTAAGTAAATGTGTATGTTTTCAGAACTATATAAGATATTATTGTTAATGTAAATATTAAACCAAAGTAGGTAAAATTAGTATATTTATAAGAAGTGATGTGTAATTATTAATTTTACAGTGTAGTTATTAAATATGTTAGAGTTTAATTATAAAATTCGAACAAAAGGTCACAGAAGGAAAATAAATCGAGAATGGAACATTTCAAAATATATCTAAGTTCAAATCTAAAAGAACAAAACCAATAATCTAAGATATGGAGAGTAGCAACCCTAGCTCTTTGTTTTTAAAAAGTGTGCGTTCCAAAAAAAAAAAAAAAAAGAAATTATTCAAAATAAGCCTTTCATGTTAACAATAACAAATAAAGATGTTTAAATGAGCATGTTGTTAGGTAAAACAGATGGACATTTATTCAATAATTCATATTGAAAATTAATTAATGAGCAGAAAAGCCAACTAGCAATATTCAAGAGATGCTTAATTCGATAGATATCTAGAGAAATCAAAACTAGAACCCTCCAAACACTTCTCAAGTTGGGGCTAAGGGTTATACATATATATTCTTGTTTGGGCAAATGATAACACACACATAGTGTGTGATAGTGTGTGTGTGTGTGTCTGCATCTGAGTGACATCTGGGGTTGTTGCAATAAATTATTAGAACAGGCCCATAAAAAGATAAACCCACATTTATTCCATAGGTCATGGCACTTTGCTGTCCTATTTAAGGGCACATATTGTTCATCATTTCCTCACACTCAAATCGATCAAAAGTAGCGTTCCTTTTGTAATGGAACAGTAACCACCATCAGCAAATTGCCAGCGAGGGTTTCCAATTTAGGGCTTCCAAATTCTTGGTTGATTTTGGGGATCATATAAATCTCCAAAGGGGTAAGGGAGGTGACAGAAGAGAGTGAGCACACATGGTGTTTTCTTGCATGAATGATTCTACATGCTTGAAGCTATGCGTGCTCACCCTCTGTCTGTCACCCCAACCACTCTCTCTCTCTCTCTCTGCAGTTCTGGGTTGGTTTTCGGGTGATTTTTGACTAGGGTTTTTTTAGTAAAGGATGCTTTCATTTCTGTAAACCTATCTACATAGGATTAATGGTTTCCCCTTTTTTTTTGTAGTGCTACGATGAATTCTCCTCATGAATGTTGTTTTCAAGATTTTTACCTTCAAAGGCTCTTTCTTTCCAAATTGTTTTTAATATCTGTGGGTGGGTGAGGTTGTGGGGACAGTTGGAGGAGAAAATCAAAACTTTAGGGTTTCTTGGGTCAGTCTCGCTAATAAAATTTTAGACTTTTAAGAAAGAAGTTCCTTTTCTTTTTTTCTTTTTTTTTTTGGGGAAACCCCTCCATTTGTTTAAGATATATACTTGAATTTTACTTTCTGTTCTTTCGATCTTTTTCAGACAAAATCACCCCAACAAAAGAAATATTTCTTGCACCAGGAAATTTTGACTAGGTTTCTGTAAAGGGGGATAGCTGGTGCCTGGTGGGGATTTAACTTCTTCTTCTTCTTCTTTTTTTTTTTTTCTTTTTTTTTTTGTCCTTTTGTGTTTTTATATCTGGGTTGAATATTTCAAGATTTTCCTGTGTTAAAACCTAAGAAAACTAATATGTAGTTTTCATGATTCAGAAGTCTCTCTCAGTAAGTCTGTAATCTAGATTAATTTTATGTGTTAAAACTAAATTAATGTACTTGTTGGTCGTTTTCATTTTATTAGAATTCGTGAGTGTGGGCTCCTAAAGCACCACTCATCATTTAATTACTTGTTCAACTTGATTATCTCTCTCTTTATTCACCATAATTCTTCCTCCACTATCAGTGGATCAAAGTCTTTGTGAATGTTATATATTGACTTGTCCCTCTCTCTCTCTCTCTGCTTCTTGAATTTCCTATTGGTTTTATTAATTTTTAGTTTTCGTTAGATGATGTGTGTGTTTATATATACACACACACACACTTATTTTTTTTATTTCAAAATCATAGAAGAAGCTAATTAAGAAGTTGTCTGGTTGATAGGCAGCTAAGCTTCTTTAAAGTGTTTGGTAAAAGTTTTAAAATAAGATTTTATTTTATTTTAAAATAAGATGTTAGAAGATTATAAGTTGTTTTTAAAGAAGTAAGGAGATAGCTCCTATTTTTTTAAATAATATTTTATTTTTATCAACCCTTTTAAATTTAATTATTTTTAATTACAAAACTGTCATTACTACCATGTTATAAGCTTCATCATCTATTTTAGCCAAACACTTTAACAACTTATTTTTAAAACAAGTATAACATCTTATAAGATATTAGAGTTCAAAACATGTTTTTAATAAATCTAGCAAAACTCCCTCTTAATCTTATTTTAAAATAATTTGTTAATTAAAGTGTTTGGACAAAAGAAGAAGGTGGAGCTTATAAGATGTTAGTAATTAAAATGATAAAATTTGAACGAGTTGAATAAATTAAGATCTTCTTTCCATTTTTTAGAGATATCATTAATAATTATGCTTATAAATTAACTCCAAATTACAATTTAATTTAAGATTAGAAAAAATGTTTTTATTTAAAAAAATACCAATCACTTTAAAAAATATATATATATATATATATAAGCTCTCAAATATAAAATATATTTTAAAGCTTATAATCTTAGCCAAACACAGTTTAATGTAACAAGTTGTTAATTGAATGAATTAGAGTAAATTTATTGAGTTAACAACTTGTATAGTATTTTATGGGGATGCATCCCCCCTCCTTTTTGGGTATGGAACACACCTTGCCTCACTTAGCGAATACTCCCTCTCTTTGAAAGTATAAATCACTTATTTCATGGGAATTTTTTTTTGGTTAATTAAATTAAAATATACATTTTTTAAAATTTAATACAATTTTATTTTTGTTTGTATGTGTGATAACTTATTTTGCAGATATATATTATTATCTTTATTATATCATTATTGACATATAAATACATATATCTTGACATGTGTTGATTTCTCATATCTCTCTATCTCTCTCTCTCTCTCTTATTTTTTATTTTTACTAAAATTTAAATTTTAAATAGCTTTTTCGTTTTAAGTCCATTTTTAATATATAATATATCAAATCAATCTTCTTTTGTGATCTTTAATTTGATATCAATATTGTATATATTGAAATACATAATTACATATAAAATTGTGAAATATATTTTTATAGATGGAATAAAATTTTCATATATGTGATGGATTTAAATAATATCCAACTTTTATATGGATTTAAACTAAAAAAATAAAAATATTATACTATGAATTTATTGTTTAATTTCAATAGTTTTATTAAAATATGTATATTCATTTTAGGGATAATTCAAAATTCACTTCAAAATATTGTACAATTTATTATTTAATAAAACTAACTTAAAAAATAAAAATGCAATTTAATATACAAATTTATATTTCAAATTCAATAGTATTTATATAAATATAATTGATATAAATAATAGGTTATGTACATTTTTAATAATAATAAAATATATTATATCACGTTCACTGCACGGACACACATCTAGTTATTTAAAAAATAGTATATCTAATTCGCGTGATAAAATTAATTTTGTCCATAGTTTTATGATTTGCGCGAATATGAGAGCTAACAAATCTTGATTTTGTACTAATATTATTAGTCATTTTGTTTATAATTGTTTTCAAATTCACATATGTTACATGGTATTTATTATCAGTTATTTTATTTTTTGTAATAATTTATTACAGCTTATATTATACATGCCTATATACATACGTATGTAAGTAGTATGCGTATACATTCATAAGTTGAAATTAATGTTGGTGGCACGTGAAAAGAAGGAATAGGAATAGGAGATGGAGAGTATGAATACACAATTGGGATTATTATATTATATATTATTTCCCAGTCGCCGAAAGTGAAAGATCACAAAACCAACGTCACTGCTTCCACAGGATTCTTATCAATCAAAACCAAGATTGGGATCCCACCAACATTTTCATTATTTACTAAGTATATCATATTTAAAAAATAAAAAAAAAATAAAAAAATTTCCTCCATCTATTATTTCATTCAAATTACTGCTGTAATTGAAACGTTTACAAAATGTACAATTTAATTAGTTTTTCACATTTTAATAATTTTATTTTGATTATTGATAAAATATTATATCCAAATTATGAGAAATTTTAAGTTGAATATAAATATTTTTTAAGTGTTTGAATTATAATGTAGGGCTTCGTTATAACACATGGGATATTTTGGAGGGAAAGATAAATGAAGGATAAAATTATTTTTTCTCTATTAATTACCATTTTGATTGTTAATTATTTAAACACTGTGTTATAATTAAAAATAAAATTGTTAAATTAGTCAAAATAATAATATAAATAATTTGTTTTTTTCTGTGGGTGCGGTGGGTCGGTGGAGAGAGAAAGATTGTCCCCTGGAAATAGGAGGGCAATTAGAGGGAAGCCCAATTTGCCACGTAGATGGCATTTCCATAAATGGAAAGCTTGTTTAATTTATCCCATTACTTTGTACCCACACCATGTCATCATTCGTTCTGGAATCTTTTTATTTATTTAATTTTTTTTTTAATTTTAAGTTGATGAGTTATTAAGAAGCAACCTTTTATCATGCAAAACCTTCATCCTCCCATCAGTTGATTGGGAATTAGGGATATACATTCTTTGATTTTGGTATTGGTAGAAAAATTTTGGGGAGGGTTGGTTTATTTATTTATGTATTATTTTTTATGTAAGGAAAAAAGTTGAATTCAGAAATAGGAAAAGAGAAATGGGTGAAATTGAAAAAATGGAATCTATTTTGTAATTGGATGTCTTTGTTTTTGAAATGTTGTACGATGTAGAGAACTCCGATCAAGAGTCGATTCATACATTAAATGTGTGTAATTAGTGTTAAAAAATATTTTAAATACAAATAAAAAATTATAAAAATGATTAAAAGAGGTCATAGCCAGACTGCTCAGTGATTAATCAAAAAAATTCGAATGTTAACTACGTATCAAAGGAGAAGAAACTTCGGTAGGAACCCATTGTTAAGGTTCTTTTTTGAATGTGAACTTCTCAAATTAAGGAGAAGATAAACTTTTGTGTTGAGGCTTCTCCTCATCAATTATAAAAGCTCAATACTTTTTACAGTGGTCAGTTACATGACAAATCGAGCCTCAATAGGATTACTTGAAGAAATTATAAATGGTGTAACAATATTTATTTCGTAAATCTTGAATTTTTTGTATAAATTACCGACAAAATAAGAATGTTAAATGACTTGGGAAAAGATAAAGTAACATTTTTAAGGTGTTGATTACTATCATTCAAGTTATCAACTTGAAATTCTGATAAATAAACTCGTAAAGACATTGAAGAGTGATGAATATCGATGATAGCTGTGCTTATCATTAAGGTGAAAATTTGAGGTAATACATATTTTAAAGGCACGAGTGTTGAATTTTGTTATTATTTTTCTTTGAACTTCATCTATATATTTGTTTTGATATTTTTAGACATTATTTATAGTGTTAATTAAACTTATACCTTATACGGTAAATATTAGATCCTGATAAAGATTACTCCTTCGTACCTATATATATATATATAATTAAAAATAATTATACAAACATAAATCCTTTTATGAAGCAAATGGAGAATATTAGTCAATAACGCAACGAATCATATAAATAGTAATGCATATTCGCAAAAATATTAACCATCAACACAATCACGTCATGGTTGTAGCTAATATCTTTATTTATTCAATATATCGCATCGTATTTGTCACGTACTCTTATAATATTTTACCATCATCATTCTGATACAATAATAACCCGACACATAATTTACCACCCATGCTTTAATAGCATAAAGCAATATATGAGTTCTTGAAATGGCGGAATATAAGTCTTTTTAGTATTCCTGTGGAACATACTTTGGGTTATAATATGACATTATTAGGTCAAAATAAAAAGAATGGGATGGTTGATTTGAACCAACCAATGACATCATTCTTAGATTCCCTTTCGTTTAGGAGAGAGAAAGAGAAGGGGATGTTACAACTTACAACATGCCCTTTGTTAGTTGATTTAGAACATATTCTTCACAAATATTATTTATTTATTTTTCAGTTGATTTTATTTATTTAATAAATTAATGAAAAGCATATATACTTTTAAGCTGTTTAGAGCCGCACAAGATCTACGCGTGGGCTTATGCCACTCCGTTGCTGTCGACCCCCTATTGGTTCATTATAAGTTCCACACAGTGCCTTTATTATTAATTTTTCCTTCTTTATCTTTTCATAAAGTACTTCAATTTATTATATTTTATACGCTCCCTACCCCAAATCACTAGATATTTTCCATGTTATTATAGAGGGTTCGACCCCATCGCTTCAACTGAGTAGATGGAGAATCGGTGCCTGACCGTCTGAACTATTAATAAAATTATTTTTATAATTGAATCGGGTTCTTCTATATTTTTGTAAAAAATAGAAAATAAAGTATTAATATCATATTTTAAGTTATGTATTTATAAAAATTATTGTTTGTATATGTTAATGTATAATATATATAGTTACACCAAAAAAATAAATAAAAGTAGGCTATTTTTATTTTTAAGATTGGATTGATTGTCCGACCGATCTGACCGATTGAACTGGCACCCGATGGCTCAATCGGTTTGATTTTCTGTCCGCTTATAAAAACACGAGCAATTTTAGCATAAAAAAGATTAGGAAATTTTTATTTTATGTTATCAACTTTGTTCATGACTTCTAAAAATGTTACGAATTTTTTATATTATATATTTTTTAATTTAATTTATGCACAATTATATCATAAATTGGTGACGTGACACTTCTAATTTTATTTGCTACAAACAATTCGGCCACTATTAATAATTTTCGATAATTTTTTTAAAATACAGATAAAATTGAGTATAAATTAAATAAATTGATAGTTAATAGTACACTTTAAAATAAATGTTATATTAGACAACATAAAGTTAAAATACACACAATTGTAATTGAAAATTTTAATTTTACATATAAATTTATTGATGAATTTTATAAAAAATAATATTCCATTCATTAAGGATATAAGAATAATTTCGTAATATTAGATTGGAAGTCCACATGCCCATATTACAGCCTTCCAGGTCTTTTTTTGCAATTATTTATTTCTCAAATTAATTATACATAAAATGAAATAAAATAACTATAAAAAAACCCTTAATAATGACCTCAACATATTCAGATGACAATTATTTAACAAAGTGGGATCCCATTTTGTAGAAAAAATTCAAATTCTACCAAGGCATTACCCTATCCATTCATTCTTCAGTTTCATGTAATTATTTTATTTTTCAATTTTTTTATTTAAAAAATTATTTTCACATTTATCTATATATATATATATATATTATTTTGAGATCTTTTTCCAATATAATAGTGTTGGGTGACGTAAATTCAGGTCTTAAATTCAACTGGTTGACCACCCAATCCAACAGTTAATAATATCAAGAAAACCTGTCTCTCTACTGCCACCATTCTCTGCTAATTATATATTTCGATTTACAAGATGCATTGATATGTGTCCTTTTTTTGTTTTTTTGTGGGATTTAGACATGTGTAGATATGTATTTTGTTATATTTAATGTTTTATTATCATTGTACAACATTCAATTACATTAAATTAAATGTCATTTTAAAAATATCCACATCTATTATGTTATAAAAAATGAAACATAAATTAGAGGATTCCAACTGCATATAATTAAACAACCATCTTCTAATATATATATATATATATATATATATATATATATATATATCCATTGATTGGTGATGGGCATTCCATAAATAACTTGTTGGGCCATAATATAAGTGTAAATAATCAAATTTTATTAGATTCTGCCAAAATCCCATTTCTGTATCTTACAATGTATTATAAAATTCTTAAAATGTTTCTTTTGCTTGACACCGATATCAATACTTAGTTTTTAGCTATTTAGTTTTTATAAACCGACGAAAATAAGATCACACTCATATTTTTTTCAAGGAGGCTGCGGGGATTCGAATTCCCCTGGCTACGATATCTCCCATTAGGCTAGTGAAGCCACCGAGCAGTGGGCTCCGAAGACCTACTTGCCAAATCGTGAGGGAATGAGACAGCTTTAAATATATATGAAAATCAAAGAAAAAAATGAGCTGAAAATACTGAAAATCTTCCCATGAGTGATTTAACTCAACGGCGTAACTCCTGATTTAAAATAAAGAGATCTAGGTTTATACATTTTGTTCTTACAAAAATAAACTAAATAAAAAAACAACTTGTTATTAAGGTAATATAAAAATAATAGATTCAATAATATAAATTAATTTAAGCCATATTATAAAATTTTATAATAATGAGCAAACAAATGAAAATTAAAAAATATATTTTAAATTATATGAAATGCAGCTAATATATTGACGAAAATGTATGGTAAAAACTAAATTATGAAACTAATTTATAAAATCTATATTTAGAAGTAACTAATTAATACAATATACAATTAATAAAATAAATAAAATAATATACAAAAGTAATATAAAATAATAATGATAATAATAACATAAACATACTATATTTTATTCAATATATAATAATATTAAGATAATAAAATAATATAAATATATAATTTAAAGTTATAGTCTAAACATTTTAACTAAATCTCTTAAATAATAGACAAGTGTTTTTATTAACACAAAAACTTATAAGCATTAAATGCATAATTCTTCTTATGTGAAATAGGTTAGATCATAGAAAAAATAAAAAATAAAAATACGGTATTTTAGCCGACTCGATGCATTTACATGAAAGATCTATATATTTTGTGTGCTATAAACCAACTCCTTTATTTAAAAAACAATATTCTGTTAAACAAAAATTTCATTTAGTCCAAAAGGTTTCATTTGTAGTTACCTATTTGAGATTAAATCCAATAAAAACTGATAATACAATATTATAATATATCGTAAACATTAGAAATACAAATTATACTAAATAAACCTTAAAGCCCAACATAATTATGTAACTAAAATATTCTAAATATTATATGAATATTAATATATTGAACAAAAGGTTGGAGCTTATGAGTTCTTTGTTGTGTTGAAATTAAATTAAATTAAATTTCTATAATTCATTTTCAATTTTCAACCATGTGGTAAAATCAATAATGAGTGATTATTCAAATAATTATTCTTCTCTCCACAAGTTCTCGAACAATTTATAAAACCATTTCCTTCCTATCTAATTCAATTTTGGCATATTAATTAAATAATAGTAATATGCCCCACTTTGCACATTTACAATTTATCCCCAAACGAAGCTTTGGAGACCTTGGAATTGGGGTTCAATGGTGTGAGGAGAGGAGAATACACACAGTGGTGTGTGTTTTGTGACATTTGGGGTTATTGCAATATAATATTTGGACAGGCCCATAAAAAGATAAACCCACATTTATTCCGTAGGTCATGGCTGATGGGAACCGTTATACTTTGGTGTCTATTTAAGGGCACATATTGTTCATCATTTCTTCACACACAAATCAAAACCAGTACTTGTTCCCTTTGGTAATGGAACAGTACCCACTATTAGCATATTGGCAGTGTTCTGTCCCATTGGAGGGTTTCCAAATTTAGGGTTCTTACTGTGCCTCAAAACCCTCTTTTCTTGATTGATTTTGGGGATCATATAAATCTCCAAAAGGTTAAGGGAGGTGACAGAAGAGAGTGAGCACACATGGTGTTTTCTTGCATGAATGATTCTACATGCTTGAAGCTATGGGTGCTCACCCTCTGTCTGTCACCCCACCATTCTCTCCCTCTCTCTCTTCTCTCTCTCTCTCTCTCGCTCCCTCCCTCTCTCTCTGAGTCTTGCTGTGTCTGCTGTTTTGCGTGTTTTCCCTTGTGATCTGTTAATTTGTGCTGTTTCGTAAGTTTTGCTTTCATTTCCAGCGCTAGGGGGTTATTCACTCTGATCTGTGTTTTTGTTATTTTTTATTTTATTTTAATTTTATTTATAGCATGTTATGAAGAATTTCAAGATCTTCACCATCAAGGGCTTCCTTAAAAATATTATTCTTGGAATCAAACGATGTGTGCAGTTCAAATTGGAGGGGAAATTAATCAAAGGTTTAGGGTTCTGGATTTTGTGGGATTTATGTTTTAAGTCTCACAAAATTGTAGATCTTTGAAAAGGCCTTAATTGGTTCTAAATACACTGATATGAATTTGACTTTTCTTTCGGATGTTATCTCTTATTATTTTTTATTTTTTTGACAATATAACAGAACAAAATTTACTGTATTTGTCCATTTCTTGCAGCAGGAAGTTCTGACTAGGTTACTGTGTAATGGGGGCTGGTGAGGATTTATCTTCTTCTTTTTCTTTTTCTTTTTTTTTCTTCTTCCGGTTTTTAATTTCTCTTTATGGATTGAATTTTGTTGTTTTCCCTTTGTTTCAAACATAAGGAAACTTACCAGTTCTTTTCAGGAAAAATAAAGTCTTTCAGTTTTTCATCTAGTTTACTCCAAGAAGGTGTGTGTTTTAAAACTCACACACACACACACATCAGGAAAAATCAAGTCTTTCAGTTTTTTATCTAGTTTACTCCAAGAAGGAGTGTGTTTTAAAACTTACACAGAGAGAGAGAGAGAGACATATATATATCACACAACTCTTTCTCCACTATTAGTGGATGAGATTGATCTGAATGTTTATGACATGTCCCTCTCTTAGTTTCCCACTCTTTCTTCTACCTCCCTCCTTTTTTTGGTTGTTTAAATCTCTTGGATTTTAGTTTAATTTTCAGCAGATCATTAACTTTCAGTTTCTATTACTTAATTGTGTGTTGCTTCATATTATTCGACTAAGTAGTATGATTACAGTTCTGCCCCTATGCAGATGTTCATGAAGTGGCTTGGATAATATATGTGCCTCAAAAAAGCAATTTGAAGCCAAAAGAGATCACATCTTAATCTGATTAAGTCAGCTTATAACACACACACACACACACACACACTTCTTTTCTGGCATATTGCAATGGATATATTATATTGCTGAGTTGAAGACAATTATAATGGAAAGGGCTCCCCACTGCTTCCACCAAGTTTTCTATATTTAGGGTTTCAACAATAGTTGTACCCACTACTACTTACTTCTGTGGATCAAATCACTCACTCACACACACACACACACACTATATGTGTCTGTATATGTATCTATATATACATATGTCTTTGGTTGTTCACTAATGACTACAACTGATTTCTTGTCCATGTTTTTATAGTATAATTATGACAGTCGCTATGTGGTGTTTTCTTGATCACACACTTATTGAGTTCATATATAGCATCAATTAAGTATATTTTTAAGATTGTTTCCTTAAGGATAATTTATTCTAATAATTTGCCCATAATGCATGTGTGCACTAAAGTGAAAACATGTTTCGGTTTGAAAGAAATGTAGACCATTAGGGTGACCTGGGAAATCATATTCTTAATCTGGTTGCTCCTTTTGAGTGGGTAAAACATGGTTGATTGCATTCATCAAACACATTTAACTAACTGCAACTATAAACTGCTGCCTAATTATGCCTATATAATAATTAATTCAGGATTAGAAAAACACTTTGTTTTGTACCAAATCAGATTGAATGGTGTAGATGTTGTTTGGGGCAAGAATCTAAGAAGATTAGCATATGATCTTTTTGTGGGAGTGTTAATTGCACTTATTATCTTATTTAATTTTCAGAGTTTGGACCACTGCTTTAGTTATACTTTTCTATTGTTTATATTTGTCAAGTTCTTAATTATGGATATAATAATATATGATTAATTCATTCAAAAATTCATTGTAGTATAACTGAGCTAGTTTTTATTTTTCTGTAAATCTTCTTTTGTAAGAAATTCAAGAAAGTGTTTCTTGTTGGATGGAAGTGTGAAATTCAAGAATTGAAGATTATTTCTTGATTTTGATGTAGATGCTACCCTCAATGGCTGTGGGAAGATTAGCAATCCAGCTTAAATTAAAAACAACAAAAAGATTGTAGTTAAAAAAGGAATTTTTTTTAAATTTCTTTCCAACAAAAAAGAAAAAAAGTTAAAGTAAAAAGAGATTTTTTTTTCTTTTTTATTGTTTGTTTTAATCTTGGGATTTGGGTTTGGGGCACTCATTGGGATGCACATATTGTATTCTTCCATTAACACCATAATATCGCAATTCATGATCCTTGGGAACACAAAATGAATCAAATTAACCTTTCAATGAGGGTCAGATCAACACAGCTTATGGATCTTGAATCCAATTGTTGGATGCGTGGGAGCAAAAGAGTACATGTTAAGCTTGAAACAATAATAGCGTACACCTCCAACACTCAATTCAAATCATAGAAAATAGAATGATTAGTATGACGATCACACTAAAAGAAAAATAAGTGAATGAAACTCCAACACTCAATTCAAATCATAGAAAATAGAATGATTAGTATGATGATCACACTAAAAGAGAAAAAAGTGAATGAAACGATATGTTTGTTTACATTACATGAGTATATGTAGGCTTATAGTTTTGGTGCACGGGCGTGTTGGAGAAACCAAATGTCATCCATCGAGTGAGTGTACGATTGAACATGGCTGGTGATTGGGTCAAGTTGTTGACCCAAATCAGTGTCACGGACCCTAATTCCTGTTCGGTATTTTCCAGGTGGGAACAATGGACTTTCCAGTCGGACAAGCCACTAGAAATATCTGAAATGGACTTTCGGTTTAATGGTTAGGCCATCTAGATATATGCCAGACATCCTCTTTACTGAATAAAGTGGGCACTTTGATGCGGCATGTAAATAAATGGAAGTAAAAATACAAGTAAAAGGAATTTCAAGAACATCCGCCCAAAATGTTACATAGACCAGTAGTGAGAGAGAGAGAGAGAGAGAGAGAGAGAGAGTGTGTGTGTGTGTGTGTGTTTCTGGGTTGAAGAGTGGTAACAAAATATAGTGTCAAAATGTGGACTCATAAAAAATGGTTCTTACCACAAAAAAATAACACAAGAAAAGGTCTTACAGCCATCATAATACCAGCACAAAATAAGGGGGATTTGGCAACCCTCATTCGAATAAACAAAAAATACTATCAGGGTTCTGAAATTCCACAGAAAATTAAATTATCTACTCAGTGTGAAAATACATTATATTAAGGGCTGTGGATGGAACTTCACATTGGCCCTCAGAAAACCACTTCTTAATGATACCTTGAAACGAGCTATTAGGTGCTTCACCAGACCAACTATCAGCCAGCCTGAAGCCATGTTCTGATGCTGCTGAAAGTATCGAAGGCTCGTCAACTCTACGCAAAACATGGCATAGAATCAAAGCTGGCTCTTTTTCTGTCAATTTTCTGGAAATCAATTCTTGGGCAGTTGCAAACAGCGGCTTAATCGCCTCAAGAACATAAGTCACGTCTGTGCCTATGATGACATCGAAACCTTCCTCATTCAGCTGCTTGATGGTTTCTATATCGGTTTTATTCCCCCACTCAAGTTTCTTCACAATTAATGAGTCGAGAGATTGTGGTTTGAGATTCGAGGCCACATTTTTGGATAACAAATCTAGTGCTTTAGTGTCTCCGTCTGTGGGGACCACTAGGTCAGCTGATCTAGAGGCGATCATCGAGCAGATCCCTCCGCATCCACACCCGACTTCCAAAACCCTTTTACCAGAAACAATGTCCGGATTTGCAGCAAGAATAGAAGCCATTAACTTTGCTGATTCCCACAGCATTAGGCCTGTTGATTTGCAGGTGTGTTGGTACTCTTTTGAAAGCAGTTTTATCTTGAAAAGGTAGTCCCTTGTAGAAAACTCGACAATCTAGAAAACATGAAATAATTAATTAATTAATCATACAGATGAGGACTGCTAAGACTAACGAATAAATGTCACCTAAAAGTCTTTTAATGATCCGTGTATGTACTTGTTTAAATGAGATTGCTGGTTAGAGTAAGATCGCCTAGCTAGGGGATGCAGTAAGTACCTCTTCGCTGGAAGATGAAATACCGAACATTTCTACAGCCATTCCCTCCGAAATATCAATTTCGGATGTGTTAATATCATATTTCCTCTCATCACAATCCATTTGTGATTGTATCGGGTCATTTCTGGATGTGGGACCACAAAGACTGTTGGTTTCAGCTGCCTGAAAGACTGCTTGCACCCATCGCCTGTAATACAATGGCAACTGTTATGAGCATGCACACATACATCTATACACTTTGACAAATGACATGAATCGAACCATAATCAGTTAAACAGGAATAACCATTTAAATTTACCGTTATAACCTACAATGCAAGCACGTTGACAAACCAATCTATATATGTATGTAGATATTACAAGTGAGTCTTTTTCCATAGTGGTTAAATTAAGAAGACAAATTATGTGGATTCAAATATAAAGCTGCAATTTTTCTGTACCAAACCACACACCAATTTAGCCTATTGAGAGACCTGGATTTAAATGGACACAATAAGAAATGCCTTGAGAATGGTAAGAGTGGTGCCATTTCATTTAACGATTGAATAAAGTTAGTGCAGACTAACCGATTCATTACTATCTCTCTTGATCTATTTTCTACTTGTTTGCAACACAAGATGTGTTCTTCCATATTGAATCCATTCGCTTTGAAAAGAGTTTCTAAGAACTCATCTGAGAAGTAGAAAGCTCTCTGCCAGCAAAGTGGACAATATGAGAAACTGGATATATATACATTGAAACTCAAGTCTGGAGCGATCAGAAACTTACAGTGCCATCACCCCTAACATAGAAATTTTCACTGATCTTTTGTTCCTTGCCAGTGAACCTTTCCTGTTAATATAGCAATAATATGGTATAAAAAATCGATGCAATCATATTGTCACAACAAATTCTACACCAGAGGAAGCCTCATCTGAAGAGGGATGAGAATTTAATAGCCCATAATAATGGAGAAAGTTCATATAATGATTCTTCATTTCACATGTACATATATTAAAATGCATCATAGCATCACTAATTGCACTATTGGCATAATCTTGAAACAATATTAAAAAACAGGTGATGGAAATTAATTTGACATTCAACAAAGAGAGAAGAAAATTTGAATCAAAATTGCCTACATCAAGTTGGTCAAGGAATATTCAAAGAACAGTTTGACTTGCATAAGGAGAAATTCAAGTTGAAGTTAAAAACACAATGATGATGCCAGTTGTTCATTAGTCGGACATATCCAGATAATTCATGTAAGATGTTATCAGCTTGGATAAGTAATTTCATATAAGGTTTCCAAAAAGTTCTCATACAAGATTGTCCAGTGAAATGAGCTACTTAGCATACTTAAAGTTCACAGTACAGCCTTGAAGTTTGGAACAAGTTGGCAACACTACATTAGCAAGTCAAATTGAAGAAGAGGAATGATCATGTGAAGCAAGAAGTCTATATAAATAGGTGTTTTTGTCAGTATTGTAAATTACAGCAAGAGTTACATTGAAAGATCAATGCCAGGTAGCGAGAATGATATAAAAAATTGCAAAAAAGAGACAAAAGAGAGAATAGAAAACAGCAATCAGCAATGCAAGATTGATTGAGAGGAAAATGCTCTACTGCATGAGCTTTGGAAAATTATTGTACCACTCCAATTCAAATATACTTTAGACTCTCCCTGCCTCCCCCCCCCCCCCTCTCCCTCTCTCTCTCTCCCTCCCTCTCTCCCTCTCTCTCCCCCCCCCCCCCCCTCTCCCTCTCCCTCCCTCCCTCCCTCCCTCCCTCTCTCTCTCTCTCTCTCTGTCAAATTTATATTTTAAGACCCACCATGTGGTTAGTATCAGAGCTGCACAAATTTTACATACCAAAATATCCTAACAAGTAATTATTGTTAAGTCAGAAACGGGAAAGCCCACCTGAGCAAGATCACCAGTAGCATAATCACGAAATAAAATGCGACCATTTGGCTGCACATTGAAAATTTGTCCAATATTAACAACTTTAAGTGTAAATGGAACTCTGTATGATGTTGCCATTATAGTATAAATTGAGCACTCACCTTGAGAACTTTCCGGATATTTTGTACCACTACAGGCATTTTTTCCGGGGATACTGCAGATAAGACAAATATCTACTTAAAAAAAGTCAGCCAAAGTGCATTAACAGCAACATCCTCATCACTCAAAGAAAACATAATATTTTACACAAGAACAGTAAATCTGCTCCAGAAGAAAAACGATTGATTACCAAACATTTCATGCAAGAAAAAACTTTAGTGAGAACAAATCACATCAAACAAAATTATTACCATTGTTACTATGTCCACCGAGGAAGGAGCAACATGCACGCATAAATCATCAATGGTCAGATCACAAACAAATGCATTGACGCTGGCCTCTGTGAAGTCCTTGTGCATCTTGAATAAGATTCATGAAAAAATAAAAGTTATAAGTAACACGGTTTTAACTTAACTTGAGTAGTGCACAAATGAATCAAATGAGCACCATGTCTCCACAGAAATGTGGTGATACTAGCAATCTTTTAAATCATCTTATCGGAACTTGTAAGTTGCATGATTTAATTTGCAAAAGAGTAACAAATGTGAACCATTTATGTTGTCATTCTCTCAAAACAACTAAGGAAAAAGGATCTCACCTTGACCAAATTCACAGCACGCGGTGAAAAATCACAAGCATGTACAAATATATCTGGATATGTTGCAAGCAGGGGAAAAATGGTATTTCCAGCTCCACAACCAACCTGTACAGCAAGTACCATTTCCACGAATCAAGAAACTTACCAAACAAGAAGTTTAATCACTGAAAGTGCAAGATACTGAGATATGAAGATAATGTCCAAGTTTAACAAGGAACGTGAACATAAAAGGATTAGCAACTTCCAAGTAGGACGATGCTGGTATATAAATAAATCTGAATTTACACACACAGCATAAAGCAGTTAACTAACACCATAATATTAAACCAAATTAAGATGGTAACTTCTGGATGCATCACATAACATACCTCCAGGACCACCCTTCTTCCTGCTCCCTGAAAAAATTAATAGTTAGTGAACTAGATCCAAAAGTTAAGAGAACCATATTGTCATCTTTTGCACTTACAGAAAAGTGGTGTCCCCATTCTTTGTCCAAATAATGACGATCCTTAAAGAACTGGAGAACATAAAGCCCAAAAATTTGCATTAGATGCTAAGTATTTTTCAGGAACACAAATAAATGAACAGTCCATGCTAGTACAACCCTGTAGAGGAGGATGAAGATACCTTGCCTCCTCAGTCAAGATCCAGTTCTCAAGACCCCCGGATATATTGGCAGAACTTAAAACAGTAATTCTTGCTATAGATAAAGTAAAATCCTTTTAATCTTCATAATACTCATTATAATCCCATTTGTAAGACCCATACATACTACAACCAAAAAAATCAATTACCACACCTCTTAACCTCACTCTTGATATTAGCAAATAAACTAACCTTGTCTTGATGGCGTTTATAAAATATATCCCAGTATTTTTTTGCATCTTTTTCATACTTCTCTGCCAACAAACAAGGATAACTATTTAGTATACTAAGAGTATTTCAACTGTTAAGGAACATATAAATAAAACAATGAAAAGAGATGTTAAAGTAATATGACCTCTCCAGAAAGCTGATACTTCATCATTGCAAGGTGAATATATTTGTATCTTTGGCTGTTGTGTTTGTTGATTTTCATCTACAGTTACTAGAGTGTCGGGTGTGGCAGCCATTGCTGTTCCCTACTCTACAATAAAAAATTTGGATAAAATAAGATAACTTTGATATTCCAATCAAAGCACAAACTTCAACTGAGCTGGATAAAGTGAATGACAGAGGCATCATAAGTTCATAACGGTCCATAAATTCCTCACATAGCAATCTTTTCGTGAAGTTCCAAGTCATTACCTCATATAAGTAGATAAAAAAATGCAAAATTTATCCAATATAGCATGATCTATAAAGGTCGAACATAGCAGTTAGATAAATCTCTCGAATTACATAATTGCTAATAATCAAAATTGATAAGGCTTAAAATTTGAATACCCCATTATGTACTGATCTACAATCAACTAATAAAACAACAAATTAATCATTAACTATAATAAAGCACCACACACATTAAGAAGTCAGATTTTGGCGAATCAGATGGATAAAAGCTCCAGAATCAGATAATTCAATACAAACAAACACGAATTTGACTTGTACTTGTACAAATAAAAACAGCATCTACCGGAATAACGGAAGAAGATTGAAAAGCGGACCTTTTCCTCCAATTAGCGAAAAGATAGCAATCAAACAGATGTTGCACCACTTAAACAGTAGTTGCTTCCCCTTTAGAACTGAAGAGAATGCTGTTGGTTGCTTGCGGCTTTATGAGGAATTTGGTCAAATTGGAGATAATTTTACTGGAGAGAACTCAGAGAAACCGTTGGATGATTTCACAACTCCCGACTTGGAACATAGCAGTCTGGCATAAACCCTTGTGTTGGTGTTCCGGTTTTTAATTATTTTTGCTTTATAATCATTTTTGCTCTCTCTCTCTCTTTATTTTTCTCGTCAAAGTAGGGTTTTATGAAATTTTGTTTAAACAACCTATTAAAGACAAATCTTTAATTTAACACTTTATTTTACTTTCTCTGTCTGTGTGGTAAACAACGATAAATGGTCATCAAAACAAAAACAAAAATTGTAGGGGTGGACCTAATTATTTTCCCATTTTATTTATTTATGATCCGTAGTTCCATAAATTTCATTTTTTAAATTATATTCAAACTAAATATTCTATTTCGTATTTTAAAACAAAACCCCCTACTCTCTTATTCTATGTTTTCAATTCTTTTGAGAATAACGTATAAACATGTAAGATATTTTGTTTGTATAAGTTGCACAAACAAATTTCTGTTCTTTATTTTTTCAGACATAAGCACACAAACAAAATTAACTTTTTCCGGAAAGAAAATCGCCTCATTGTACAACACTTTCATTGTATTATACCACAAAGAATCTTATGATCATGAAGAAAATAGATTAGGATTGCTGGAAAATAATATTCATATTACTGTCAGTTTCACTATAAGACCAAAATTATTATAGTACCTCACTGAAACAACAATCGTCTAAGTTACTACAAAAAGAATACATATCCTCAACCTAACATAGCAGCGTCAACCTTTCTCATCTCCACTTCAGCATTCCTTTCGAGTTCAATCACTTGCTATAAAGAAGAATAAAATAGGAACGTTTGGGATGGATGTTATAATTACAATAAGCCAAGAATATCTGGGCACAATTTCACGATACTGGTGATTTTTGAGAATCGTCACTTGTAGCTTCTGTTGCTTCCTTTTCTGGACTAGGAGAGCTCTGTTCGTTCTCCCCAATGCTTGCACTGGAAGTTCGTTCGATGTTATGCAGGACCCCATTTTCGACCGTGGGCACATCACCGTTCTCTGATACGCCCTTGGGCTCAGAAGTACGAATGGGTTTTGGTAGTTCTCTGGAGGCTGAGGTTGCTAATAGGCGGTTAATTCCATCGAAAAAGTTCTTGGCATCGGCGATCAGAGCAGCTCCACCAGGGTAGCAGCGGCCAAAGCATGTAGTGCAATGTGGGAAAGCAACCTGCATGGGACAAGGTGCAGACCGTTATTTGACAAAAGAGAGCTGATATTGTAGCTAAACTAAGTTAGGGTGGACTACACACTACACCCAATGGATTACACCTGGTATTCAACATATTATTGTGGGCAAATTAATAATTTGGTTTATTTGATGCTACACTTGGTAAATAACACTGTGGCCTATTCATGTAGATTCACACACGATAACATACACCTATCTGTATTTGTATAAATCTGGTGTTGTTCACCAAGTGTTGCGTCAGAATACCCAATAACGGACACTACACTGGGCGTAGGATCTAGGGGACCCCTTGCCCTTGTATACCCTTAGGGATTGTACCCAATACCAGGAGGATTACACTGGGTATGATATTCACCATTGAGTTTACACAATCCACAACGGATATTATTGACTGAGAATAAATATTGGATATTATGCCCGGTGTAGCTAACCTCAATAAATGCTCGGCAAAGTTTAAGGAAAAGAACAGACTCGTTATCCTTGAGCATCCTAGTTGTGTTGTATCTTAGTAGAGAATCAGAAACAGCCTGCAAACCCTTCACTAATTCCTGAGCAAGCACATTCTTCAAACTTAATGGAGCACAAGGTCGCAAGTCATTCATTGCTGCAGATACACCTGCACCTCGGGAGGAAAATATGGTACACACTAAATTATAATCATGTCACAAATAATGCAACATTCAGCAAAGAGCGCAGCTGCGCTTAAGTGTACCATTGATAAAAACAGCAAGAGGTGGATGTTCCATGAGACTTGACGGTGGCGTGATATCATCTTGACCTTCATCACCAAAACTATTGGCAGGGAAGCCAACTGCTGGCAATGGGACCCAACGATGAGAATCCAAGACTAACTGGATTAATCAAAACATGTGTTGTAAATCTTCAGCTAAAGTATGACAATTTTTTGCTGTAATCAGAGTCCAAATCACATCTCAACTGAAAAGAATGGTGTAAATGTAAAAAGGCAACCATGCCCTGATTATCCATTGGAAATCATAATCATACCTGAAAATTCTCAACAGCTGTACTCATATTCTTTGAAAATAAATTAAGCACTGCTCTGCGAAAAACAAACTTGTCCATATAAGAGCTTGCCAAATACCAAAAGTCTAGAGACAAAAAGAAGGAAAAAAATAATTCTGAATAGCAACAGTATATTACTCTTCAAAAAGAGGGGGAAGCAATCCGCGGAAATCCAGACCAACCCATCCAAGGCCCATGGCACAATACTGTAGACCACAACCAGGACATAATATGTCATTAAATTATAATTCTACAAATCTGGTTATCAAAACAAACATATTAGAAAACAAAAGGCTTTATTCAAGATGACATGATGTCAAATAAGCATTATTCACAATGACATGAAGCCAAATGGAAGAAGAAACATTTTATGCAGTGGAATCCTTCTCGCCATGATGACATTCACCATACCTCAGCATATATTCATACGAAATTCCAAAAGCTAGTTTCTAGCCCTGCAATCTCAGGAATAATTTATTTCTCAGCAATTTTGTCTAAGAGATGGAAGCCTATAGTCCTGAGTAAGGATCTAATTCATATCAGGAAACATCAAATAACGTCTGAGAAGGATCCAAGAGCTCTTCATCAAAGCCCATCAATTAATGATTACCAAACATTCATATGTTTCAGACTATCAACTATGTAACAGCTGACTGGAGTATATCTCTTCCACCAAGCATTTTCTTTAAAGGAAGACATATAATCATTGCACCAGCTTCTTTGTTGCTCAACTTCTCTGTTGATCTTTTTGCTTTTCTATTTCTACTGCTTATGATTGTTTCTTACTATTGTCATTACAACTAGAAATTGTTTATCCATATTTGTGTTTGTTTGGGTCTCTATCTGTCTGTGTGGGGGTTTCCTCTTTTTTTTTTTTTTTTTTTTTTTTGGGTGGGGTTGTCAGCGGAATAGGATAACTGAATCTCACCATGCATTGATCCAGAATATTTGACAAGGATCCACCTTCACTGATCTTCGGAAGCATCATTGTAAGAGTCCTCAGGTGTGAGGTAATCTGATGCATGGCCCAGTCAAAGAGAAGCCCACCATCATAATTTTCTTCACTCTCTGATGTGTCATCAGCGAATATGGCTCGATATTGGTTAACAACATCAAAAAGATGCATTCTGTGACAATTGACCATCCCCTTCAAATATTCATATGGATTTCTCTGGTCTAAATCATCCAGTATTCCAGTAAGCCAGGCTTCACGGCATCTCAGAAACTGAAAACCAGACACGCATAACAGATCAGATTACACTTTAATATATTAATCAAGGACTATAAACACCAAAACAAATCCATTTCACATAGAGAAATTTTCTGTAAGAGGTTACCTGTAGGCGCATTTCATATTCACTAAAAACTCCTATTCGACGTAAGTATCCAATAATCCGGAGGCATTCTGGCAACTACAAGCACATGGTGAGCGAAGTTTAATTGCATCAGTTTCAACAGTTCCATTTCAATATTTTGTGGTGTATCAACCTGCTTAATCTGAGACAAGTTTTGTACCTGAATATTAGATCTAAGTTTCTGAAGAAGCTGTGAAAGAAGAGCCTGGGTGGTCTGCTGTACTTCTGCAGCTAGAGCCTGAATAACAGGAATTCTTTTTGAAAGAGAAAACAGAAATGGTGCCTCAATAAATGCATCAACCAAGTTTACAGATGAAAGATATCCATGCTGCTAATAGAATCAAAGAAGATACTCACTTTGGATGCATCGTCGTAAGCTTTGCAACAAATGCTTCTAAGTCAAGAGCTTCATCATAATTTCCATTCCTCACGCATCTGTATCGAAATTTTATGTAATCATTCTTTTGAGAGATATATGTAGAAGACAGCACAAAGTAATAGATTATTGAAGATACTGAAAAATTACTGGACCTACGTGTCCATGAGTTGAGGAATTTCAAGCAAATCAAGCAAAATGCTCTGGTTTGCTAGTAAAGTGTGGTTCATCTTCCTCTTATCCAAAATATGTTCAGCCGACTCAACAAATTCAGTACAGCCAGATGTTAGCTTTGGAATTTCAGCTATCTGCAAAGGAGCACAAACATATATGAAGTTCATTGAGCTTATTGTTGTCGCATAACGAGAATAGAAGCATGATCAAGAAGGAAAGAGTAGCTATTCTTACACTAGCTTTCATTTTCTAGGCACCATATTCAAGACTCTAGCCTCAAATTTTACCACTTAATTCATGATGTTAGAAAATAGGCAATTGCCACAGTAACAAACATATTTCATATAAAAGTATTGTATATCCATCTAACTCCTGCTGCATTGTTTGATAGCGACAACAGGCAAACAAATCAAATTGAAAATACTCAGAAGTATCTTCTAGCCATGCTAAAATTACTTTATCATCATCATTATCAATGTGTAGCTTGCTGCAGGGCTTAAGAAGGTTGACATTAGGATTTAATTATCCAATAATTCGTATCCCAAGCTTTCAGCATGACATGATCTGTCTCAACTTATTGCAACCAGATTTTAACATGCACGAAGTCTTGCTTTAGGAGAACTATAAATATGGCAGGGAAGACCTTATCCACCACAATATACTCCAAAACAAAAGATGAGCAGTCAATGAATTTGCACATCAAAGCCTCTATATATGACAGAACTGGGATAATTTTGCACTCCCTAACTTATTACGAACTCCAATTTTCTTTTAATCAGTGACGGAGCTAATCAAACCTTCAAATGTACAAATTACAACATAATATTTTTGGTTTGTCTGTATTTTTTTACTCGCATTCCCATCATTGCTAGCAGCTTACTATTAGCAGTTCACAATGGCACTACAGCGATAGATCAGATCAAATTAAACCATTAAAAGAGAAAAAGGACAATATCAAAATTACCAGAGACTCGAGGTGCTTGTCAATTGAAGAAACCTCCTGTCGGATCTCGAGTAAGGCATCCGCCGCCGCAATGAATGCACGGTAATTTCCCACCGCCACCTCCTGCATCTGCCGCCGTATTCTCTCGGCATCTACTCTTAGCAATTCCGGTTCCTTATAGAACACAAACACGAGAACTTCCTCAAATTCCAAATCTAATCTAGATACGCAATCAAGCGACATCAGACTGCAAGAATACCTTATGGAGGCGATCGAGAGTAAACGAGAGAAGTTCTGAGACGTAAGGCTGCTGCGCGGCAGAGGCAAGGGGAAGAAGATTCGACATCTCCGCCGACTCGTCGGCGTTAGTCGGAGCTTCCGGCGACGCCATTGCCGTCATTTTTCGAAGCTCAGAATCTGATCGGTCTTTAGTTAGAGATCTGGGAAGTGGGTTTTTTATCTGATTTTGATGAGATTTCACGTTTGGGCCTATATGATATTTTTAAGAATATGAGATGTGGGTTTTGAAGTTCTAAAAAAGAATCTGAGGTTTGTGATATTGTATTTCAGCACCTTGTAGTTGTACTTGTAGTTGTTTATTGTTATTGTATTTATATTTAATATAAATAAATAATGTTCAATAATATTTATAAAAAATTATATAAATCCCTTTAGAGTTTTATTATAATATTTAATATTTAATATATTACCTAATTTCAACGAATTAATATTTAATTTGGCTTCTAAATCTTTTAAATAATGCTCAATAATATTCATAAGAGACTAATAATCTTTACTCTAACTTTACATAATGGTCTAAAAAACTTGTGTGGTTGTAAATCATCTACATTAATCCAATCTTTCATTCTAAAAATAGTTAATTATAAAAAAATCATAATTAATAGATTATTTTGTAATTGCAAAATGTAGTATGTTATAATTAAAAACATAAATATAATTTGTAATAAACAATTTGTTAATTTTTTAAGTTCATACGACAATTGAAAATTTATCCAATTGTTGGTTTTTTGGATTAGTAACTCATACTAGTATTATTTTTGTGATGTATAATTTGTAATATATTTAAAAATAAAAGAAAATATATTTATGATGAATTCAATATTTAAGAAAATATATTCAAAATATTTTATTATTTTATTAGGGAGAACATGTAGAAAATATAATTTTGTATAATATATACTCCCTTGCCTCAAATACAATTATAAAAATTAAATTATTTAATTTTCATATAAAAAATAATAGTTAATATTTATTTATGATTTAAATTTAATTTAAATAATTCAATAGCAAAATAAATATTAAAACTTAATTAAACAATTATTAAAAAGTAATTATATTTTTAGATTTAATGTCTAATTTTAATATATACAGTACAAGTATAAAATGAAAAATCAAGAAAAAAGAAGGCTGAAGGAATCTGTAAAAACATTCAACACTCCGCACTTCAAACTAAGATTACAAAATCAGACTACGGCTCTTATTTTCCATGGCAGGAGGACAAGGAAAGTCTTCCTTAACATCCTCGCAGTTATTTCTAAGCTCTAGTTTCACCTACAATCTTACAACCAGACTTGGGAGAACACGAACAGCACAAACACAATGAAGCCAAGATGAAGAGGAAGCGAGCATTCAGCAGCTTTGGAAGCGTAGAAATAGTAGTACGGGTAAGAGAAATTCTGCTGCACCACGCCTGGCGCCTCCGGAGTGTATACATAGAGTGCAGGAGGTGGGGGAACGGCTTTACCCTCCGCCGGCGCTGGATGAGCTGGCGGCGTACTGTATGATTCCGGAGGTGAGTGGTGGTGGCTTCTTGGCGGCGGAGACAGCGGTGGCGTGCATACGACGGGGCAGGTGTCGCAGTCGCTAACGCATAGTAAGCCAGCTTGTGGAGTGCCCTTCTGGGACTCGGAGTTTGAAGTTGAAAAGTAGAGGAAGAGAAGGATAATCCAAGTTTTAATTGACATGAAAGAAAGATTTCTTGAAGATCCCATTGTATTTTTTTAGTTCAGTCTGTTGCTCACTTGGAAGTGGACTGTATTTGTAGGACAGGAATTCTATTATATAGAATTCAAAATATCAAACATTTCTTCCACCTTCTGCTAAAGTATTCAAAAAGTTGGATTTAAATATAGAAGTGAGAACTTTATGTCAATATGAAATTTTTCTTTGAATAAGACAGTTGCTACAAAATAATGCTAATGACACTGTTGCATGTTTGAAAAACAGAACAAGTGTGTATTTCTCGGAAGAAATAAAGCTAAAAAGGTTTAAGTGATCAACCGATTTTCTTCACTATAAATATACGAAGAACTGTTCGTTTTGAATCAAGATAAGTACAGTGCAGCTTATTGTCGGAAAATCTAATCATTTAGTAGAAGATAACCTAGTTTTAATGCACCAATATTGATCACAAATTTACAATAATCAAATGTCACTGATATCCTGATTTGGAGCACAATGTTTTATCCTCCATGTCCAAAAGTTGAAAATGAGAATCCAAAGCAGAGTGCAATAGGCTGTGGCATTTCCAACTTTTTTGTGGTGCCTTTTATCTTGACATAATCCAGATTTGTGGGCTCCAATTCAGCCAAAGTTTGTTCCACACTTTATGCTTTTCTTCTTTGTACGTGCTTTTCTTTTTGCTGGACTTTTGGCATCATCCCTTTTTAGTCTCTGATCCCAAGAAAAGAATTTCAATCTTCCATTGCAGAATCTGCCCTTTTCTTGGATATTTGAAATCAAGAAACCTGAAACAAAATCAGATTCAATCCTGAAACAGGTGAAGTTTCTTCATCTCAACAAAGTCAAAAATCAAAGGACAAAGGAAAAGACAAAGTTCATGAGACCAGTGTGGAAAATGTTTCTCCACAACAAAAAAGAATTTTTGAGACGCTTGAATAAAGAAGACATTTCTTTTCATAATCAGGCATAATGTCAAACGAAGATATATACAATAGAGGCTAGTACGTAATATACTACTTCAATTTGAAAATCTATGGATATAAACACGATATAGGTTCTGCTGGTAAGGGAGCTTGAAGAGGAAAGCATGGTTCGGATTGGATCAGAAAATACTTAATATTGATTGAATGACAGTGTCAAGTTGGCAAACACGAAGTAGCGAGCAGTATCGAATATATCCAGAAAGCAACTACTCTCACAAATTTTGACATGGCCATTGTTAGCAAAGGATACTGTCAAGCAGAAGGAATTATTACCCTTTCAGAATTTTGATTCATAGAAATACATCCCATGCATACTTTTTAAATTTCTTTTATTGCTCCACAAGATCCACCGCTCTTCACTTGCACTTAGTCTTCTTCATTGAATCCTCCTTTGGATTTGTAAGGTTTCACTTGCTAAAGTTACTATCCAACTCTAACATCCTGAAGCAACCTGAGCAAGAGAGATAAAAAGAATGCGGAGAAGGATGAAAATCCAGATAAGTCATGGTTATTAAACAAAGTTAGAGAAAAAGAAGAGAATGATTATTATCACCTAGGAGAAACTTATACGAGGACTCGCTGTAGGAGAAGTGTACCATTGACCTAATCCATGCTTCGTTCCATATTCTTTTAGCCGGTTAAGTTCTGGCAATATCTCTTTACCAAGATCAGGTCTGTCTTTCTTTCTCAGTTCGGTACATTTCAGGGCCAATTTTGCAAAGCCAAGGGCCTCTTCAACAGGCCAATCAGGTACAGTTGGATCGAGTAAATCAGCAAACGTTCCTTTATCGATTGCCTTCTCCACATGATGACTAAGGCCCATTGGAGGCCTAGCTGTGATAAGTTGTAGCAAAATCACCCCTAGTGAGTATATATCAGATTTAGTCCCTAACTTTCCTGTTTGCTGATACTCAGGATCTATGTAACAAAATGTGCCTGCAGCTGATGTCATGTGATACTGAGTTACACTATTTGCAACTGAAGGTGGAACTAATCGAGCCAAACCAACATCACTTATCTTGCACGTGTAGTGATGGTCTAAGAGAATGTTGGCTGGCTTTAGGTCTCGATGCACAAGGGGCTCGGGTTTGGCCTGGTGAAGGAAAAGGAGCCCTGTTGCTATATCAGCTGCAAGCTGAAAGCGAATTCCCCAAGGGATGGGAGGGGTGTTCCCTTTACGAAATAAACGGTCTTCTAGGCTCCCATTGTCCATGTATTCGTACACCAAACATCCATATTCAGGGCAAGCACCCATGAGGAGGACCATGTTTGGATGACGTATGGAGGTTAAAACTTCAACCTACAATTTTACATCACAAGGAAAACTTTGCTAGAAAAAACATGATTGAAATATATTATTGCTTGAAATAATTTTGTGATAGAACATATTTATGTACCTCTTGCTGGAATTGCTTTCTCCCTTGCGCAGCATCTGGTCTGAGTACTTTGATGGCAACTGAAGTGTGATCAAGTTTGCCTTTAAAAACAGGCCCGTAACCACCTTCACCAATTTTCATGGACCTTGAGAATTTATGGGTCGCTGCTTCAATCTCATCTATCTTGTATTTTCTGCATCGATCACTGTTTGACAACACGTCCAAGGCTCGATTCTTTTCTTTTGCTTCTCTCTTTGCTTTCATCTCAGCATACTTTCTTCTTTGTATTTCCTTCTCAGCTATTTTCTGTGCTTTCTCTGCTGCTTCGATGGCAGCTCTGCATTTCGCTTTCTCCATCTCTATGAGTGCAAGGGCTGCCCCTTCAGCAAGCCGGGCCTGCTCAACTCTGCTCAATTCACCTTGCTTCAGTTGTTCAAGTTCATTGATCTAAATAAATTAGCAAACAAAAATTTTAGTGTCACACCTCTTTCGACATTTCTTATGTAACACATTAAATATCAAAGAAACAATCTTTTAGATGTTGGCATTGTCATTCACCGGATTTTACCTGCTTATGGGCTGAAACTGCTTCTTTGCAAGCTGTTTTATACATATTCATGGTTTGATGCACCTCTTGCTTTAGTCTTAGAATCTCATTCTGCCATTACAAGATGAATTTTAGTAAACTCTGATAAAACTACAAGAAAAACAAGATTCTCCAGCATTTGGTTTTACAAGTTACTTACTGAAGACAAGGGATTCGATGCAATATCAACTGTTTCTCCCACATTAGCAATAACTAAACTTTCCACTCTTGTAATATCCATCGACTGAACGTTAGTCGCAGGTGCCATTGAATCAAAGCCCGTGCGTGAATGTCTAGTTCTTCTCCTGGAAACTCCAAGGTTGTCGCCCAAATCATTTTTTAACCTTCTATTTAGATTCTCATGATGATCATCAGCAATCTTCCTTATACAAGATAACCTGTCAATGAATTTTCAATGCATTACAATGTTTCTCTTCATCCAGCATAAATGAGACCTTGGAACTAAGCACATAATAGCTGTGAGAAATGATTGTAGTATTCTAAAAAATAAAGTACAACAGAAGAAATTGGATGGTAAAAATGAATTACAAGATAGAGGGATCAACATTTTTCTTGAAACTAAAGTATGAGTGGAGTACCCAATTCCATCTTCTGGTTCAGACCGATTGAACTTCACAGATGGCTGTGGAGATGGGTGCCTAGGATGAGTCAAGCTGTCTGATTGTCGTACTGCTGGTCTTATTGATTGTGCCTTGCCCTTTGAAATTACATACACAGAACAAGAATCCGGAGCAGCCTTGTTGATCAAGGCTGGCACATCAGGGGTCCAAAACCTACACAAACAACGTTAAATTCTAGTCAATGATTCAAACAACCGCGTTCATAGAATAGGGGGTACAGATGGTTGGGTTACCTTGTTATGACACTCTTTGATGAGGCACCTAGAACAATTTTAGTAACATTGTTGAGGTTGATGTAGTCTAAGAGATCAGTATGTACATCTGTGCCGTCTACGACAATTTCTTGTACTTTTGCCTGCAAGATCCTCAAAATCCAGACAAAAAATACTTAAGTCTTACGCCAAATATAGAACAGAAAATAATCAAACCTTTTGTCAAACAAGTAAAACGCATGATTTTCATAAGCATATCGAGAAACAAACCTTGGGTACCCCTTTGCGCGCACAACACGCTCGACAAGGCCCGAAGATTTCCTCAACCGATCCACCATTAGCCTCCATAGCACCACCATTCAAACCATCTAAAATTTTACAACGAAAACCTAGCCTTGTAAAACATGGATTCGGACAGAGGCGAAAAGGAAGCAATACAAATATCGAATGAGGGAGGATACCTACGTCGAGTCCTGACGTGCAACAAAACAAGAGTTTGGTTGGACGTGTAGAGGTGCTCGATCGCCCATCGGACAGCAAAGGCGCTACTTCTATTCTTTGTGATGGCCACGACTGTGGGATGGTTGTCTTGATCTTGTGATGATATTTCCATCGCTGTATGTATGTCCAAAGTTTCTGTATTTTGGAAGGAAAATGTTATCTGTTTCCTAGGAAGTGGTGGTGCAATGAGGTTATTGACGCTAGCGTACCGGCGTCTTCACCGCCATTGCCGCCATCACCACCGCTTCTTTCACAGGTTTTCTACGAATATGGGAGGAAGGGACAGAAAACACTCTCACTATATGCATCTCCATGCATGAAAGTACTCTATTTTTGTCGCACTGTTTCCTCCATCCATTCCCTTCTTTTGGCATATCATTATTTCTCACATGCGTGAACCATTTGTAATATTGTGATTGTGATAAATAATAGTAACTTAAAATAATATAAATATTAAATAGTTAATGTTTTTGTTGTGTGAGATATCTATATAATAAGTTAACAATATTATAAAATAATAATATAAAAAATTGTTAATAATATTTTTCTCGAAATAAAATATTTTATAATTTTATTTTGTATAAAATATTTTAAATATCATAATCTATCACAATTAATTTAAGAAAAATATTTATATTTAAAAATTAATATTTTATTTTATATCTATAGTATAGATATTAAATTAAAAATCGTAAAAATAATTATTAATATATCTAACATAAAAACAGAATTGAGAAGAAAATAATTATAAACTTTTACAAATTTAAGTGAAAAATAAATAAGTAAAAAACTTACATGATTGGCTAGCCCATTAGATCCGAATTATCAACTTTCTAAAATAGCAACATTTTTTTTTGTGGAAAGACCCTTACTTTTCAATTTTCATGTGATTCTCTAATTATATACAAATATTATTACTCAAGTGAAATACACGATTTATAATATATTTAAAATTGTTTAAGTAATTAATATTAAGAGTATTTAAAATATTATATTATTTTAATGATAAGGATATATAAAAATTATAATTTTGTATACAAATATATATTTTATGTGTCCCAAAATAGAAGTTCTTCTCCTATAATAAATTGATTAATTGTATAAAAAATAAATAATTTAATAGTTTTAATTAAAAACTATTGGTTAACATTTATTTGTCCAAAACCAATACAAATATTTCAAGACACAATAAATATTAAAATTCAACCCCATATAACAAGCATAAAAATAATTATATTTTTCGCATATAATATTTTATTTTAATATATGAATATAAAATTAAAAATCACAAAAAAATGTTTAATTTTAT
Source organism: Caryopteris x clandonensis (assembly GCA_028749325.2). Taxonomy (NCBI): domain Eukaryota; kingdom Viridiplantae; phylum Streptophyta; class Magnoliopsida; order Lamiales; family Lamiaceae; genus Caryopteris; species Caryopteris x clandonensis. The sequence continues at coordinate 935,731 of JAPYKT020000002.1, read as the reverse complement.
ATATTATACATAAAAAACAGAATAGAAAAAAAATTATTGCATTTTAACAAATAAAAAAATTACAAAAAAATTAAACTAAATCAAAAGCTAACACATTTTTTTAATCAAATATGAACTAAAAATTATATTTAAACTATTTTATTATAATATTAATTAGGTATAGCCTAACTATATTAATAGATAGAGGGAAAAATATTTTTTTATTTGTCTAATTTAATTATATGTAACTTTTTAAAAACTTTTTTTTATGTTTAATTTTTTACATTATTTAGAATTAAGCGAGTATCATTTTGGAGTAAAAAAAAAAAAAAGCAGCCACTAAAAAGAAGGCCCTGGGGGCGTATTGAAATAATCAAAATGTTGAGGGGCACCCGTGCTATTCTATTTAAGGCGGGAGCCCAATTTTTCCAACCGCCGTCGTTTTGACATCAAAATTAGAAAATTTTAACCTTCCCCCAAATTGAACCCTAGAACCAGTTGGGAACTTGGGATAACAACACTACAGCCCGACTGCTATAGACGAGAATTTTCTATAATAATTGGATTGAGAGTTGATTAGTAATGTCGACGGTATATGTGTTGGAGCCTCCGACGAAGGGGAAGGTGATTTTGACGACGTCGTACGGCCCACTGGACATCGAGCTGTGGCCGAAGGAGGCGCCGAAAGCCGTCCGCAACTTCGTACAGCTATGCCTCGAAGGATACTACAACGACACCGTTTTTCACCGTGTGATTAAGTCATTTCTTGTTCAGGGAGGTGATCCCACCGGCACCGGAGAAGGTACGATAATTTTTTTATTGTTATGAAGTTTTAAACCATGAACGTTTGCTCTTTCTATTTGTGTGCATGAATTGTTCGATTGCATTTCTGAATTGATATGTTTATATGTGGTTTCGGGAAGTGAAAGAAAATAGACTTAATAGGAAGTTGCAGAAATGGATAATCATATCTGAAGTTATATATTTAATGAGTATTCTGTATGATTTCAGAGCGTCAACAAATACTTATGTACATCATGGTGTACATTATACTTCAACGGTGCAACTTGGTTTTGAATCAGTGTAAAAGTTTTAGGCTATGTGAAATGATTTATGCGATAAAGTTCACGGAGAGCCACTGGAATATTTCTTCGACCATATTTCATTTAAGTAGTTGGCACGCAAATTTCCATATAAATATTAAATATATGCAGATCATTTTGAGTGACACATCATTTGCAACCCTTTTATGTTCCTTTAGGCTACGTTCACTCTTTCAGTGTACAAAGATATAATATCCTGTGTTTCCATTTTTTAAAGTATCTGTTCTTTGTTTAGGTAGTAGTGTTGTCCTGCTTCTTATTTGTTATATTTGATAAATTTCCTGTAAGGACACCACCTGAAAATCATGATGTTTATTTTTTACCATGTGTGATCCTCTAAACTAATCATCATTTTGTTATCTTATGGTGGTGTGTATACAGGTGGTGAAAGTATATATGGTGGTGTTTTTCCTGATGAATTTCATTCTCGTCTACGATTTAAGCACAGGGGATTAGTGGCATGTGCTGGTTCTGGCTCACCTAACTCAAATGCCAGCCAGTTCTTTATAACATTGGATCGTTGTGACTGGCTTGACAAGAAGCATACAATATTTGGAAAAGTAATTTATGCTCCTACACACACACACACATATGTAACTTTAGATTTCAGTTCTTGCCTTCTTGTCTTGACAATCACTTGATTACTTTGCACAGGTAACTGGAGATTCAGTATTTAATCTATTGCATCTAGGTGAAGTGGAGACTGATAAAAATGATAGGCCACTGGACCCTCTTCCTAAAATACTATCCGTTGAGGTATCAGTTTATCTTGTTTAAGAGTCTTGGTTATCAGTTTATTTTGTTGATCTCCAGATCTATATTATGCAATAATCAACAATTTCAAAATTTTATTCACTCAACTCGTGTCTCAGCCGTTAGTTGTGTATCTCATAGATGGTAATCTATGAAAGATTACTTGTATATATGTGTATTGTGTCTTAGTTAGGGTTCACAGCCCTTACTTATTAAAAGCTTTACTTATGCAACCTTATTCTTGAGATTTTGTTACTTAATTTTCTTTTCAACACTGCTATAGGTCTTATGGAATCCATTGGATGACATTGTCCCAAGGAAAATCCCAGCGAAGTCTTTACCTTCATCTGAAAGGAAAGAAGCAAAACAGAAGATTACCAAGTAGGTTTTTTTGTGCATGCACGTTGAACATAATACTGCTCTCAGTGATGTTTCTCTTTTCAGGAATTAATAAGATAAAAATTTCTTTGATCTGTTGTCCAGAAAGTTGAACTTGCTTTCATTTGGGGAAGAAGCTGAAGAAGAGGAGAAGGAACTTGCAGCTGCTAATACTAGTGCTAGAATAAAAAGTAGTCACGATGTTTTGAATGATCCCAGACTCCTGAGGGAAGGCCTTGAAAAGGATTTGGTAATTATGTGCATTTGCTGGTAGTTTTTATTTATTTATTTATTTAAATTTGTATTTCTCCAACCTTCCTGCTGATTGATTAAAATATCAGGACTGTGGAGGAGAAAGTGAATGTAAAAGACGCATCAAACTAATCAACTTGATCTATTGTGAACATGTCATTAACAGCAAAGTCTCCAACTATATGGCAGTCTAAACTCTTTGATAGCCATCCTTCTCTTACGCCTGACCAATGCAGCACCTGGTTACAAAATATAATTGATGCTTTAAGTTCACCCTACTTGTACTGATCCATAGTTTTTAGTTAACCTTTTTTTTCTGCTTCTTGGATATATATGTTGGAAATCTAATGTGTTGAGCAATTTTTTTTAAATGCATCAAAGAGATTCAAGTGCACAAGACGATGTTAATCACTTTAAAATTGGTTAATTCAGCCATTCATATCTGGTGCTACTTATTTGTGCAGAACTCAGCTGAAGCCCAGAAATCAAAGGGCGTGCAGTTAATGGTGAGGGAAGCTCTAAGTTCAAAGAAAGAGCACCAAAAGGAATTAGGAGCTGGTTTTTCTGAATCCCTTGATCATAGTGATGAAGATGAGGCTAGCTTTGATGCACGAATGCGACAGCAAATACTAAGAAGAAGGCAGGACCTAGGAGACCTGCCCACTAAGAAAGAGTTACCCAGTGGTGAGCACACAGTTTTCTGAATTATTAGTCAATCGTCTTGTAGCTTAATATAATAAATGAACTGAGATCCTTCATTGTACAGTGACTTATTTTGAAAGGTTGAGGGGAAGATGTTGACTTGAACTCTTTAATTTACTATATGGAGTTCCATAATGATTTGAGTCAGAATTATAGGTTAGAATGCTGGGCTGGATAGGAAAATATAGATTATAAAACCACAAAGATTTTCATTGTTACAGCTGTTGCGAAATGCATTGTCTTGGAAACTCACTGATTAAATATAAAGTTATCTGAAAATTTTACTGTCTATTGAGTCGACTCGGACTTTACATATTGCAGTTATAAATTGGCGATACTACTCTCTTTGCCCTCCCAGTCTGCTCAAAAGCTTTAGGAAGTTGTTTTTTCTGTTTATATTAATGGATCCATTATCTGCTATAGAAGTATGTGTTATTTACTCATTTGATGCTCAATATTCTCCTTTCCATGACTAGAGAAATCCCTAAATTATCTAAACACATGTTTTGCATGGCAGAGCATGTAGCTTCTCGGAAACATGCAGCATCTCCACCAAGGTATTCTATTTTTTGTGGACATGTTTCCTATCCATGTTCAGTTAGAAGCAGTACATATTTGCCATTTCAAATTGAGCTCCACAGAAGTTCAGTTAAAAGTTTAGCTAGCGTTATTTGATGCATGTGTACTCCATTGTTGTTTTCCTTTATTCTTGACATTTTATCTTTAATGTTTTCATGCCAATGTTGAAAGGCTAATTTTGTCTTACTCTTAGCACTATTAACATTGATCATCTCTGTTAAGCGAATCCCTCAATGTTGAACCTGTTGCCTCCATGTCCGGTTGCATGTCCTTTAGCTTACAGAATAGAATATATAAATTGGACTGTGAAAGCATTTTGATACCTAGTGGTATACTTCTCACAATCAAGTAGCTAGATTTTAATATTTATATGTTAACTATTGTTTTATGAGCTGGTCTTAAGTTGCATGTGGATTATATTTTTTAGAATTTATTTGTTAACTGTTTCCTCTCTCTCCCACTTCCCGCTGAATACAGATTGTTTGAAGATTGTGGTGTAAGAGTTTTCAGTTTAAATATCATTTTGCATCTTGCCAGGTCTAGTGTTGATAACCGTGATGAAAGGCCCAAAGCAGATAAGTTGTCCCTGAAGAAGAAAGGAATGGGCTCGGAAGCCAGGGCTGAGCTCATGGCTAATACAGATGCAGATTTACAGTTGCTTGGAGAAGTCGAACGCGAGAGACAGCTACAGAAGCAGAAGAAGCGCAGGCGTCAAGGACATGAAGAGGAGGTATACTTTAAGCTTTATATGTTCTATGGGCAATTTGGTTTCTGTGCGATTCTGTATAATTCAGAATTTAGGATCCACTACCAAAGGACAGTATGTTTTTGTATGGTTTGTGGAGCATGTTGATGACACTCGTACCTTCTCTAAGGTGCATAATCTAGCTTACTTGCAAAATACAATCCACAACTTTGAATAAAGGAGGGGAAGAGTTAATTCCCCACAGTATCCAAATGTTAGAACTAATATATTAGAGGCGTGGCTGCAACATAGATTTATAAGTGAGGCTCAAGCTGGATGCTGTAACATAGTGGACGTGAGAATTATTATCTGCGATGGAGCAATTTAGTGATGCAAAGTAAGAGCAGAGGCATGTTAGGCTAAAGTATTGTCAAGATAGAGTGCAACTTCTGTCCCATCCTCCTTTTGCTTGTTTCTCTATTTCATTGACATTGTAATTCTCCTATACTTTGTACATGTATGTTCTAGGTTCTGGCAAGACTTGAGAAGTTTAAGTCAGCATTCTCAACCAAATTCAAAGGATCAGATGGTGAACCCACTGGCGGCAAGGAGGATGATCTGTCAAATTGGATGGCGGTAGAGCTAAAGTTTGCTCCTGAGCCTAGCAAGGTATTGTTCTGTTCAGTGCCTGTACTTTCTGCTTTTCGATAACATTTTCTTGCCTGAGCCTTTCATACATTAAACTTCCATGCTTTATTGCATGATTTCTGTTGCTTATCATGAAAGATCACTGCTTTTGTTTTTAATCTAGCTCCCAACCTCTTACAAGAATATATATTTGCTATATATTTTGATATTTTTTACATGAGGCTGTGCGTTTTTTGCAGAATAATATGTCACGCAGTGAAGATCCAAATGATTATCTTGTGCATGACCCCCTTCTAGAAAAAGGAAAAGAGAAATTTAACAAAATGCAGGCGAAGGAAAAGCGGAGGCAGCGGGAATGGGCTGGGAAGTCTCTTACTTAAACTGGTTTTTCTGCTTCTTAAAAATGATTAGACGAAAGGTCAATTCTTCTCACAAGGTTGCTGGCCGATTTTCACGTGGAATAAAGGAAGAGCCAAAAAAATGGTGTTGCTGTCTCCCCCTCTTGATTTTTTTGTGTTCATTTTTAAAGGGGTACTTCTGTTCTTGAACTGCCCAATAGATGCTGTAAATATACATATATGCTGTCCCAACAGACTATGTTGATTGTCCGGTGAACATATTATTCAGATTACATTTTGTTTCTTACTCACAGATGCTAATTCAATTCTCTCCTTTAATGCTCTCTTTTCCTCGATTAGGTCTCATGTAAACATCATCAGCAGCCAAATTCACATGGTCTGAAAGTTTCTCACAACATGAAGGTTAGTTCTTAGTATTTTCACATTATTGTGGTGATAAGAGTTGAACAGTAATTGATTCGATCAACATGAATTAGATTTTTCTTGTCTGCATATGTATGTGTGTGTGTGTGTGTGTGTGTGTGTGTGTGGTCCGAGTACCAGAGTTGGTGCTAACAGAAAACTTCTCTCCTTTGCCATTTATACCCAAAACATTTCAAGGCTGCATCCATAAGAAAAAAATTGTTGCTGTCAATCTGTAGTCCACAATCAACATGTGTATGTATGTGTTGACTTGTGTAGCCGTGTTGCCTTGTCTCAATAAAACAATATATATATAATAACCAAATTAGAAAATTTTATGTTATTTAAGTCTACGACTCTTGTGAATGCATTTTGTTTGTGCATTCTTGTGTTATCATTATGTAGAAAGTATTGCCGACTGATCCCAGTAAAGATATTTTTACACTTTCCTAATTCGTCCCATTAGAGGTGGGTTTCTTATTTTCCATATCTTAAATTAATTGGGAAGGGTTAAAAATGCATTGCGTAGCATATATATTATACTTAAATATGACTGTTCATGTGCTTTGATCGAAAGATTCATATAATTGAATCTGGATATTAGGATAAGGGGATATTTTGTTACACAAAAACTTACACAGATTATATTGCATGGATCCTAGAGTTTTTGCATCATATTTGCATGGATCACATTATTTGCAACAAGTTGGGTTCCTCTTGCCGATCCTACCTAGAGCGTGCAGAGTTGGTGCTTCTTGTTTGTGTACTTTTTCTATGCATATGTATTTTGAACCTAATACATATATATATATATATATATATATATATATATTGGCTAAATGTAATATTTTTTGGTAACAGGTAATACTTTTATCAATTAAATATTACTTTTAGCTGGAAATATTATGGTTAAGTAGTATTTTTTAGTTGAAAATTAAACTTTGGATGTGGTAAGGTAATGTTTTTTACATAATTTAAAAATTACTATTTTTTATTAAAAAATATTACATCCTGTTAATAAATAAATATATTTATTTGTTTATTTATTTAACGTGTGCACCATAAGATTTTAAGTTTTTTGGAGATTGATATCGTAGGTACGATTTAGGTCACTAAAAGACTTGGAAACTTTTTGAAAAAATTGGTTTTTCATAGAAAAATATTGTTATTAGCATTTATAGTTAATTTAGACGTAGAATTGCAGTATCGCTGGAATTGAATTAAAGGAGAGGGGTGCTAATCTGGATCTTGAACTTGGCAGAAAAGCACGTGTTTTTCTTTGACTTGCTGATGACTGTCAAATCAGTACATGCGAGCTTCCCCATGTTTTATATTCTGCTCTACACCGGATAGCTGTCGCCGCGTCTAACCGCGATCTGTTTTTATTTTTATTGTTTTGTAGGATTGTATTTATTGAATTATTATTCCATTCCATGCTAAAACATTACTCCCTCTTTTATAAAATAAATAAATTATGTTTTAAAAATATTTTATTCTTTAAAAATTAATTTAAGTGAAAAATGATTTTTGAAATTATGTATAATTGAATAAGTTAAATAAAGGAAGCTCATAATTTTTTGAAGGTTCGTTAAATTGATTAAAAATAAAAAAATGTGTATTTTCATGAAATAAGAGTTTTTTAGCAGACTTTGTGTTAAGTTAGAAATATGAAAAAAGTGTTCTTAAACATAGCATACAAAATTTCAGCACTATTTTTCTAATCGCGCTACAAAAAAATATAAAAAAAATTAAATTTACTTAATGCATTACACTAATTCTTTTACCTCGTTTTTAATTTTAGGTTTGATTAATTTATTATTCTCTTCATTTTAAAGAATAACTTGGTATTTATTCTTACTTATTCAAATTGAATATATATATATATATAAATGTATACATATTTAAATGGGAGTATTTGGTTTGTCAAAAAAAGATAAAATTAAAATTAAATCAGGTTTTGAATCTCAATAGAAGAGAGGGGGGGAGAGAGAGAGAGAGTTGCATAAGTTTTAGCATGATTGCATAAGTTTTAGCATGACGCATGTTGCACTAGAGACCTGATATACCAGAAGGTAAAATTACCCAATTGTCCTTCCTTATTTTATAATATTCTGAAAATACTCAAGTCTTCCCTACGGGGTTGGGGTCCAGCCTAGTCGAAGTGGCGGACCTGGCGGTGGGCTAATCCCAAGATATAACCATTTGGTCCAATTGTACACATCCCAACAAATGTGATGAAACTTCACATTTAGTCCATAAACCAATAAAAAGTAGCATTGAAATATGAGCATACATAACATAATAAATGCTTCCATATATTCAACCTTAATTAGATGATATGACCAACTTCTACCCTAATGGTCAAAATGCTTTGTTCTATAAAAAATGAACACTGATTGCATTTATCGATTAAGGTCGCGTAAATCAATTTTAAATTTTTTTAAAATTATAATTAAGTTAAGCTCACTTAATATCTCGATCAAATTTTATCAGCAATTTAACTTGAATTCATTTATTTCTCGTTGATATCATTCTATTCTATTAGTTTTAGATTTTAAAGGTTCGTATTTTTTTTAACAAGATTGCTCGTATTTTATAAACTAAATATATTTAAACAATATTAATGGACGTATCGTTGTTAATTTAAATTACATAGCTCAAACCCATAATTTACAATGCAATTTTGCATTATATCTTCATCGATGTCTATAGATATCATAGTGAATATTTAGCTTAAGTAGTATGTAAAATATAAATCATAACACAATTTACATTAGAGGATCTTAAATGATTTTTTTTTTTATTGCGGATTGTGGGGTTTTAATTTATAATGGTAAGCATCTTTATACTTTTCTATGTGTCTTTGTTGTTCTTCTTGATTTGGGAGAATAGGTGAAAAGGTCCAAAGTTCATAGCTTAAACAACCTCAAATTTCAACTTAGGAAGTCACATGCTTCAACCTTAAAGTGTTGGACAACTAATATACCCAGTTTCAAACACCTTCCATGTTTGAACCCATGCATACACACACACAAACACACACACTTTTTTAATGTTTTTTTTTGGGTTAAAATCACGTATTCTTGAAGGGGGGTTTGGTCCATATATAGATTCCAATAATAATAATAATCTTTTCAGCTTTTTATGTACGTTTAGTCAAACATTAATGAAAATGGCCAACATATTTCTTTGTAGGCTACTACTTTTCATTCAAATATGGTTTGAGGCTTGCTTTACAAAATCAGATTTTTGAGATTAAATCATTAAATAATATGTAATTGATTTTGTATAATCTACCTATTTTAATTTCTCGTTTAAAATATTGTGGATTTTATCATCTCAATCAATAAAATGATTGTGACATTAAAGTCATATTTGAATTGAGAAAATTGAAATGCATCTCGCACTATATATATCCATCATAAAAAAAAAAAAAAAAACTAATTTAAAACGACAATAATAAATTTAAAATGTAATTGACTTTTTCTAATTAATATGCCATCTAAATTTAACTCCATTAATATGATATTTTAAAAAGAGAAAAAAAGATAGTAGAATAAATATTCATAACTCATGTGACAATAAAAGGAAAATTAGAGGAAATTTACCTTGCCTCTATTCTAATAAAGTACAAACAACTTTGATGAGTTCAATTATAATTTTATTTTAATTTTTGACTTGTACATAAATTTTTTTTAACAAATTATTTGATTTTAATATAATAATAATAATAATAATAATAATAATAATAATAATAAGAAAGAAAACCCACCCATATAAATAATAATAATAATAATAATAATAATAAGAAAGAAAACCCACCCATATAAAAAACGCGTAGCCTCTGTTCTCAACTCTCCATTTTCCAGTCACACCCCCTCCCCCACCCTCCACAGTCCACACAAAGACGACACACAAATCATTACTTGTAAACGAAACTTTCAATCTTGATACCGTGTCCAGACACCTACCAATTCTCTGTCGATGTGTATCTATATCTGTATGTATAGATGTTGTTTTCGCAGCTGACTCAAGCTTTTCAAATCCCATTTTATGAGTTTGACATTCGGCATGCGTTCACATCTCCGTTCACACATTCTGTTAATCACCTTGACTAAATATTTATATCAATCAACTCATTTTCACAGAAATTTCTGATTGCCCCTCCTTTATTTTTCTCTGCTCTAGAAATATTTCTTTTTTAAGGAAATCCCATTTCGAGATGAATGAGAACAAGCAGCAGCAGAGGAAGAGAAGAAGAAGAAGAGATAACACAAGCGATAGCGTCGGAGTTCTGGATACAGCCGCAGCTGAAAATAAAGTGAAGACGAAAGGGTTGAGCGAGATTATAACTTCGTTGATTTTGCTTGAGGATCAAGAAAAGAACGATCTTGACGAGCTGGAGAAGGCCAATCAGGAAGAGAGGCTTCAATTCGAAGAAAATCATAACAACAAAAGGCGAGCAATGATGGATTATTACTCCGACTTGCAGGATTTCCATCAAGATTCAGGACACGCTGAAGGCACAAGGAAAAGAAAGGCAAAATCGATTTCTTTTGGTGCTAAAAATGTTGTTGCCATGGCCATTGGTGCTGCGGGTGTGGAGGATTCCGTTTCCGTCGATAAAACTGCCGCCGGAAATGAAAAAACTCCGACCGCCGGGCGGCGGTTGTGGGTCAAGAACAGGTCTAAGGATTGGTGGGACCAATGCAACAGTCCCGATTTTCCAGAGGAGGAATTCAAGAAGGCGTTTAGAATGGGGAAAGAGACATTTGACTTGATCTGCAACGAGCTAAATTCTGCTGTTGCTAAAGAAAATACCATGTTAAGAGACGCAGTTCCGGTCAGGCAACGCGTGGCCGTCTGCATATGGCGATTAGCTACCGGTGAGCCGCTAAGGCTTGTTTCAAAGAAGTTTGGGCTTGGAATATCAACTTGCCATAAGCTTGTACTTGAGGTTTGTGCAGCAATAAGGAAAGTACTAATGCCCAAGTATCTTAGGTGGCCTGATGAGGAGAGTGTGAGTATGATCAAGGAAGAATTCGAGTCGACTTCAGGCATACCAAATGTAGTTGGATCAATGTACACAACACATATACCTATCATTGCTCCCAAGATTAGTGTTGCGGCTTATTTCAACAGGAGGCACACTGAGAGGAATCAGAAGACATCATATTCGATTACAGTTCAAGGTGTTTGTGATCCTAGAGGAGTGTTTACCGACGTTTGCATTGGCTATCCAGGTTCAATGCCAGACGATCAAGTTTTGGAAAAATCCACACTTTTTCAACGGGCAAATGCAGGGTTTTATCAGGGTGTCTGGATTGTAGGAGGGCCTGGATATCCCTTAATGGATTGGGTATTAGTCCCTTACACACAGCAGAATTTGACATGGACGCAGCATGCTTTCAATGAGAAAATTGGGGAGATTCAAAGGATTGCTAAGGATTCATTTGCAAGATTGAAGGGGAGGTGGGGTTGTTTGCAGAAAAGGACTGAAGTGAAGCTTCAGGACTTGCCTGTTGTGCTTGGAGCTTGCTGTGTGTTGCACAACATATGCGAAATGAGAAACGAAAGGCTGGATAATGAGCTGGATTTTGAGCTTTTCGACGATGAGATGGTGCCGGAGATTGGATTGAGATCCGCCGCTGCAATGAAGGCCAGGGATTCTATCGCGCATAATCTTCTGCATCATAATCACGCTGGGACGTCGTTTCCTTCATAGTAGAAGGTGAAGAAAACCTTCAAACTTGCAATTCCCAGATGAGTGTATGCATTTGTATTCATTAAAGCTTTGTGTTATAGAAAAAGATCACAATTTGTTCAAGGATGTGTTTTTTCCTTGCTGCAAATTGATGGGTGTTGTCTTGTAGGAGCAATTCATTTCATACTCAGAAATCACAAACAAACTTGTAGTCCTTAGAGACAGTTTAACATATATTTAGTTTCACATCTTATTGTTGTATTGCATTCTTCTACATCTGAATGTTTTTTGGAATCGAACCTTTAATCTATACCATTATTTGGTGAGTCGATCCAACAAAGCTACCAAGAACTTGGCTTCCAAAGTCTTGTGCTCTGAATCTTGAAAAAGACATCATCTTTTTTCACAATGGATCTTAGGTTTGTGACTTGAATTGTTTATGTTTGTTTTGAGTATAGAATGGAGTATGGAAATGGCAAGAATCATGGTGGATACGTGGTTTAAGGGATTGTGCCTTCTTCATTGACCTATCACCCTTTATTTTGAAAAGGACACCTGCAGTATTGATCAAACTCGTAGATTTGATGTCATTTGATTATTGTTTTAGGACTATTAATTTGATAATATTAATGTGGGTTGTTTGTCTGCGTGTTATGTGTGAATGTGGTTGACAAGAAATTCAACAAAGTAGATGATCCCTTTCACACCTCAACTTTGTTAACTAGTTGTGGAAATGCATGAGAAATGCCACTGCCATAGAATAATCTTGTTTTAGGTAGAACCTTCACCTTTAGTTCATTTGGTCTGAATGTATATACTTTGTCTCATAAGTTGGATAAACTTACAAAATCTCTTCCTCTCTTTCTTTTATTTCCGTAACTCAAGTTTAAAGTTTGAAGAGATTGTAAGCTCGATATATGAACTACTATAAAAAGATATAAAGTTATATAATTTATTTTAAAATTTATAAATTTTTTCGTTTCTCTAAAATATTTGACTGACTAAAGAATTATAGAACATTTGTTTGGACGGTCTCCAAATATCCTTTACTATTTATTCATGATACTTATCTATACATATAAACTTAAATGAATTAAATAGGAAAACTCTTATTTTATTTTAATTTATATATCATACAATTCACAAAGTACCTTTGAACTATTTTTTTATAAATTTATCGAGATTAAGAGCACTTGTAATACAATTAAAAGAGTAAAAAAAATAACTAACAAATTACAAAAAAAAAATAAAAAAAAATGGGTGGGGGTGGATGGAACAACACAGCACTTGACATTTAAGAGGGATTTAAGGGTAATAAGGGGAATTCAGGGTGTGCGGCTCCAATTTGTTGTCGATTTATGACTGGATCAATGATTCCATTTGCTCTGGGCTATTTTAATGGACTGAATGGTTAAGCCCATCAATGGTACGAAATGGTTAGGCCCATAATAATTAATTGGGCCTATGGCTATATGCATAAACATTAATTCTTTAAAATATCTTGTCAACGTGCCAGCCTGTAAAAGTAAACATATTTTGTCTGAATGCTTTCAAAAATCTAAGGTTATATATGTAATATTGATTTGTAAAAGTCCCCACGTCTATACAACAGATGCGGCTTCCCCCTTTTGTAAGAGAATACTCCCGGTCCATCCAAAAATTTAAAAAAGGTTATGTTATCAATATCTCATAAAAATTTAATTTTTATTTTATAAATAAATTTATATAATTAAATGAGTTAAATCAACAAATATAATAAATCATAAAATATAAACTATAATTTTAAAAAATTATACCTTATAAAATTGATCAAGAATAAAAATTTATATTCTTATCTTACATAACTTTTTTTTAGAACGAAAAAAATATAAAATATAATACTTTTTGAAAAATTCGGATATAAAATAAGAAGTTGAAAACTCAAGATTTTGTCCCGATTGAAGTGCATATGGTTTTCGACTGACAATGTTTTGTAACTTAATTAAATAATACTCCCTCAATTTATTTTACCATGATACAATTTTTTTTTAATTCATGAACTCTTATTTGAAGAATTCATTTATTTATTCAATTATATGTACCTTATTTGTGAAATTGAAGTTGAAGTCTTGTTTTTTCCACGACAACAAAATAAAATATTAACTTTGAAATATAATTTTTATTTTTAACAACAAATACTTTTTAAGCATAACATTTATTTTAAAACGGAGGAATATATTTGTAACAATGAAATTTTGTATCCGTCTTAAAAATTCATATCTTAACGACGGTTCCGATTGGAAGATAAAAGTTAATTTATGATATTTTATTTAAGTTGATTTCAATACAAATCTTATTACATTGGCAAAAATTAATTTCTTTCTCAAATATTTCATCAGCAATAGTAAAATGCACTCTTATCTTTTTATGATGTTCAAAGCTCACCACATCTCAAATTGATTAAGATTATTACCTAAAAATTCCAACTGGACGTCTGCAATTATTAATTGTTATTAAATCAATTTTAATAAATAAAATAATCGAATTATCAATTGTATAAGGTGATTGATAGTTCGATACATGGTACAATTTATTAAATAAATAAATAAATAATAATAATAATAATAATGATCTGGAGAACATTTTAAAGTGATTATTCTTGTTAAAAAGTAAATTGAATACATTAAATCTTTACCAAACAAACCTTTAAAAAATTCGAGCTGCCATGTAAGTCCAGTTTAGAGCGCACCTGTCATCTGCACCAGATCCAAACCTTTTCGAGTGGGCAGCAATTCCATACACCAGCTGTCCCTACACCCACTTCTTTAACTTGTACATTTTTTAATAAGTGTGTTGAGTTCTTATCTTGATTTAGTACTCCTATCTAATTAAACTCTATTATCTGTAATTAAAATAATATAGTTGATATTAAATTTTCATTATTAATATAATAATGTTGACCTTTTTTGTGTATTTTCAGAATTGAAACAAAGAATAAATTTAAAGAAATTATTAAATCAAAAAAAGAAAATTTTCACGATCAAACTTATTAATACAATGTTGTTGATTTGTTTTCCATATGTTTTTATAATATAATTTTAAAAAAATATTAAACTAAGAAGAAGACTTTTGAGGATTATGTACTCATAATCTTTTTTATACTATTCAAAAAAATCGATCCCGTCTCATTATAAATTATGGATCGAAAGAATCCAAAGGCTAACATCGGGTTAAAGTCGGGCTAAAATTAAGATCCATAGTGTACTTATATTTATTTATATTTGACATTAGATTTGTGTGAGGAAGATAAATAAGCAGACGAAAAATGTAGAATTGAAGTAATTTACGTCATTGCGTGCTCAACTACAAAACCATTGTCCATTCACGAAAAAGTCTGGGGGTACAATCACTTTCAGCAACGTTGTGCACGAAGCACAAAAGAATGTAAAGTAGGGAATCATGTCTTAAATACACTGATGAGGTAAAAACGACACTGAGCGGCCTACTCAGGTTTTGCCCTTTTCTCCTTCCTGCAATAAATACACACAGTCACACACACCTATTTATATACGCACACGCATTCACAGAGAGAGAGAGAGGAAGGAGTAAGTAAATTTGCGGAAATCTAGAGAGATAGAGAGAGGAAGCGAAAATGGAAGAACACAGTACCAATGGGGAAGAAGAAGTTCTAGGTTCAAGTTTGACACTGGAAAAGGTCGCCGCTGCGAAACAGTTCATCGAGAACCACTACAAAAATCAGATGAAGAGCATACAGGAAAGAAAAGAAAGGTATGTTTCTGCGCAAATATATGTGTTTTTTGTGTATACGAACAACGAGCTATGTGCTTCTGTTTGTGGCAAATTTTTGAGTTAGGATGCTGTGAAGAAGCGTGGAGTTGGAAACTTCGAGTTGCAAATTGAGTTCGTTTTCGAGATCTAGTGCTTTCTTTACTTATTTCTTTGTTAATATTTTGGGGCGAATTGTAGCTTGTGGATTTAAGTTTCTTAAAGTCGATTAAAATTCTAATTTACTAAAGTGTTCCTTTTATTTGGTCTTTGGGGGAGAACTTTTGCTTGACAATAGAAAGATTCCATTTCTAGTGGCTTACCGATACAATGAGATTGGAAAGGTAAACGTGAGTGGGTTAATTTGAGATCCCTGTATTTAAGATACTGAGATTTATATGTCTACGAAGTTGTGAATAAGCTCCATTACTTTCCCATGCATGGATGTACTTCTGGAGTTCAACCTTATGGAACTCTGGCCAGGAAACACTAGTGTGGAATGAATTTTCTTATTGACTTCGTGTTCTGCAGGAGTTTTTTCTTTCTTTTTTTTTTTTTTTTTTGGGGGGGGGGGGGGGTGGGTGGGGGGTTCCTTGTGCTCAGTGAAACTTCATGAGTTTTTGGTGGTGTTGTTTCATGAACTTATTGCTTTTTTGTATAAAGGCAATAAATTGGGAGTTACTGATGCCAGCAAGCACGGATGGAGCCAGGATTTGTGCTTGAGGGGGGCTGAATGAATAAACAACCAACGACCAACATTATATACGCAATAATAAAATTTAAATATGATACAGTTACATAAAACATTACATCAATATTTATCATTAAATATATCAATATGGGTGGTCATAATCCCCAATCATGTTCTAATGATCCAATATCACACCTCTTATTGATTTCTGATGATTTTGTAGGCCATCTTTCAGATTCACATGATCATTACCCATAGATGGATTTGACTGAGATGTTCAACTTTCAATCTTCTTTCTTTTAAAAAATGCATCGATTGCTTGTGGTCTTTTCATCCAAAAAAGGCACCAAATTTAGAACTATTTTTAACTCAATGCTAAAAGGCACAACTGTGTGTGTGTGTGTGTGTAGGCGTTTGGGGGCCCAGGGACCCCCTGACCTAAATGCTCCGCCGCTCCCCCACTGCCAGGGATTTAGTTCAAGATGTTTAGGTTACTTCTTAAATTTTGTCCACGCATGACTGAGGGTTGTTATTTCTGGTACTGTATCGAGCAAGAGTTACAAATGTGGATGATTTACCCACTTCACCAAGGATTGCTTATGTTTGGATAATTTTGGCCCCTAGGAAGGCCAATTAGGGCAACCGCCTGCTACGCCAAATTTCGCAATAGTGAGCTGATGTCCAAACTGACTTTTCTATATCATAAAATGATGTAGATTTTCCATGTATTTAGTTATTGTGAAGTGTAACTATAAATTAATGATGTGTCTGCTTGCTTCTGAGACTTGCTATGTGGTATTCTGATAACTTAGTTTTCAAAATCTCATCATAATATTGTTTGTTGTTTAAATGATATGACTTATGAGAAACAATGGCATTATGTCTTGCTTAATGATTTTCTCGTTTGGAGAAATGTAAATCTCTTGATAATACGTCCAATTTTTTAATAAAGGACAAACAATAAACCAAATATATTTCTAGCTATTCACTGTGGTGACCCTGAGAAGTATATATTCTATCGGGAAGGAATTGTATTTTCTCTTCTTGAGTTCAGTTGGTCCGGATCTAGACTTAGATTAAATTAACATTAAATCTAATTCACGATGATAAATTAGAACTAAAACTTGCTTCTGCTTGTTTAATTTTAATGTTGTTGAGTTTTTAACTAATTGTTAGGACCTTGATGTTTATGCTTTCTCCAGGCGATGGATACTAGAAAGAAAATTGGCATCTTCTGATGTGCCACAAGAGGAACAGATAAATCTAATTAAAGATTTAGAACGAAAGGAAACAGAGTTTATGCGATTGAGAAGGAACAAGATATGTGTAGATGATTTTGAACTTCTAACCATCATTGGTCGTGGAGCCTTTGGTGAGGTTGGTGATATGCATGATTTTTTAGTTATATATAAGTAATGCGAATGATTTTTTTTCATTTCCATTTCTGAATACAAAACAGCTACATGTGTCAAATACAATCCCAACATTCTCATGAATTTGTTAGATTTTTGTCTGAATAAATCCATATCGAGTAACTGACAGTTATAATCCTTATTTAACTTTCTGTTCTATGGGTTTCTTCTTAAACTTGCGCTTAAATTTGAAACTGCAGGTCCGGTTGTGCAGGGAAAGAAAATCTGGCAATATTTATGCAATGAAGAAGTTGAAGAAATCTGAAATGCTTTCAAGAGGACAGGTAGTATATTCATAAGAGATGTATATCTTTGTTTTTCTTATTATCGTTTGCGGACAGTTACCCTCTGACAATTTGGCTTTCAATAAAAAAAAGGTCCCTTTATTCTTTTTTTTTGGCCTCACTTTGTTAGTTTTAGTTTTGCTCTACTGTAAATTCTTCACTATCAGCTTAATACATATGAAAATGTTCGGCTTTATAGGTGGAACATGTTAGAGCAGAGAGGAACCTGTTGGCAGAAGTGGCCTGTCACTGCATTGTTAAATTGTATTACTCTTTCCAAGATGCTGAATACTTGTATCTTATCATGGAATATCTCCCTGGTGGAGACATGATGACTCTGCTGATGAGAGAAGACACACTTTCTGAAAGTGTAGCCAAATTTTACATTGCTCAAAGTGTACTGGCCATAGAGTCCATTCACAAGCATAATTATATTCATAGGTTGGTATAATTTAATATTCAACTAACTAGACATTCAGTACCATTCTATCTGGAGAATGGGTCCCAATTAAATGTTCTAAAAGTCAGTTCATCTTGTTGATTTCCTACTCAATTTTCTGTTTAGGGATATAAAACCAGATAACCTTCTTCTTGACAAGTATGGTCACATGAAGCTCTCAGATTTTGGTCTATGCAAGCCACTAGATTGTAGAACTTTATCTACAGTGAACGAAAATGAGGCTATGGATGATGAAAATATAAGGGAACCAATGGATATTGATAGCCGCTTTCCTGATGCTGCAAATGGTAGTAACTGGAGAAGCCCTCGTGAACAACTTCAGCACTGGCAGATGAATAGAAGAAAGTTGGTAAGAAATCATTGTCCCCCCCCCCCCTCCCTCTACATTTATTGGGCTGATCTGTTATTTATGCTTGATTATGAAGATGAGGAGAATACACAGAACTAAATTTATTGTTATATACTTGCCAACGGCTTACTGTTAATTTTGATTTTTATGTTCTTCTAATTCTTGAACTCACAGAGACACACACATGTGCACACACAAGCTGCTGGTGGTAAGAAAATGTACCTCCAGTGAAGTCAAACTAACCCAGCTGCCTTACCACTCGCTATTTCTTCTTTGCAAAACTCACAGCTGCCCTTGAAGCCTCTGATTGTAGTAGCTTCTGGGGGAGAACTCCACCATTTTCTTGCTTCATTCTGGAATTAAATTGAAGTAAATAGAAGTCTCAATACTTAAACTGTAATTCAACTAAAGAACGGAGATGGGAGGGTATGATAAAGTTATGATCTGGACGGATAAAATATTGGATATAGGTTTTGATTGATGAGAATTAATGGTGTAAAATCTGGATGAGGGCTGATGAGCACATCACTGGACGAGAGGAGGATCTAACAATGGTTTCGCAGGCTGCCTTTGCATCTGAAGTGGGTGAGGGAGTGGAAGGGGTGGCTGATAAGAGTACCATTAGGAGAGTGGTGCCAAAGGAAAAAGGTGAAAAGGGGCGCTGGTACCAAGCAAGGGAGGATGGGAAGGGCATGAGTTAGGGTGTCTGCAGCCGGATCAACCATACAAGGCTTGAGTCACTTTGAGTCTAGCGACTCTAAAATTTACCATTAAAGTTCTGAAAATGAATGTTAAAACCCAAATGATACAAATAATGACAGGTGTTCTATTATGTACCTATTCATCTTTGTTAACTGGTGATAGATGCATTCTCTTTTCTTTAGTCAGATGGAAGGTTTTATTCTCCATCTTTCCTTGTAGCTCTCATTAAATTTTCATACTATCTAGTCTCTTAATATACCAAGCAACATTTCACGTTTCTCTCTTCATGTGGACAAAATCCTGTTTGCTTGTCTATCTTTATTTTAACTGTTGTGTTGCATTGCTTTTCAGTTTGCATAAGTTAATCATCTGCTCTTCTATTTTTAAAGGCTTTTTCAACTGTGGGTACGCCAGACTATATTGCTCCAGAAGTGTTGTTGAAGAAGGGATATGGCATGGAGTGTGACTGGTCAGTTCTGCGCTTTCCTTTCTTCTAAGACTACTAATTTTCTTCCTTTATTATTTCTTTTCCTCTTCTTACCTTAGCTTGACTTAAGGATGCAGGTGGTCTTTGGGCGCAATTATGTATGAAATGCTTGTTGGCTATCCCCCCTTTTATTCTGATGATCCTATGGCCACTTGCAGAAAGGTATAATCTTAACATATAATGTATAACACTGTTTTATTTCATTCGGCTTCATCTCTACTTATTATACTATTAACATATCTACATATTGGAAAGACTAATAACAAGATCACTTAATTACGATAATCAAAGAATAGATGAATTTGCACGGAAGCATGCTAATTTTTAAGTTTCTAATTTGTAGGCATTTATTACCTCAACAAATATACTACAAAATTGCTAGGTCAATTGTGCATAATATGATTGCTTATGGACTAACACATTGGTATGAATCAGAGAGCAAACACAGATATCATCTATATCCACCCTACTCATGATTCCTCTCTGGTTGGCTGCTGTCCTCAGGAACCCACCACGTGTACTAGGGAGTAAACTGAAGATACTTGGCCTTATTTGAATAACCCATTTTCTATGTGTGTCTGCCCCTGCTTAATGAGAAGATGTATAATCGCCACTATATGGAAATATGGATGAGTTTAATTAACCAATGAAAAATACGCATGCTGTTATTCTTTCTTTAGTTAATAGAGTTTAACTATGAAAGCTACAAGAGTAGTTCACAAAGTATTTTGCTGCTGAATGTGTGAATATAGGCAAGAGTATCAGAACAAGCAATTGTGGCATCAATCATTATAATGGATATAGTCATTTCTATTGGTTAATCACGCATAAATTACCTCCGTGCTATTATGTAAGGATTAAAATAGTGCGTGCAACATATTGCCCTATAACTAAAGTTATTGTTAAAGCGACCGTGGGTTGATAAGGTTAAGTATTGATTGCCAGATTGTTCACTGGAGAAATCACCTGCAATTTCCTGAAGAACCCAAATTGAGTCCTGAGGCAAAAGATCTAATATGTAGGCTACTCTGTGATGTGGAACATAGGCTTGGAACTGGAGGAGCTGCCCAGATTAAGGTATGAGCTCATAAATTAATTCTCTGTTTCTCCCCCCTCCCCCCCCCCCCCAACCGTGTCTTCAGTATCTGTTTGTGTGATTATCTCCCTCACTTGAACTATAAATGAATGCTTTACAGGCCCACCCTTGGTTTAATGATATTGAATGGGATAAATTATATGAAATGGAAGCAGCCTTCAAACCAGAGGTCAATGGGGAGCTGGACACCCAGAACTTCATGAAGTTTGATGACGTACACTCTATTCTCATTCCTCTATTATGTTTTATGATATAAATTACTACTTTGGTAGAGATAATTATCAGTATTGACAGCAGTTGTGCCAGAAGTCACGAGTTTAAGCTGAATTTTGTGTGCATAAATATTGTGCATTTTTGTTAAACTTGTGCTATAGCTATCATATCTTATTGTCGTGGTGTTTAAATGACACTTGCTTTCTATAGTCTCTTCTTTCTAATAAACCAATTGATACAAATTTTCATTGGTTCAAACAGTTGGATCCTCCAAGACAGGCCGGATCTGGCTCAGGACCCTCACGGAAGGTTTTTTTTTTTTTTTTTTTTTTTTTTTTTCTCTTTATGCATATTCAATTTTTGGTTGCAAAGTCCTGCAAAATAGTAGGTTTATGTTCAAATATGTGCTGCATCTATATTTTGCTTGCTTCTGCAACTGACTGGAGGCAATATTTAGATTCCTTATGCTCAAGATTGATGATGAATAAGGTTTATAACTTGACCCTCATATTTAATCAGATGCATCTTACTCCAAAAGATTTGAGTTTTGTGGGCTATACATACAAGAACTTTGATGCTGTCAAGGCACTGCGTTATTCCTCAGGTATCAATTTGCATTTTTCAGAGTTGGCAATAAGTCATACTTGTGCTCGCTCATAAGATAAATATTTTTACTTACTGCTAGAATTTTCAAGGACCTTCTCCATTGAGTTGAACAGTAGTATGGCTGTCTTCGATATTCTTTTGTCATGAATAATTTAGCTACTTTTCAAGATTGTTTCAAACTCTCTTCTTTTTCTTTGAACAAAAAGTGAAAGAAAGAAATCTTAGGCTCTATTAGGACTGGTAATTCCTCAACAAATCCACTGCATTATGTTTGTTTATATAATTTCATGATATAACAGATTCCAAATCCCCATGTTGTGCAATTTCTTGAAACCTGTTGTAGGTCTGAAGCTTCCGAATATGAAAATATTTTAAATTCTTCTGCAAATCGTTACATTCAATCTGAACTGCAGATCATACAAGGAGTACATCACCAAGCCGGCCATCAATAGATTCCATATTTGGTAAGCCACTCTGTTCATCAAATCGCTATCATAGTTTTTGCCATTATGTCCTAATATAGTGTTGTTTATCGCTAGGTGGTCCTATGGGTAATCACATACCGAAAGGAACTCACGAGGAATCAGATGTACAGATGATGGCTTCAATGGATGACGTAGTGTCTCCATAGTAAGAATATTACCAATCTGCCCGTATTCAGTGTCCTAAACTGAGAGAGGCTGCTGCCTCATGTCACTTCAATTGTACAGTGTGAAGCACCCTATTATTTATTAGGACATAATCACCATCCTTAAATGTGTGTAAGAGGGGAGACTAGATACTGTAGAGTAGGTTGTTGGGGGATTGTTCCTGGCTGCCCAGGTTGGCAAGGGAACTTGCTTTCTCTTGTGGCAGTGCCCGTCCTCGTCTGATTTTTATGGATGGCTCTTTGCTCCAACACTACTACGTCACCGTGTTCAGGAAGAAAGACATCTTTGTTCTTCCTTGGGATGATAAATTTGAGTTGGATTTCTTTCTAATTGTTGTGACTAAGCTCTACTGCTTTTAGAATTGAATTGGTTGGGTTAATCGAGGTGACTTAACAAATGGCTACAAATGTTTTGGGGTTGGGTTTTGCCATTCCCATTCCCACCTGATAAAAGAAAGTGCTGGGTAAATAGTGAATAGGATGGGTGGAAGAAACGGGGACCTTCGTTATTATTAATTTTTTCAATAACTGAAATTGTATTCTAAATTATCAAATTTATATTTTTCTGTTAAAAAAAAAAAAGTCTGCGTAGAAAGTTATGATTAAATACGAGTATTTGTTGACCCAATATGACATTATATTTTACTTTTTTGCTATTAGTACTACATTACATGTGATTAATTTATATATGCACAGAACCTTTGATATAATATTTTATAGATATCTATGATTGTCTAATCACTCTGGTTGTAATATATAATTATTCTTTTATGAAATAAGTGGTTCTTATATAAAACAAAATTACTATAAAAATATTTAGATGGGTAAGTAACATATGAATTATCTTTTTCGTATAAATAACACTGGATTGTGTACAAGTAGTTATTTTTATAAAAAGATTTAGATGGGTTTATTTGTAACTCAATCACACTACAAATTGCTCATTCCGCTACAAAAATGTAATAGCTCATTTCGCTACACAAATTGTAATACTAATTCGATACAACATTTTATATATATATATATATATATTACTCAGTATCATAACTAAGTTATCCTAATCTTTAAAAATATATGTATGTAATTCAGTATAATAAAATATTATTTAATTAATTTTTTTTGTATAACAAATAGTCTAAGATACTAAAATAAATTAAATAATCTTATATATTTTAAAAAATAATAATAATTAAAAATTAGATTCCAATTAAACAAAAAGTGCCTAAAAAGTGTATAACACAAGAATTGAGAGTTGCAATCGAAATTAATGAATTTTAAAAGAAATTGGCATAAATGCTTGGTCATATAGAGAACATGATCTCTGTGCGCAAACACGAGAAAATACTAGAGCCAGGTCCCTGGTCAGACTATTCCCCAGCTCCATCCGTGTGGAGCTCGGCGCATGCACCCATGCTGACATTACATATACAGCATGGAGCAGTGCACCATGGTGGTCAATTATAGGATCAAATAATACCCCTACCTCTCCTTTAATGTGATCAAAATCAAAATTTCAAATAGACGCTAGGGTAATGCACTGTGGACAAAAATAAATTTGAGCAGTATTAAAACAACAGTAAATATCAAGGTAAGCCACACAGACTACAAACACACCATTCGACACACCAACCCAACCTGGACACCAGCAAACAAACCAAATGACAAAATACACAAATTCGTTTCTTAAGATTTTAGTATTGGATCCTGGGCTAATTCGCTCGAATTCCCCATGGTTCAACCCTTGTCCACAAAAAAACTAGACAAGAAAACCCCAAGTACCCTACTTCTCATCGGTAGATTTTTCCGGTTTCTCAGCCTCATCCTTCTTCTCTTCTGAAGATGCAGATTCTTCTTTGGCTTCAGTTTTCTCTTCCTTGTCTTTTCCTTCTACACTCAACTTTTCAATAAGTTTGGCAGCAGAGTCCCCTTCTTCACTCTCTTTACTGTCCGTGGGCAGAGATTCAGTGATTTCTTCAATCTTATCTTTAAAGGATTTGCAATCTGATTGACGAAAGACAGAACACAAATTACAGATGAGTTAGCTTAAGATAGAAAGAAAACAAATTCTACCAGCTAATGTTTGCTTAAAAGCATAATCATCTGACATCCCAATGAAAGAAGGTACAATGATTATGTAAATCAACATTCCACAGCAGAGATAGAATTATCAATAGAGCTTACATATCCCCACACACCATAGAAGACAGAATAAGCCATACGGAAGATAATTCAAAAAGACAACAAAGAGACTCAAAAAATAATAAATGGACACTTGGATCACTTTTCCATGAAATGAAACATTCAAAATCACAAGTTATCATAAACCTTTACAAAAAAAATTATTACTAGACAGCAAGCAATCCAGCTTATAATTAAATTATTGAGGGCATTGTACCTTTGAAAAGGAAACAGTTTTAAGTAGAGTAGAAATATGAGAGACACAATGATAGAAACAGAAGGTCATTGAGACATTATTAGAAATTAATCAAATCATTGTGTGACAATTTATAATTTATTCATCTGCTCTTAGTTTCTTAGCAAGTAAAACCACATATTATCATTGTCAGGACTTGCGTAGTGCAAAAGAGGTAATACTAGTGATAACATTGAGAATTAGCTTACTCTCAACTGAGGCAAAACGAATACAAAAAGTCTCCTCCTTTAACTCTCCATCTGCAAAATCAGCAGCATGCCAGACACAAGACTTCTCGTTCCCATGATGCTCTTGAACCGACATTGTGGGGAGCACTACAGTGGGAAAGAACGTAAACACAGTTATAGTTACATACCAACATCAACATCCATAAACCTAAGAAGTAAAAACACGAGGACAGAGAAAGTTATCTCAAGACATACACATATATTTAAAATATAAAATACATAGATGATTGGTTAAGGAAATGATTTGCTAACCAAGATGGTTGGCACAGATCTTAAGGGTCTTGTTCTGCCTCATAACAAGCCTAACTTTTTCAGACTCCTTGTGCTTGAGTAGCTTCACAGTCCCAACTCCTCTCTCTTTCCACTGGCTACCTTCCTTGTCAAATCTATACAATTTTGCTTTCCTACAATTGGAAAAAAAAAAAAAAACATACGCAGTTAATATCAAACAATGATAATTACCACAAATCTGAAGGCAAAGAAACCAGACGATCCACTTCATATCCTGCATCCATTCATACAAAAGACCCAGCAACAAAAAAAAAATTGATC
Organism: Caryopteris x clandonensis; assembly: GCA_028749325.2. Classification (NCBI taxonomy): domain Eukaryota; kingdom Viridiplantae; phylum Streptophyta; class Magnoliopsida; order Lamiales; family Lamiaceae; genus Caryopteris; species Caryopteris x clandonensis. The sequence continues at coordinate 910,260 of JAPYKT020000002.1, read as the reverse complement.
GCAATTCAGCTTTATTTAATCAATTAAATATATTATCACAAAATCATCTATGCGCATCGTCACTAAATATCCTCACGACTAAATCAATCCAATTCGAAGCCTAAAACTACTTTTCCACCAAAATTACTAAATGAAGGATTAATTTTACTTAGATTTAGAGTCAGATTACTTACAAGTCGAGGAGAACATCTTCGTTTTCCTCGCCAGTAGTAACGGCAACTTCCTGGAGTTTGACGATCGGAGCAACCTGTGCCCCGGTATCCTCATCTTCGGCTGATGGCTTAGATTCATCCTCCTCCTCTTCCTCCTTTTTGAGAGTAGTGGGTTCTGTTGTGCTTGCCATTACAACAGTGGTCGGAAGACAAAGGTGGAGAGATAGGTAGTGAGATCCGGGGTAGGGTTAGGGTTTTACAGATGGAAAATGGGAGGACTGATGAGATGAGAGCGGGGAATCGGAAGATCTCCTTTTAAGGGTTTCGAGAGGCCCAATGAATTTGGGTTAAAATTGGGCTTTGATCCTAACACATTTTTAATTATAATTTTTAATATAAATTATTTTATTTTATTGGTGGATCCCTTCCAAAATCCTAACAACTCCTAATCCTACGTTTCGCCGGGAAAATTCACTCTTCCGACGCTGCCCAATTCACAATTTCTTTTAAGCTCTATTTCAAAATTTCCTCACATCTTAATATAATAAATAAATTAATATTACACATTTTTGTTTTTTCTTTTAATCTTATAAAAAGTATGACATATGAATATAAGAAAACATGTAATTTTTTTTATTCTTTTTTTTCTTCTCCCCTCAAAATTCATAAATAAAAAATATAAAGATCAATCCAATGTTCTATCACAAAATAAAAAATATTTGGATTGGGGGTGGAAAACACAACATATCCCATTTCATCTCATCATATATAAATCATATTAACATCTACAATTTTGATCATATCACATTTTATTATTTTTTAGACATAAATTTATTACGAACACCTATATTTCAACACAAACATGGTCTCAATTTACACCGACTTATCGTTTTGTCATGAAAGTTTATGCACCCATACTACATAACTATTCCAAAACACAGTTTTCATCAAGCATGTTCATGCATATGTGAAATTTTAGTTCACATGAAAAGATACTGTTTATGTGGAGATAAATAGTAAATTAAGATATGTTTTGGATGTTTAAATTGAAATCAATTAACAAAATTATTCCAATCCACCTATTACTCATCACACTTGCCTTCTCTTTAAAGAAGAACTACCTGACAACGGATTTTGTTACATTAGCTGCTTTCACTAGTTTGATATAAAGTCGGGCAATTATAGAATCCATGGAACCACATATATTTCAACCTAAATATTCCAATTTTGGCGGGATACATAGGTTTATACCTTCGAAAATCATAAATCCAACAAGTTAAATATAATCACCACAAGAATTCACAGAGCATCCAAGGGCCAATTCTGGTCTCAAATTTCAACGTACGTTAACAGCCCTGTCGCATCCAGTTACAGAGAAATGGTTTGCACAACCAATACACGATAAAGCATGACCCAATTGACGGGTCGATAAAGCACTCAATAGCGATATTTGGTGGAGTAATCTTTGGGAGCAATGACAAGACCACGGCCCTTTCTAGCACCACGATAGACAGTCTCAACAATGTCGATGAACTCCTGCTTATCCTTCAAGGCCCAGTTGATCTTGTTGTTGTTACCAGTGCCAAGATCGATCATAATGTGCTTGTTCCTGAAGAAGAACATGACCGTGGAAGGGTCATACAGCTCATACATTGTGTTGAAATCCGGCACCTCGGTGATATCCACCAAGTATATCACAGCAAAGTTCTTTATTGTTTCAGCGACTGAAGCAAGCACCTCATCCATCTGAAGATTAAAGAGTGGAAATATAAACAAAATGTCTACAGGCAATAATACAATGAAGTTTATAACACAAAATGTTTCTAAGCTGACAAACCAGATAGAAAAAGACAGGCAGATTTGCAAGCCATAGAAGACCATTGTGAGGGAAAATATCAATAGTTACAACAATATCCAATTAAATGACAAGCATAACCAGGATATGGTAGGCCTTGCAGGCATGACGAATAATTAGATATATCCTCTTTGGTAAAATTTGAAGCAATGTTGTAACAGGTTCTATGGACAAGGCTAGGGGGCTTAGGTGGGGCTGATTTGGCCAAAAAAAAAAAACAGATGCAGCCAAGGGAAGCCTAGTGCCTAGGAGGGACCTGTGCAGGGATTTTTCCAACAACGAAGGGAAAAAATTGGTTAGCTTAAGATGGGAGTGATATATAACAGGCCCTTTTTTTCGCATAAGAAGCATATAATACTGCCGACACACATTGCACATAGCCACGTTAACTAAATATGTGCTTCTATCTCGGCCATATGATAGCTCAAAGGACAGTGGATAAACTTCAACTAATTATGACACAAAAAGATCAATCCACATTGATCAATTCGGCCCCAACTTAACATGTCTAACAGGTGACTCAACATGGGATCATGATTACATAACAACCTTGAACCTACATAGATGTGGAAGACATACCAAGGAGGCAGATGATAACATTGGCATCAGGTGATTAGCACATTTCCTAAGTTTATTATTAATCTATTTGCCAAGTAATGTCTCTACATATTTAAAACTTCTAATACATAAGTATGAAATCCAAATTAATTAAGGTTGAAAGGCACTTGTACTGAACTGATGATTGCAGAATTATGAGTCATTCCTCCAGAGGAATGATCAGCCTCCGAGGTAAATACTTGGGCAACGAAACAACTGAATTTATACTGTCGATGTTATTACTTAACCAAACACGTGCCGAACTCCCAATTTTTTCCATAAAACATATAGGGAAATGAAACCATATGAAAACCCTGAATATTCAAAATCCTAAATCTCAACTTCAATAGAAACTAATGCCCTTATAGAACCCCAATCGAAAAAAATAAAATAACAAAATCAAGAGTCGTGTATCCAACAAATCCACCTACCTAAATCATTTACTGAAAACAAAATAAACAACAAAACTTCTCAAACACATAATCAATTTAGAAAATAACAGTGAAAACAGAGAAGAAAATTGACCTGCATGCAGGTTTCGTCCCAGTCATGGCCGAAACGGATGATGACAAGGCGTTCCTCCTCGGCGAGTATAGCCTGATCGACGGCCCAACCGGAGTGAAGGTGCGGCAGCAAATACGACATCGTTTGCGGGCTCTCAACGCAAGAATCAGCGGAGAATGAAATCGGGCTGCGAGTGACAAAGATGCTTTTTGTGTGTTGCGACTATAAAGCCCCTGGAAGAGTCACGCGCTTTGTCGCAGGAATTTCCTACAGTTCATACCGAAAGCGTATGGCTATATTTTATTTAGTGAGGCTCGAATTTAATGTCATTATTTTTATTTATTTATTTATTTATAAATATGGTGGGACCAAATTAATTCTCAACCTCATATTTTAGGGTTGGATATAAAATAAAGCACCATTATTTGAGAACATTCTTTTTATTTGGACCAACAAATTATAATACTTTAAAATCAACCTTACAACCATTAAACCCAATTATATTTATTGATATAATTTAATAATTTTTGTACACATAAATATTATTTGGCAAAAAAAAAAAAAAAAAAAAAAACTTACTTTTGCAAGAATTTAGGTGGAACCAAAACCAAAATAACTAATATTTTGAAGGCTCAAGTCCTTAAACTAAATGTTATTTATAGTTAAGTAGCAATATTTTTTAATTTAAAAAATATTATATTTAATATTAAATAATATTAAGCTTCAAAATATTTACTAATACATTGCAATACAAAGTCTAATACTTTAACAATAATATATGTTAAGAAATTAAATAAAAAATTGCTCATTATTTACTAATTTAATTGAATAAAGGTAATACTTATTTAGATAAAAAGTATTATTTTTTTAACTAAAAATTACTACGTGCTACAAAATGTATTATTAGTTTATATAAAAATATGATTGGGTTAACTAAAATTATTACATACCTAATGAAAAATCTAAAATTATTGGGATGCGAGTTGCGCGCGTCTTAAACGTGGAGTTGGATGCAATTTTTTTTTTATTTTCTTTAATTTAGCACGTTTTTTAGGTCCACCTAAAAGAATGAATTCGACCCATGACCCGATTGCATAGATCTAACTGATTTACGAGAGACTTACTCTTAAATAAATTAAAAATAAAATATTAAAATTAACAAATTATAACTTACAATTTCATATAAATAAAAAAATTATGGACCTTATTGAGCATTTCAAGAGTTTTCGATCAATATTGATTGTTATTTATGAATGTTCGATCGATTCTAGTTAGACATTATAAAATATTTAATGAATTCTAATAAAAAAATATGATTAAACTTTTGAATCTTTTATTTGGACACTTATGTTTTTAAAAAAGAAAAAGGTAATGGTGCATTCAACGAAAATAGGGGCTCCCTTTTTTATAATTCAGATAGCACGAGTATAAAAAAAGTCAAAACTCGAGTTAACTTGATTCAATTAAAGCTCCTCTATGTTTGACTAATTTTGTAATTATGAAAACTGTTTTAAAAATCCAGCGACAATGAATAACAATAATATGTAATACATTCCATACATTTCCACTCATTTCATTCACTGCGCAACAGTAGTTTTACTCCTGACCCAGTAAAGTTGGAGAGTGAAAAAGAAAGGTCCTTTGCAAGAACGGAACGGGTGGAGATGCTTTAATATGCTCCTCTGGATTTGACATCTGTCTTTTATCTTGCCAACCTCTCTCTCTTTTTCTCGAGATAGTATATTATATCAAACCAATACTTATAATTTATAGCTGTTTTATTCTTTTTTCTTTAATGATTTCTCTTATTCCCACTCCACTTTGTTGGCGTTTATGTGTTGGGCAAAATTCACAAGCTATGAAAAGTAACTAATCTAAACAACTTTTTTTTGACATTCATTAGCCCCACCTTTTGGTTTTTGGTTAATGTTCTTGATTTTCCTACATTTCTTACTTAAAGTTTTAAGCAGATGTACAAGAAACTGAATGGACGGTAAAGAAACAAAAATAGTGAGAGATGGGTAGTGGTTGAATTTACTGTTTCCAACATTTTTAGCTTCCATTCTTATCATTCCGTATTATAATAACTATATTTTTGCAATTTCTTGATACTACACTGAAACAGGTAAGTAAAGTAATTATTGGTTGAAAGTGAGAGTTAGATTAAAAAAACAATAATAATAATAAGTAGCAGCAGCAGCTCACGATTTGAATAAAGGGTTGACATGGATTGCCTCAGATCCAGGGTATTCAGCTGGGAAAATAACAGTTCGCCTTTTCTATTTCAGGGTTTTCTTGTGATTCTTGAAACTTTTGCTCTGCTTTTCCTAGTTTCTGTCCCATGAACCATTTCGCCGTTTCTTTCATTTTCTTGTGTTTGTTACCGATAAAGGGCTGTGCTTAATTCCTAAGTTTGATTCTTGAATTTGTCTTTTTTTGTTTTTCTTTTTATATTTCAGTTGATTGGTTAAATTCAAAGGATCTGTCTTAATGTTGTTCTCTTTTTTATCTGTGCACTGTACCTGATGGAGGTAGGTGGTGAAGAGTCGAGAGAATAAGGGGGGAAGGTTGGGACAAGTTAGTTTCACCTTTCTATATATGGCGACACTTTTTCACGGACGGTAGTTGGTGTTTATTTTTAGCTCACCAGATCTAACAAGTCATTTCTATTTTAAGATTCTTCCGACTGAGCTTTGAGCATGGGAAATGATCCATCGATCTTCACTTCTAGATTTTACTTTATGTTGGAGGAAGTTGACGAATTAATTTAACAATGACAGGCGAGGGGCGGCAAGGTAACTTTAGCTATATAGATAGTGATTTCAATGGAGGAAACACATGCGGCGGTTACAGTGCCATTCAGTATAGGTAATTTGGTTTTTGACTATCTGAGTAAGGAGAGTTGTATGGATATGATGAACTTCAATTTGATGGCTAATGAAGCTGGTTTGCTTCCGAATGCCGAGGTTAAAAGTTTAGCTGATGGTGATAATGAGGATAGCAGTATTGGTGATTCAGCAAGTGAAGAGACTAGGAGTGGAGTTTCTTCTTTGCTGGCTATGGCTTCTGAGGATGAGACGAATTGGCTTTCGTCTGATGTTGTAGTGCGTGAGAGTGAAGAAGACGGTTTATCTTCGTTTGAAGGTGACCCCATTCTTGATAGCTCTTGCTCATTATCTGTTGTGAGCGATACTAGTAGTCTGTGTGGCGATGATTTCATGGGTTTTGAGGCAAATTGTGAAATTGGGGCACCTTTTTTGGAGGTCGAGAAGAGTGTTAGTGATGTCGAACTTATTTCAAGGACAAAAGATACGGTTTTAAGCAATTCTCTTTCTGTAAATGGGGGTATAGGGGAAGTGATTGGTGATGGTGCTAGCTCCAAATCGTCCACATCTGATAATATTCAGTTGGATAAAGGGGTGAGTGGAAAAGCAATCCGAAGTATTTTTGAGGTGGAATGTGTGCCTCTATGGGGTTTTACATCGGTGTGTGGTAGGCGACCGGAAATGGAAGATGCCGTTGCAACTGTGCCTCGGTTGCTGAAAATTCCGATCGAGATGCTAATCGGTGATCGTGTGATTGATGGAGTTACAGCCCGTCTGAGTCATTTGACAGGCCATTTTTTCGGAGTTTATGATGGCCATGGAGGCTCTCAGGTACATATAACAACAAACTAAGCCTTTATTCTACAACGTGGGATTGGCAATATGTATCATATCTCCTCATTGCTTTGTGTTTATACTTGAATATATACCGATGTGTGAGATATTGGTGAAATTTTATTTTCAGGTTGCTAATTATTGTAAAGGTCGAATTCATTCTGCTTTAATGGAAGAATTAGAGATTATCATGACCAACCTGGATAATGGTAGTAAGGATACTTGTGAAGAGATATGGAGAAGAGCTTTCACTAAATGTTTCATCAAGGTTGATGATGAGATCCAAGGAAAAGCCAGCCTGGAACCTCTTGCTCCCGAGACTGTGGGCTCGACTGCTGTTGCTGCTGTTGTATGCTCATCACATATAATAGTTGCCAACTGTGGTGATTCAAGGGCTGTGCTTTACCGCGGCAAAGAATCCATGGCTCTGTCTGTAGATCATAAGGTAGTTATGTAGATGCAATACATATATATATATATATTTATTTATTTATTTTTTGGGTTCATTTTCGACAAGCATAAAATCTAACACAGCATCCTCGTATCACTAGCCAAATCGAGAAGATGAATATGCAAGGATTGAAGCAGCTGGAGGGAAGGTAATACAGTGGAACGGACATCGTGTCTTTGGAGTCCTTGCAATGTCTAGGTCTATTGGTATGCCCTTCTTAGCCTTCTTTCTTTTCTTTGGTTCTTTTCTTTTGCATTTCATTCTTATTGCCATGAGAAATAGTTGTAGATATGTTTCAGTTTTTGGGGCAACTGGATTGTTGTAGTGGAAGTAATTAATCATATTCATGCCACTGAGGTTTAGCCTATAAACACCCATTTACACCATTGCAAATAGCCTCTTGATGTTTGTATTTTCTTACGAACACCCCTCAGTTGGTCAGAAACTAAACTTTCGTGGGTTTTGTAGTTATTCTCAGCAAATAGCCCCTTCTGAGCCATGTTAGTTTCTAATTCTCTTCTAAAATTCTCTGGCTCACAGGGGACAGATATTTGAAGCCATGGATCATTCCGGATCCTGAATTGATGTTTGTTCCCCGGTCTAGGGAGGATGACTGCCTCATTTTGGCCAGTGATGGTCTTTGGGATGTTATGACGAATGATGAGGTCTGTGACCTTGCTCGTAAGAGGATATTACTCTGGCATAAAAACAACGGGCCCACACTTCCATTAGAAAGAGGCGAAGGGATCGACCCTGCAGCTCAAGCAGCAGCCGAGTACCTATCAAACCGCGCAATTCAAAAGGGCAGCAAGGACAACGTATCTGTTGTTGTCGTTGACTTGAAAGCTCAAAGAAAGATTAAGACCAGAACCTAGCACACAATAATTTCTCCATATCCTATTTCATCATTTTCCATTTCTTTTTCTTTTTAATATATTGGAATTGTTGTTTGGTTCGACACCCTTCTGTTTTCATTGAGGGTTATAGCTTCGTTAGGATGCAAAATTAATGTCTGTAGCAAGATCTACACTATTAACACTACTCGAAGTAGGAACCGGGATGGAACTGTTTTGTGCCTCCAATGTAACGGCTATGTGAGGTGCATCGATTTGGTGTTGTATCAGCAATGTGGAGTCTGCAGAATGAATGAAATGCCTTGCGCATGATCAGTGTATATATAATTTCTCCATTATGCATTGTGTGAATCTATCCATACTGCATTCATGCTTGCTGATGAGGATGGTGTGATCTTTCTTTAAGCATTTTTTGAACGTTTGAATTCAATCATTTTTACTTATATTAATCGACTAGAATCCATAATCAGAAGGCAAGCGGATGTTGATTTGTTACTATCACTTTTTCGGGGAATGACAGCGCATTCTAGTATTTTTAACCAAACATTCCAACATCAACTTCTTCATCTTTTCACTTGTAATTTCGAACACTACGAGCTTTCCCATCACTAAATTTGGAAAATTCTCAAATGTACCAAACACACCCATATTTTGCCGTTGTCCCTCCATCTTTTAGGCGCTTTTTAGGCGCTATGCTCTTTGTTTATTCATGAGGGGGCAAAAGTTTATGTAGAAAAACAAAATTGGAATAAGGTCCACAAGAGAAACTGACAAACTGAAACCAAATCATGAAGTGATAAAACGACTGTGCAAGAGTAATGGGAGATTTATTGTTTTCTGGGGGGGAATAAATTTTATTCAAACGGCAATCCAAACAAGAAATTCAAAGCAACCCCAGAATCAGATTTAAAGAAACAGTTGCTAGTATTTCCTGTATGCTAGCTCCTTCACAGCCTGGGCGAGATGCTTCTCACTCTGAATGCTTTTAACCCAGGCTGCATTGATGTGAACCCTTTCGATGCTCTGCTTCAAGGTTCTTGCAATGAAGGGCTTCATACGGCTGCCAAAGAACTGTTCGACTTCTTCTGCCTTTTCGTATGAAGAGAACTGAGGAAGATGAAATTGCAAATATAAGACAACATTCTAAGGCCTAAGCATAGACGAGTTTGAAGTTGCATAGAAGAACAGAGCACTAACCGGTGATACAAGTGCACTGATAAAGCGAGTTATCAAGAATCCAGCTCCATAAGTTTTAGAGAGATGGTCCCATTTGTCCTGTGAGATAATAATCAATTATAGAGTAACCAAAATCCACTCGTTTTGGAGATGTCTATATAACAATAATGGATATCTTATGCAGGTGACATTGAGTGTATAAATTTCATAATAAGAATAGAATACCCTTTCATAGTTTCATTATTTAAAGTTCAACAATATAAAATATGTACATCGCAAGTACAGAAAACTCAAGTCTGAAACGAGGTGTCATAGCGTAATCAATTATAAATCAGTAGTAATAAAACAAGAGCAGAAATGATTACAATGAGCTAAATATCACCACTGAATCCATTTGATAAACTTCATATCTTGTTGTGTAATTTAGCATTCAAACTTGGATCATTTCACATAATTTCTCTTCCATAATGGCATACTATTATCATGCATCATTATTGGGTGCTGACTCAGAAAAATTGAAAAAAAAAAAAAAAAAAAAAAAAGTGCCACATTTTCAATTTCCATTAAAGCTAGCGTGCCACATTTTCAATTTCCATTAAAGCTAGCGAACTTACTTTCAACCAATCCCATGCTATCTCACGAGCTTCCCTGCTAACATTCAGCCCAAAAACAACATCTTGACTCCTAACCTACATTAGAACAAGGAAAGAAGAAATTTGAGCAACTTCAAGAAATCTGCTAGAGAATTATTTTATAAAAGAAACTCAACCAGTACCTCAGAAGATAATAAGAAGTTCAGAAATTCATGAATAATTTCAGGATCTCGGCAAGCACCTATTGAACCTGAGGAAAAGCATGTATTCTATTAAGGACTGCAAAATAAGTGTAAAAAAAAAAAAAAAAAAAAAAAAACGCACAAAATGATGATATTGTACCTAAAATTCGTGTTTTCTCCTGGCTGAGGTCAGTTTCTCTATAAATTCTGAGAAGAGAATCATAGCCAGATCTGTTTGATTTAGTCACGTTCAGCACCGTAGCAACATAAACTGCCTGGAAATGGAAAAGAAAGAGCTTGTCAGCAAACAAAAGAGGATAAGTTCTCGGATCTTGATTATGGACGAAGTTAAGTTTGTCCTCATAACCCTTCTCAAATCAGGAGGAAGAACAGGTGCATTTCTATCGTCCAAAAATATGCCAAACCGCCTGTTTGCTTCATTAAGTGTTGCTTCATGCCCAAATGAAGCCAAAGCTGTCAAGAGCTCTCCCCTTAGCATGGAATCAAGGTGGCTCTCTCCTTCTTTAGGATCCCAACCAAGTCTCCTGATGAAGAAATGAAATAGCAGCCAGATGTTATGTTTCTACTTTTATCAAACTATTTGTACAAGCAGAAGGATGTTATATTGTGCTTTACTCCACTGACAAGCAAAGAACAATTAAGTTATCAGATGACAGTGTGATACAATATCATTGGCAGATAGAGTAACATTTTTGAAGGTTCTATTTATTACTGGATACCTTCTTTCAACATATTTGCAAGACTAAAACACACATCAGTAGAGAACTTGACATTAAATTGCGACCTCATGTAACAATGCAAGATTAGATAAACATAGAGCTACTGGCTCATTGCAATTAATCCAGATAAGAAACCAAGAATAGAGACTCAAGTCTATGTGCCCAGTTACAGCCCAAGGTAAGCATAATCCAAGAAAAGCAAGCATTATAAATTGTGGTGAAAGGCAGAGAGAAAAGTCATAAACAACATACTCAGCAGAATGCTGGAAAAGGTTGATGAAGAACAGTTTGACGTCATCCAGTAATTCAGGTGCAGCATCAGCTACAATTTTTGCCACTTTAGAAGCTACCTGCAGCACAGAGATAATTTTATGTAAGGGAAAATAAACTATAAGCAAACACATACAGCAACAGAAACATGAAACCCAAAATTGGGAACATTACACTGATCAAACTAGAAAGGACTGTGTAATCAAGCTCCTCTCTGTAAGCACCCATCAAAGCAAGCAAAGAGGTCAATGATTGCTGGCATGCCATGGACAAAGAATAATAGTCGTCCAATATTCCTGATTAGTAAAATAAAGTAATGTTTAAATTATACTGAACTATTCAGTGGTAAACAATAAAAGAAAGTATAAAATCAGAATTACCATGTCTGTCACATGTTGATAAGCTCTTTCTCTCTATTGCATCCCTCAGTCTAGCTGATAGGTCATCATCATATTTCACCCGATAGAAACCAGTCTGGTCCACATTAACTTTAATCCAAGACTGGCGTGATGAATTTGAGGCACCCAAGAGATCCTTAACATTGAGAGTCTCACTTTTTGTTTGCAGCAATAAACTCTTACAAGCATCATAAGAGCCAAAACAGAGAGTTATTGGAACAATCCATTGCCCTTCACCATGAGAGCCACTAAGCAAAAATTGTGACTGTCCATAAACAAGAGATGAACAGAAGTGAGATTTTCCACAAGTTAATTAATCATGAAAGAAAAGATTGTGTCGAAGGATTAGGAATAATTACACATCAATCAAAGACATTGGCCATCAAATTACCTGTGCAAACTCCAAAGTTTGGTCTTTGAGATTCACGGAAACAACAGGATAACCTTTCTGTTTCGTCCAAGAGTTCATTAGCTTGTTTACAGGTTCACCAGATTCTTCTTCAAGAACTGTCCATAAATCTTCTGTCTTTGCATTTGAGCATGCATACCTTTTGATGTAGGAAGCAAGTGCCCTCTGGAGATGCCATGAATAAACAATGTCATGAGATAGAAATTAAGAAGCATAGTATCAACAGTGACTCCCAGTTGTATATTGGGCATAAATGTAGACTTCAGCTGAAAGCAAGTAACAGCCTGAAGATCATCCACATGCTTTTATGATATCAATTTGGAATTCATATCATATGATTTATTAAGTGTTACAGAAATCAAAACTAAATTCAACAAACTTATGCACAGAAACAATTTGTGTAGATAATAAGACATCGGCTGTTCCAATAATTAAGCTACTTCCAAAAGATTCTTCCCAAGCAGAAAATATCAGTGCAACCACCAAAAAGGTATTACATCAGATTCACAGCCTCATGAAATCACATTCTTCAGTTTCTATCAGATAATCGAGTTTCTTTGTGTCAGTAGATGTCCCTTCAGCATTAACAAATAGGCAGTAGCTGCTGAAGACAGCATCTAACAACCAAAATGAATAGTTTGAAGTAACTGAAAATTTCAAGTGTTTCTAAGATAGTGCGCATTTATCTACATCTATCACCAAATTGGAAAAGCCCAAGGAAAAGGAATTGGCTAGCAACTTGGCAATGCAAGCAGCACTATGAACCAACACAACCCTAAATATTCCTCACGATCCTCAAAGATTCTACTATTTCTTTTTAAGCAAATGGACCAATACAAGACTGGGACAATCACCCTCCATAATACTTGACCTTTTTTTTTGTTAATAATGAAATCTCCAATATCAGATGATAGGCACACAAACAATTCAGTGATGAAGATGGCAATGTACACCCAACTCCCTCAGATAAATCTATGCTATAAACTGAGTGAAAATTTGAGGAGATAGTTATGTTAATTTAATTTTTGAACACATTTTGACATTTTTATGATTTAAAACAATTTACAACAACACATGTAGATTCTGTTAAATTATCATCAAAATACAAGTCAAAAATATTTACTTGGAACTAAATATAAGTGAAACAGAGAACCACAGATTAAGTTTTAAAAATTAAGAAACATGTCTTATAGGGAGCAAAATAAAAATTTTAAAACCAAATGACCTACTTGAAAACATTCAGCCCCAAGATAGCTCTGCAGCATCCGAATAACTGATGCACCCTTCCTGTAACTGATTGCATCAAATATTTCATCAATTTCGCCAGCATGATTGATGTCCACCTGAAAGAAACACAGAAATCAACTGAATTTTCAATTACATTTAAGCTGATTTTAAATTAAAATTAACAATTTTTTTTTCCTGAAGAAAAATCAATTATCCCCTCAAGTTTTCTTTCATTATATAACAAAATTCAATATTTGTCATTTACCTCAATAGGGTGAGACTCAGCAAGCCCATCCAGTCGAAGACCCTCGGTACATTCATCAAGAAACTGAGTCCAAATTTGCCAATCTGGGAACAAACTATCAGCGGCTAAATAGCTTACCTGGATCCAAAAAAACCAATTCATAAATCGCAGGAAATCTCTAGTTATAAATACAAGGATTTAAACATGAATGGAAAAGGGTATACCCATGTAGCAAATCCCTCATTCAGCCATAAATGAGTCCACCATTCCATTGTCACAAGATTGCCAAACCACTGGTGTGCTAGTTCATGAGCAACAACAGTGGCAACCTAAGTAAAGGATAAGCAGTGCAGCAGTACATTAGACAACATATGCTTAGGAAAGTTTGAGTGAGAGATGCACAATCAGCCCCAGTACGATTTACCAAATGGGACCTCAATTCAATATATAGCGTGCTCAATAAAAATAAAACACATGATGTGTATATAATCCAGAACATTTTTTAATCAGTTACCCTCTGTTTGTTTGCAGCTGCAGAGTGCTTATCATCATAAAGCAACGCTGTCTCTCGGTATGTAACAAGACCATAATTTTCCATGGCCCCAGCAGCAAAATCAGGAATTGCAACCATGTCCAACTTAGGAAGTGAATATGGCACAGCAAAATACCTGAATTTTGTAATCTTTATGAGGCACTGGAAATATATTTTGAAATCTCATAGCAAAGGTAACTAAGAAAAACAATGATACACAACAGCCAAACACTTTTACTTGCAGTACTGAAAATCTAGGAAATGAAACCAGGAAAATGCACAGCACATACTCTTTATAAAGGCCAAGTGTTTTGACAGCAACATCAAGAGCAAATTTCCCTTGACTAGCCTTGCCCACCTGACAGTATACCCTCACATGGATTCCTGAGAAGCATGGTATTACAATTACATACTGCTAATCTTAATGAGATAACACTAACATGAGATACATGGAAAATCCAAAATTACCATCAGGCGTATGATCTTCAACATAGTCAAACAGACCAATGACAACTGCCACCAAGTAAGTGGACATGATGGGTGATTCTTGATAGTATACTGTCTTGAGATTCCCATTTAGTTTTTCTTCTATGACTGGCATGTTGGAAAGTGCTACCAATTCTGATGGTACTTCTAATGTAATCTTGAAAGTTGCCTGTATTACAGTTAAGGGCATGAAATATGATCAGCATATAAAAGCAATAAGCAACTGGAACACTTGAGTGGATATGCAATCGTGAAATGAGAAACTACTAGAAATACCTTGCATGCAGGTTCATCCCAACAAGGAAAGCACCGTCTAGCATCAGCTGGCTCAAACTGCGTGACAGCCATATTTTTCTTCTCGCCATTATGCTCAAAGGTACTGCAGTAAGGCATCAAACGGTTAGGATCCACAAAATTATAAAAAAAAAACAATTTATATGACCTACATTATAAAGCTAAAAAAGCAGAAAAAAGAAAGTGGAGCAATCAACAAGACAAATTTGACTCCATTCCTATTGAGTTGAAGTATCATAAGCCAGCACAAATATTTGGACATACAAACTTGTTCCCATTTGAATTGTAGTTATGAAGAGATCCACAGTTGCTGGGGTACCTCAAATAAACAAGAATGTTTCTTATACAATTTTATCACCAGTTTTTCTAGCCATAGAGTGCAACCCAAAATCACAAGTCTGCTGTTAAAAACTGGTCCAAGTAGGAGACATATGGTATACAGAAAGTAAACATGCCCCAGAAAACACAGAATAAAAATGTCCCAAAAAAGGAGAGAAATTCAGAAGGACATTGTCGTGTGCCTATTGTTACACCCAGCGGCATTTGGAAAGCATGAACAGCATAATAATATGAATACCTATGAAGCTATTGGTCAACGTTCAAATGAAAAGAACAATAACAAAAAGATTGCATGTAAGGAACAAGTGCATAATCATACATAAAAAGAATAGGTAAATCACCTTCTGTAAAATCCCTTCATTCTATCATTTAGAGTACCCTCAAATTCCATATGCAAAACACCAACACCAATTGGCAAAGTCTCCTTAAACTCCAGAACCACTATCTCATCATCCTCGAATAACTCTACTTCCACAGTCACCGCCACCTGAAAAGTTCCAAAGAAAAAAATTAGATCAATCTTTGCAACATGCTTAGTTTTTAACGCAGGGAAAGCTAAAATATTGTGTTCCTGTGAGTTCATAAATCTACAGTGTTCCGCTTTTCGTGACACTCAAACAAGTTATATAATGTAATATCCCTATAATAGTTAGAACCATAATTTTAATTCCTTTCCAATTTCCTCTAGCAAATCTTGGATCCAAAAGTTTCGTATAATAAAAGAAAACAGAAGTTCACTATAATCACAAAAAATCCTTCTTTCAGAAACTGTTTCAAGTATATCACTCGAGTTGTACCTTATTATCGGAAGCGAAAGTGACGGAATTAGGTCTGACAGAAAGTTCAGCGGCATTGAGGACGAGGAACTTGGTGCTCGAAACTACGTCCACGGAAATTTGAACGGCGCCGGTGAATTTACAAGCGGTGAGATCGGGCTTGAGTTTGAGATCGTAGCGTTTGGGTATTGCAAATTTTGGGAGCCGCGGCTGCCCTCTGAACTGGGAGTACTTTTGCTTCTGCTCCGCCATTGTTGTTGCGTGTTGTAATAAAATCAATTCTTTGTTTCTGCCTCTGAGTAAGAAGTGATATATATATATATATATAAGCGGGGGTGTCATTGAAGTTGCCTCCTATTCCTTTACGACAAAAAACAAAATCATTTTCCCCCAAAAGGAAATTAAAAAAATCTAAAAAATCTATATTACCGTTAAAATTTAATGAATATTGTTATCCATAATTAAAAGGACAATAATAAATTGAAAATATTTCAGCTGAAGAAGAATCGATTCAAGTGTGTCGGCCCCATTCGATTAATCATGATTCATGTGTAGACCGTATGATTCCTTAAGATAAATAGAGGATTAATTTTCTATGTATAAACGACAAATATAAAATGTAACAATAATAATAATTCAAAAAATAAATACGAATACATTACATATTATATTATTATCATTAAAATAAAAGTTTGACTCATGAGATTCTTTTTTTTTTTTTTTAAAAAAAGCAAGTACATATTTTTTCTAAGTAAGTACGTATTAAATGAAAATATTAAAGACTTTGAAGCGCTGGTAGAAAATATTAAATGAAAAAGATGCAAGTTCTCACACTCTTAATTGTTGAAAATTATGGTCTAAATGGGCCTGAACAGACTACGGGTCCACTACGGAATTAAATTGAAGGCCCAATTTCGTTGTTGTGATTCAGTATAATGTAAGTATGCAACACTGTATACGAAGGAAAAATAAGAACAAAATGAAAATAAATTCAAGAATGATTCATTAATGGGTGAAAACCAGTTCAGGAATTTGATTGTACAAAAATCTGTAAAAAATGGGGATTATTAGAGAGGATAAGCGCAATTCTTCTTCGAAAACATCAGCGTGTGCCAGTCTTAGAGCTGCTTACCACAACTGCTTTAACAGGTAAAGATTCACTCGATTTCTTGTTTTTCTTTCTGGGTTTTTGCTGTATTTATGATTCAGAAGAGACGATCTTTGCGGTTATTCTTTTTTTTTTTTTTTTTTAGCAGTTTTAGTTGTGCGGTAAAATTCCATTGTTGTGAAGGTTTTGTTGAACCCCAATCCTTTTAATGCCCTAAGTTTAGTTTATGTGTAGATGGTATTCAGAAAAGTTCTTGAAGGGACAGTGGGATAAGGAAGAGTGCATTTCTGAATGGGAGAAATACAGAGATTGTTTATCTGTAAGCTCTTATTTATTGAATTGTACAGAAAAAAAAAATGTCGCTTTAAAGGTTGTAAAATTGTGAATGGAGTAGAAGTTATTCTTGGAGTACTATTTACTTTGTTTATACTGTTCTTTCCAGCAACATTTGGATGATAAGCATCTCGTTCGATTCCTGGAAGCCGAAGCAATCATGGATTTAAACAACCAAGCTGAAACTAAAAGACAAGCAAGTGTTTCTTAGTGATTCATGCTGGAGATTGAAGAAGTTTTAGATTAGTTTCTATTGTTTGATACATTCATTACATTACAATGGATCATGAATGGAACTTGATGTTCGAACCTAGCTATACCGCGTTATCAAGATGGAATATTTAGTACAATGTTGCTGGGCGAACAAAGAATCATAGGAGCATTTCTAGGTATAAAATAATCTAGCTATACCACGTTATCAAGATGGAATATTTAGTACAATGTTGCTGGGCGAACAAAGAATCATAGGAGCATTTCTAGGTATAAAATTTCTTATTGAGCTTCTGTAGCTGCTTAGGTCCTTTACTGTAAGATGACTCCCAAGCTAACACAGAAAACAAATTATTCTTCAAGACTTCTAAGTCACTTATCAAATTGTCAAGGACAAGAACAGTCCCAGGATGTTTGAAGCCGTCTTTAGTGCTGCGGAATAAAGCCAAAGGCATTCTGATTCTGATAAGGAATAAATTCTCATCTATAATCTTAAGCAGAACCAAGGCATTCTGATTCTGATAAAGAATAAATTCTCATATATAATCTTAAGCAGAAACATGGGTTATTCGAAGAATTTGAAGCACCATCTTCAAAGGGATCTGTTGTTTCAGATGAATATGGATAGTTGGCAGGGAATAACGCGGATAAATTTTTCTGTTTGTTTTGTTTTCGTCCTTTATTATGAAGTTAAATTGTGTTGTTTAAGATGAATGTGGATACTTGACAGGGAATGATGCAAATAATTTGTTCTGTTTGTTTTGTCTTCGTTCTTTATTATGAAGTTGAAATTGTGATTCACACTGTATAAAGAACAAATGTTGCATTGTTAATGCTTAACTAGACCGTGAGTTGTCCTTGGTTGCCTCCTTTTTGTTGTGCTAAATAGCCCCCACCTAACCCTGCCCAAGGCCTGTCTAGGCGGTAGGCCCTGTTTGCAACCTGCCTAGCACCTAGCACTTTTTACAGTATCATCACGTTTAGACAACTGATAAAGTTGAGCTTATTGTTTTGGTTGTGGATGTTGGCCTTTGGTGTATAAGATGCTAATGCTCAGGGCATGTTTTCAACTACATCCACACATATTCACACGCACCCACATAATAGGGCGTGTAAATATATGATTGAAACCACCTGATACAATCTCCAAAACCTTGAGCATTTGAGCTGTGGCTGAGAAGTGAGAATTGTAATAAAGTAGGACAAATATAGGAATGCTGTTTTACTTGATGCCAGAGCTTTCATAATGTGGAAGCTCACTTCCCCTAAATTCGATTGTTTTTTATTTTGAATATTTAGGTAGACTAATCACTTCTTTATCGGAAACCGAAAGTTCCTTATATAATAGGGATTCTACACTGGCTACTGAATGGGGGCAATTCTGCATATTTGATCAGTGAGATAGTGTTGAAGTGCTGGTGCAGTGATCGTATATCCCTTGCTATTACAATGGGCAGTTTATTCAATCAATTAGGTTTTTATTTCTTCTTGAAAAGGAAATGTGCTACCATCCATTCTTCTCCATTGTTGTAGCCAAATAGTTCTGCAACTGCAATGAAGAATGTTCTCCAATAGACACTCCATTTGATTGCTGAATCTTTTCCGTAGGTCGATTCCAATATTGGTTTTATAGACCTCAACTTCTTGTCCATTCTTTTAAGCCATTCTTCGCTGCAAAAATTGAAGTATTTGGTTAGTTTTTCTCAAGATTCGAATCCCCCACAAGACAGATGACCCAGCAATATAAAAATAACCAGCCAGGGGAGCTTCTTGATTTTGAATCCCATCAATTTGGTTCGCAAGGACAACAATCTTATCATATTGTAAGAGATGATGCTAATTCAAAGTTCATTGCCGTGTTACCTGGTCTGCGCATAGTGCTCTCCGTTGACAAGCCAATGATTGACAATGGACACATCATCCTGCAACGAAAATACATCAAAAGGAGCCAATGGTGAAATAGAAGCTTTCTCCTAATTATGTTTCAGGCTTTTCCAACACTTTTGACACAAATAGGCATCTCACCTGAAAGTAAAGGAGCAGGTTAGCTGACGGCATTGTACCTCCAGTAAAGAAGTACCTGGTGATCCAATCGTCATCACTGACATCCTGCATAATAACAGGACTCAAAACTCTGTAAATTTGGTGAAAGCAAGCAATTAAAATGAAAATTGTAAAGAAAATCAGTAATGTAAAATGTCCCATGTTTAAAGAGAAACATCGGAGTTACTGGTCTGGGATTACCTCAAAGTGGTAGGCAAATGTTTTATGGCAAAAATGATGTACGAATAGAAGCCCGTCTGATTTCATCCAATTGGATATCTTCTTAAGAAGTAGATGATAGTTTTTCATATGCTGTTGTTTCAAAGGAACAAAGTACAGTCATACATCATGCGCCTGGCCAACAATAGTTAAGATACCACTACGTGAATCAGGTTAGAATTCAGTACCTCAAACATTTCAATGGAAAATATTCTATCATAAGATGCTTCCATTTCAAATGTGGTGATATCTGCAACAATAATCTCCACATTCTGCAGCTGAAGATCCCTGCCAGATCGAACAAGTTTAGTTAATTAGAGTGATTCTCTTTGCACACGATTTTTAATGAAGGAACAGTGGACGAAAAAAAAAAGGTCTTAAAAGATGCACACACATGTTTTTACATAAACTTTGCAGCATTTAGGAATTTGGAAGTCAAATGCTTGTATGGGGAGAGGGAGAGAGAGAGAGAGAGTACCGGCACTGCTCCTCAATATGTGCCTTCTGTGTTACTGAGTTGCAAATCCCAGTAATCTGGCAATTGGGGTACTTCTGTGCTAGATATAGAGAAAGAGATCCCCAGCCGCAACCAACATCAAGAACAGAATGACCATCTTTTATCTGTGACCTCTCACAGTACAACTCTAACATTGCCTTCTCAGCATCCTCTAAGGTGCTTGACTTGTCTGGAAAGAAGCAGCAACTGCACAATCCCATTTACAAGCAAGATCATCACATAAAATTAATTATTTTTCGGATCATCATCAGTAAAAGTCCCAAGAGACATAATGCCTTTCATTATGAAACCATAGACCACAGGCATGTAGATCAGTACATTACATGAAACTATAATACAATAAACAACAGTGTCAAGGAGGAGATTTTGCCTGTATTTTAGATGCTTTCCAAGCACAAGCTTGAAGAAAGACGTCGGCACTTCATAATGTTGAGACTTTGCCGAATCTGTTTTGATTGCTATTGGCATTTCTCTCAAAGCTGCAAGAAGAAATTCATGAATTTTGAATCCATTTTGTTGTAAACGGTGCTAGACATTCTTTCAGATTTCAGCAATATATGCAGATTACACATCATTTCTACAGCAGCTTATCAGTATTTTTTTTTTTTACCATTTCGGGGACAGAATACAGTGTTCTACATCCAGAAAACGCCGATTCGAATAATCGGATTTCAATAGCGCTCAAATATCTGGAGTTAAAAGTTGGATAATTAAACTAGGAATGATCTAACATCATCTAGTAACTAATTATTTGTGGCTTCGTCAATCGCACCCATCGAAATCAAGTTCTCACAAAGCTACTCCATACAAAACTAAATACACTATAGTGACACAGTTTAGCACCGTACAATGCGCAAAGTGAAGGAGGTCGGACAACTGGAGTTCAGTGGAGGGCCTGTAACAGGTGCGGAGGCGACTAGCGAGCAGGAGTCGGGTGAGGCGGCGAACAACGGCGTCAGGCAGCAAATTCCGCTCAAGAGAAGCGAGCATCAGGCGAACAGTGGCGTCATAGGGCACATGCACAATCGAGTCCACAATGCCGCCGTTAAACGTCGCCATTACCGGAAACTTCCAAGTGAGAAGGTGTGTACGTTTCCGTTCCCTTTTAATGTTTTGAGTTACCTAATCTAGTAATGTCCACGTGCCTGGTTTTCAGCAATAGTCCTGCATTGTTTGTTATCTTATCGTTTGAAAAAATAATAAATATAAATATCTATCAATAAATAGTTGATAAAAAATAAGTATCAGAATTCTTTTCGGCCAAAATTCATCTACAGTAAGAGTAGAATTTTTTTGGGGCACAAATAAGGGTCATGCTTTAGATAAGGTATAATTTATTTATTTTTTGTTAATTAAATAAAGGTATATATTTTTAAAATTATAATTTTGAATTATACAATTTTTTATTCATCATTTGATTTATCTAGTAACATTTAATTTATTTGTAAAATTAATTTTTTATTTTTAATTTACTGATATATATATATATATTTCTTTATTTTTGATAGGACTCTTATTAAAAAATGGCATGTAATCTTTTATTTTTAGTTAATTTGATAAAGGTACAACTTCTTAAAAAAATTAATTTTTAATTATATTTTTTTTATTAATTTAACTCATTTAATTATAAGTAATTTATTTATGCAATAAAAAATAAATTTTAATTTTAATTAATAAAATGAGATTATATCTTTTAAAAAATATTTTTTAAATATAACAAAAGGGAGGAAGTATTCAGAAAGTGTCCATTTTTACGACAATCAACAGGCGAAACGGTGCAGCACAATTAGTTTGGTGTTGTCGGCTTCATATAATTGAGACGTGTAATTTGTTTGGGCGCCATCACATTTCATACGGTATAAGCTTCCATTGTTTAGATATTTCAACTTAAACTTCTTTTCTCATATACTACCAACATTTTCTTATTATCAAAAACAATTGCCGACACTTTTAGATCGACAAATACTTTTATAATTTTAAATATATAAAAATAAGTGTGTTTATACATTACACAATAATTTTGGACAAAAATAGACCTAATTAAAATAACATAAGTGTCCATCGAGTTCCCTTCTTCACCTCCATCACCACTGCACCAATCCATGAAAACAAAACCCTTATTGGCATAAATCTTGACTTAAAATGTGCAGACTAAATATCTCATGAGTTCAATGGTTACCTACGAAAATGTAAATAAGTTGATCCAATTAAATGAATTTTCTTAAAAACTATCAAAATAACTAATCGTAATTTTACTGTAAACTGCATAAAATAAAGGGAATAATCTCAAGAAATATAGTGTTTAACATATATTCTCGGCTTGAAAAATCAGGATCGACCACGTCAATCATTTTTTTTAGAGACTCAATATTTGGTGAAACTTGTAATTTTTTTTTCTTGAAACAACAAATACAAACCAAATTTTTTGTTTGTAATAGAGCTGTTTCTCTTCAATGTAAGAAGTTTGCCAGTACGGAAAATTGTTGAAGAATAGAAGCTCGCCGGGATGGAAATTTGTTGAAGAATAGAAGAATGTGTTGGCAGCGATATAGTTGAGGAAGAAAGATGGAGGAAGAAGGCTGGGCTGCAAAGGGTACTGAGAAAGAAAGAGCGCAGCAGTAGCTTTTTGTTTTTTGTTTGTTTCTCAAATATTAATTAAAGGTTATAATTGAATAATAAGTGGTGTATAAAGAAATTAGATGATAACAAAATTAATATATGGTATATAAAGAAAAGGTGGTGTGAAAAGATTCATTTAGCAACACTCTGAAAACAAAGTACAAATGCAACTTATATTATAAATAAAGCTTACACTTATATTTTCTGAAAACAACAATAGTCAACTCTTAAATTGAGCAAGTCAATTCTTTCCAAATTTTGTATTACATTCCATCAATACACTTATGCACAAAACTAAAAAACTTGTTCGGCATTATCGTCATCTAGGATGTGAATACTGCTCCTAAAGTTTGGTTACATGCTGAAACAAGATTAGCATAGCAGTGGCATCACAAGCTAGGGTTTTATTACATGATTGCAATATCATTTTCACGGAACTTAATACACAGCACTACATTCTAGGACCTTCGTGGTTATGGATTCCCTCGTACGTTGTTACAACATATCGACGGTCTTCATTGTCCCTTTCAATTCTTTTTTTCACCGGACAACCTTCAACGGAGCATTTGTAGTAGTTCCTATAGATATGTTTTTTACATATCAAATTAATCTTTATATTTATTATAAATATCGAAAATATGTATCTATATATATATTTTAATTATTTGACGTTGAGGATAATTCAGTACCTTGGATTTCGGCTATTTTTCACCATTTTTTTCCCATATTTCCTCCACTTAAACCCATCATCCAGCACTTCAATTTCCGACTTGGTTCTAAAAGCAACCTTCTCTCGGGTGTCTTTCTTTACCTCTCTGCCACTCCAATCGTTTCCTGATAAAACAAATGAACTAATGTTATACTAAATAAAAAATAATTGTGTAAGATCTTATGTTTCGAATAGCTTTATTTCACTACTTCCTATATTCTTGAATGATTACGAGCAGCACGTACGTGTATAAAATGACATTATATTTTTCGAAAATTAAGGAGTCTGTGTTATATATTAGTCGGAAAAAAGAAAAGAAGAAACTCATGAGCAATATTGAGTTGCTTACTATGGCTCAGAGCTTCCTCACGTAATAAGCTGGTGCTGGTAGTTGCTCCAGAGTCGACAAAGATTCCGTTTGGCGTAACACTTGCATGGTGAGGATTAGAATCAGCAGAAAAGGAATAAAAGGGTGGAATATCCTCGTCAAACCACTCAAAAAAATCATGATCAAAAGCCTCTTCGAAGCTCGTCTCTAATGGCGAGGAGCCGAGAGAAGTGTTTGTATTGTACAAGTTGTAAGCCATGATCATAAACTAAGTGCGCATTGGTATAATATATAGATGTCAGACAAATAGAGAGCAAATGAATAGTTGAGGGTGATTTGGGTTTACCCGGGCCGGGTGAGCTTCCTCTTATGCAGATGGAAGGTTCTTAGTTATTACTTATGGCTTATCGGTGGCTAAGGAATGAAGTGGGGCCCAACAATTGCCTAACATTAGATCATGATCATATATATATATATATATATGTGTGTGTGTGTGTGTGTGTGTGTGTGTGTGTGGGTACGTGTGTGCAAAGTTTAAAATGGACATTAACATCGTGGGTCAGTCTTGGATGACCTGTGCGTGGACTTGTTAATTCTTGTTTTCTCTGTGCGGAGTCTGCTTATGGTCTCGTGCTTAGACCAAGCTCCTACACCCTTCACATGAGGCAAGGAGTAGAGTTTTGTAAATATATCCGTTCAAAGGAAAAAAAAAAAAAAAAATATATATATATATATATATATTGTGTTTCAAAAATATCTTTTGTCTTAACAAAAAAAAAAGTACTCATTTGAAAGTGAATGTCTCGTCAACAAATAAAAGAAGTTGTATAAATACAAATATATAATTTATAAGATGGTGTACCTTCATGAAATTAACCATAAATAAATATTCGCAAATACATGTGTGCATGGGTTACACGTGCGATACGATTTAAAGTAGCACTTGTTTAACTATAATGTATTATTTGTTTAAGTATAAAGTATTACTTGTTATTTAAAATGTATTACTTTTGATTAGTAACTTACAAAATAGTGATACTTTATAGTTAAATAAGTAATACTTTATATTTAAATAAGTAATATTTTAAATTATGTTGTAAGTGCACCTGATATACCAGAGACACACTCATAAATATTTTACTATTAAAAAACATGAGTTATTTTGAAATTCTTTATTTTAATTTTTATAGGTATGAATATATGTGTACGGAAATAAATAGTGAATAATATTTCTAATATATTTGATTATGTCTATGGTTGACAAATCATATTATGGTCTAAAAATGAAAGAGTCCGCATATATAAAATTACAAATATGTGGGGACATGCCCAATTTTCCTTTTTTTTTTTTTGGGTGGGGTCCCGCATATAAATTTACCTATAAAATATTTATTTTCAAAAAATGAATATATAAATGGCTAAGCCAAATTTAAAAATAAAAATTCATATTCAATTTTCTTAAAAATTTAGATCTAGATATTTTAGTTTAGTAAAAAGTAATTGAAATTTAAAAATAGCAATTTAAATTCATTTTTTCTTAAAAAATTAGAAGTAGATATTTAAATTTAATAAATAATAATTCATAATTAGTTCTCAGACACACAATAAAAATGAGAGACACAGAGTAAAGACGAGAGACAAGTGAGATTCAGTTGTCGGACAGACAATAAAAAGAAAGAGAGGAGGTTATGTACAATCCTGGTCACATTGTTTGGGGCAAAAGGCGAAATCCCTCGCCCCCGGTCCGACAGAGATTGGTGGAGGAGTTAAATCATGGTAATTCAGCGGCCCATTAGGTGGGAGGACCAGTGTCTGGTGCCCACAAGGAGCCATCCCCCACATTGAAGGAAAAAACTCCCACACTGCGGCTGCCAGGACTCGATTCTACGTCCTTGGGGCAATCTGCCACCCAGGAACCAACTGAGCTGTCCATGCGGACTCCTGGTCACATTGTTTGCCCAGACGTTTGCTGGATCGACCCAACTTTCCAAACTCATAATGAATCTTCACAGTGTCATCACATTATAAAGAAGGCATTGGTTTGGAGGAGGGATGCAAGTTGTGACGTATGCTAATCTGGTGGCATTCTTTGCTTCATAGTGGATTCAACAGTTGTGGGTCGGAATTTCATGTATTTCTTCAATTGAAATACTGCATTTCACACAGATGTCCTAATTAAGTTAACATACTGAGAACGTGGATGGACTTTTAGGAGCTTTGCTCTTCAAGATTTGGGACATGAAATAGAGATAAATAAATCCAAGTAGAATATATTATTTATTATATTTTAATTTTATTCTTTAATCATTTTTTACATATTCGTTTATTAATTTATGTGATGTATGATTAAATCATATTGACCTTATATATAAGAATGAAAATTATGGAGTTTAGAAATTATATTTTTATTTAATACTATCATATTCATATTGTAATATTATTTTATTTATATTTCTATGTTTTTTTTTTTAAATTTAGTGGTAATTTGAAAAGTACCAAATGAGGACCCAAATCCTTGTGGGAAATTAAAATAATATTCAATACCAAAAAAAATATTATGGAAAGTAATAAAGAGTAAAGAAAAATAAATATTTTAAAATATTGAAAAAAAAAAAAGAATGGGGATTTTGGTTTTAACTAAACCATAATAAATTTGGGGGCATGAATGGAGTCGAGTATAAATACCATCCCCGTCTCATCTCCATTAATGTCTACACAGAAAATATTCATCCTCTCTCTATCTTCAAATTATTCAAAAATTATTCACCTCAATTATTTTAATTCCCAACAAAAATGATTCTTCATCAAAAACTTGTCATCCATACTTCTACCTTAGAATTGCGCTGGACACGCTATATTGATTTCTTAAATTCTTGGTTGCAAAATAAGGTTTGTTTTGTTAGATCAGAATTTATGCGCGTGTGTATTAGTTCAGTAGTAGTTCGAACAGAAATTGAATTTGCGGAAGCTAAATGAAAAGCCTTATAGGTTTTACAAGGAAGAATTCCTTCTTTCTCTCAATTACTTTTTGTGCTATCGTATTCTCCCGAATCTGATAGCTTTTCCACCAGCCACTCCACAACTCTCTGCTTGTATGGTGTTAATTGAATGAAACATAGATGATCTTTGCTTTCTTGTATCCTCTTATTTTAAAGCCGCACTCCTCTTGGATATCCGGTTGAAGAGTATCTTTTGCATCTGATTTTCTGCCCTCTTATTTCCTGAATTTTAGCAAATCATTTTTCTTGGCATCTTACTTATTTGTTTCCTTCTTTTTTCAAGTCAATCGGTCTCCTTTTTCTAGTGTATCTCTTTCTGATTTGTCATTCCTTGGATGATGATCCTCATTCCTTTATTTTTCTCATGACTTCTTTTCTTTAATTTGAGTATCTACCTAATATCCTGCATGCAATTTTGAATATGATTAGATTCTTCGAATATATGACAATCATTACCTCATCATATTTTAGTTTCACTCATAAAATAAAATTAATAATCTATTACTACAACAATAAAAGCACATTTTTCTTAAGTATTTAATAATACACATATATTAATAAAATTAAAATATAAAAAATACCGTATAATTCCAACGACTCAAATATAGGTTAATTACAAAAAAAAAAAAAAAAAAAAATCTCTCCCTATAAAGTTGGACAAGTGGTCAATTTATTGTCACCGTCATATAGACTTAAATTAAAGTTATCTTAGTACGTAGATTGCGGGAATTTCATTCAAAATAATATATTCAAACAAATACTTTATTAAACGTATATTTCAATTTTCAACAATGTGCTACTATATTGAATATGTTAATCATATCGAGCTACCAAACAATTAATTCCTAATTGGATAATGGATCACTCGAAATTAAAGAAAATAAACGAGATTAGAGAAATAGATGAGATTAGCGTGAATACGTAAAATGACTTATCTCCTTAATTAACCTTCGAATTTGGATCATAAGTCACGTTTGTGCATATCATTAATTATACAAAAATAAATTAATTTAATATTGTATATAAAAACATTGAACCATATTATAGTTGGCCGTTTTATTCATGTTAAATAAGAACTATAATTTTGATATGCAGTCATTTCCACTTGCAAGATTCCCGAGTACATGGTATGTAGTTTATTAGAACTTAATTAATCATTAAAATTGATGTGAATAACATAAAATATGTAGTTATCACAATTTTTTTTTTTAATTCTATCCATAAAAATATGAAAGATCGTTTTTTCTTACTATTAAATATTCAGATATTTTAACTAATACATATTAATTCAAATATTAAAAATTGTACAAAATATTTGCAATAAAATAATTTTAAATAATATATTGTTGATCAGAAAAAATAATTTCTAAATAAATAATAGCAATATGTATTGGTATAATTGGAACTAGAGGTTGTCGCTAATAAGTTATATTTTTAGTAATTCAATAATTATAATTATAAATATTTATTTAATTACAATATTTGTAAATTGGTGGAGTTATAATGTAGTAGTATCACTAATATTAAATATGGAGTGGAGACTAGTTCAAATTATTTAATGATTGATTTAGATTGCGCAGTATGTAGGGAAATAGGTAGGAAGAAGATGCATGGGACCAAGTTTAGCAATCCTAAAAGTCACTCACTACTTGGTAGTATATATAATTAAACGCCTAAAGTTTTTGGAACTCTTCTAGATCAAACTTGTTTCAAAACAAGACTTGTTCAACTTAACATGCAATTTATCTCATCTTCCAACCATAAATTTAAATAAAATTAAATGATCGAATAATAGATCAAATGTATATACAGGTCTTGGGGAACCTGGAACCTAACCACCTCCTAATCAGTAATAGATGGAAGCCATGAGTGGTCCAACACACAATTGATTCAAGCAAGCACACCATTACCAATATTTAGCTTGTTCAGACTTTGCTTTTGACCAGATCTGGTCTTAAGCTCATTACAAATGGACTCTATCTTTTTCCATATTTAGGGATAATAATATGATAAATTGGGGTGGATTTTTGAAGATCTAAACCTGCCGCTAGCTGGGGCTCACTCAATGTGGGTTGGGGCAATTCATTTTAATTATTTATTATTATAATAGTAATACATAATGATATTAGTAAAATTTTAATATAAAATCAATTTTTTAAGGATGTTTCTAAACACACCACAAAAATTACTATTCACACCACTTTAATTTTTTAAATATATTTAAATATAATGTAAATGACAAATATGCCCTCATAGATGTATTTTAAACAAAATCATAATATTGTTATTATTGATTCTAGACCATACAATATAAATGATATAGAAAATATAATTATTAGACAAATAAATCATGTATTTTCTATCAAAGGCTAAAACTGCGCACACGTTCGGCCAACCAGGGCCGAACATACAATATGGCATTCGGCCAACAGTGGCCGAACATACAACAAGGAGATGGCCGAACACTATGTTGTGTGTTTGGCCACAGTTGGCCGAACGCCATATTGTATGTTCGTCCATGGTTGACCGAACATGCACGCGGTTTAGTTTTTCGACGAAAAATACAGTATTTAATTGTTTAATTCTTATAATAATTATATTTTCTATATCATTTTTATTTCTATTTTTCATTATCAATTACTTACAAAAATTTCAACTTTTATTTTAATTCGTTTGAATATAGGGTTAATATGTCAGTATGTTTGAGCAGGGAAGGAAGAATATTAATAATGAAAATACTAATGTTTATTTTTTTTAAAAAATTACATAAGGGTATACATGTCATTTACATTCTATTTAATTTTATTTACTAAATTAAAGTGGTGTGAAAAATAACTTTTGTGGTGTGTTTAGCAACATCCCTTTTTAAATACAAAATAAATAAATGATATTGAAAGTAGGTTTACAAATTTATATTTACCTTTAAAAATGTTGATATTAATTAACTTTTTTATTATAATATGATATTATATTTTATATTATTTATATATATATACAATAATATAGAATGAGATACTATAGAAGATGTACAAACCAGAACCAATCCACTTTCAAATGGATCAAATTACCATCCCTACCTATACTCTGAAGATGACATAAGAGGAGGAGGTAAGATGGACAATTCTTTAAGATAAATAATTTAAATAATTGCAAGGCCATTGGTTTTTTTTTTTCTTTTTAATAAATAAATCTAAAATAATCTTATTCTGTAATGCATCGACAATTTATAGTAGATATTAGATCTTATTAATTCTAAAAGATCGTTGTTATAGTTTTGAGACAAAACAAATTTCGACCAACTTTTAACGGTTAGTAATAAAAAATATAATTTAAACGACCAACTTTAAATGAGTTTGCCATTTTTTTTAATATAAAATACAATTATAATTTCAATATTTTTTTCCCGAAGAGTGTCTACCAAGCTTGTGACACATCTTATTATTTTTAGTTCCCAAATGACATACCAAATATAATGTTTATTTATGAGATATAGATAAAAAATATTTAATTTAAATGTTATTTTTTTAATATTTAATTTAATTGTATATTTTAAATGTTCAGAATTACGAACACCTATATTCTAGAACTTACATTTTTGCAAAACTTGACTCTAGACGAAGGGAGCAATTATACAACAGCAGCTTAGCCCCTGCGAGAAATTAAGTCCAATGTCAAGAGGTAGTTTTTGGGGTGGCGAGTCCTCTGATCCGGGAGACTGTTTCCACTTGGGAACTTGTCTTCGGTCATATGTAATCATAAAGTTAGACTGAGATTAGAGTCTTGTTAATGAGTCAATTTGCCATTTACTGTTGCCACAAAATAAAACTATAATTATCATCCACTCAATTCAATTGCCTCTTCTAAATCTTGGATCTTAAATTTGTGATTAACAACTAAAGTTGATCAACGACTAATCTAATTAAAAAAATAGGCCTATAAATTTCATAGCGAAGATTCTCCAACACTCAAATCAAGTCGATGAAGTGAATAATGAAAATAAAATTTCAGAAAAATAGTAACTCATTAACTGAATTCTACATGAAACTGATTTCTTAGAAAAAAAGAAAAACTGGTTGTGTTTAATATTTTTCTTATTTTTATGGTGAAATAGTATGTCAATGCTGTTGTTACATCTCTGATTCCAACAGGTCTGCTTCTGCAATTCAGTTGTGCCATGTTAAGCAACAACCTGTTCCTAAAAACATAGAAAAAAAAACTGTATTATTCAATAAATTAAATCATATTCGAGCAAGGGCAAGCATAGGACTAGATTGGAATTTTACTTTGAGGGGAAAAACAATAAATTAGTACCCCGGGAAATCGTGGTCGTCGAATAATCATAATCGCGTTCAATTACAGAAAATAAGAAAACAAATCTGAAATAGCTATTTCAGGAAAAACCCTAAACCCTGACGGAGACTTCCCTGATTCATCTTTCTCCATAATCAAAGCGTGCGCCATGGCGCGGAGGAGGCCGATTACAGCTCAAAGACCAGTGACTAAAGAGCGGAAGCCGGAAGATAAGCGGCAGAGCAATGCCGAACGCTCGGCTCTCTTCGCCCGGAGGGAAGCCGCTAAGGTCTTGCGCAGCGCGCTGCAGGGTGACGCTCGGCGCCGAGCCGTCGGCTCAATTAAGTCGCTTGTTTACAGCCCTTCCATCAGGAACAAGAAGGCCACGTTTGCTCTGGTTTGCCAAACACTCAAGCGTACGTTCGCAGGACTCTTTTAACCTAGTCTTGCAATCAATAGAATGCTCAGCATTATTGGAATAATGATTGGTAGAGAGAATAAATTGAGCTGTTTTGAGTAGCATATCTGAAGAGCAAGGTTTTTAGACTTGGCATACATATATATATATATATATATATATATATATGTTTTTTATGTTAATTGATAGATGTCGATTAAGTTGCTTAAACTTCTTATTTGCGGAGGTTGAGCTGCATTGCAAAAAATTGAATTACAAGAAGAGGTGTTCATGATAAATTTTATTAGATGACGATATGGTTATCAGGCTACGTTGTTCATGATTAATTTGATAAGATAAATAGTAAACCTCAAGATCACTTATGGTCCCTTCCGTGTCAATACTGTCTAATATTCTACATTGGATGTTGGACAATTGACTGAATAGTTCTTTCAATTCTTTTATTGATTTGTAGATCTCTCAGTTATCAAGGAGGTTATGGAGGAGGCTGATGTTATAAGTGCCAAGTGGAAGGTAATAAGAACTAGCATAGATAGTAATGCAGTGTAAACTTCACCATGTTGGTGATATTTTGTTAAGTTGATACTTATGTTTCTATTGTTTCTACAGAAGCAGCAAGAACTAATATATATCATCACATATGATTTGCTTTTTGGACAGGTGAAATGTTTCGCCTCTTTTCTTTATTTACTCTCACACTTTAGTTGTTTTGGTATATCTGGTTTATATCCTGCAAGAATCAGTCACCGCATTCTTTGTTCCTGTCACATCACTGCATCGCGTGGGATTACTCTATTCTCATTTACTTCCAAATTATTTACTTGAACATCTTTTCTTAGGAAGTTTCATCAACTGGTGATGCTGAAAAGTATCTAATGCTTAAAAAAGATGCATTGCAATCAGCTCTATCGCGGATTTTAAAGCGCAAGGGAATAAAAAATGTAAAGGACTTGATGGCTCTTGATAAAATTTCTGGTAGGTATTTCTTGCTTCTTTTCTTGCTTTTGGTGTCAACACATATAGACAGTTTCACTCTTCATATCCAATCTGGTTTTCAAAATTAGTTGTTATGAAGGATCTGTGATAATAATAATAGTTTGTTTATGTTGCAATCACTATATCAGAAATTTATATAATATGCTGCCCTTAATTTGGCTTTACTGAATTCTGTCATCTGTTTCTTTGTAGAATTACAAAAACCTCGCTATGTTCGAGTAAACACTCTAAAAATAGATACAGGAGTCGCCAAACACAAATTAAGACAACAATATGAGGTATGTTCTCTATAATGAAGTAAACGTTGCTGTTTAACTCCATTCATCAATTGCATGCCTTCATCAAGAGCTGTGCAGAGCATTTGCTGTGTTTATATGTCAATAAGGAAAGAGTTTTGTAGGAATGAATGAATTAAATATGGCAGAAGTATTTCATATAAAACACAAAGTGAATAAGAGAGCCTCTCTCAGGGAAGGATAGAATGAAATTGTTTGTGAAGCTGTGAGTAACAAAAGTAATTTCTTTTAAGAAAGAAATTACAAAAGAAAAGGGGGACAAATAGAAATGCTTCTAAATATTTAATTCAATATTTAAACTTCAGGAACAAAAAAAATCATGGATTTATGTAAAATGCACCCAGAAGAGGATGACAACAATATTGCTCACATTTTAATTTGATGACAACAAGATTGCTCACATTTTAATTTTTCTTTAATTGTTGGCCTATTAATCAGGTCCAAGAGGATGACACAGTGCCGGATCTATTGGTCCTCCCACCGGGTGCAGATTTACACAATCATCCTTTAGTTGTGGATGGAAGTATTTTCCTGCAGGTATTTAAAGTACAGGGTTAAAAGCGTCTATCTTTCTGACATATCATGTCAAAAATAGACAAAGCAGCAGCATTAACTGGCAGTATCAATGTCTCTGTCTTATTTTCAGGGCAAAGCAAGCTCCATGGCTGCTGTTGCTCTCGGACCAACACCAGGATGGGAGGTAGTACTTGCAGAGGCTGATTTATGTTATTCTAACTTTACATTCAGCTTTTGACTAACCCAAAACTGTTCTTTGAAGGTTATTGATGCTTGTTCAGCTCCTGGGAATAAAACTGTCCACCTTGCCGCTCTTATGAAGGGTAAGGGGAAAATTATAGCTTGTGAACTAAACAAAGAGAGAGTCGAGCGCCTGAAAAGTAATGTCAAGCTGGCTGGTGCCACAAGTATCCTTACATAATTGCTTGCCCTTGTCTCTCTACATTCGCAAGATTACTCTTCATTTTTGGAATATTTGCTTTATACGATGATGTTTACTTCTCCAATGAAATCCAATTCCATTCTTTTTGTTCTATTACATAATTCTTCTTTATGCAACATATTAGAAGCATGATCTGCCAATTACATTCTGTTTTTTCTTGACTTGATCAGTCCATCTATCTCATCATCGATGATTAACTTAACTCGGTCTAGATGTAATAGTTAAGCATGTAGACTTCTTAAATCTTGACCCCACAGATCCATCATATTCGAAGGTAATCCTGACTATTTTTTCTGCTTATCCCAATTTCCTCTTAATTTAAAATTTTCAAATAATTGTTTCCATTCCACAGGTTCGTGCTATCCTTTTAGATCCATCCTGTTCTGGATCGGGGACTGCCATTGAGAGACTGGATCATTTACTCCCATCACATAGTGCAGGTGACTTCTTAGGTCTTCTGACTATACAAGTGCCACTTATTACATCTCTGTTGCTACTAATGCCTACCTATCACTTGATTGTTTTGCCTCATCCTTACAAAATCCAGAAAATGCTTCTTCTTTGAGATAGGTGACTAACAAAATCCATTGGATTTTATTAGCATGACCTGAAACTCTATACTCACCTTCCACAACCCCCGAGAAACACCATTACACAGGTCTGACTTTCCTTTAGCTTAACCTACTAGCAGAGGCAATGTCATTTTAAAATACATACACTAGAATCCTTGAAGGTGCAGATACTTGAATTCTAGCTGGTTTTCCTGCATGGGTTTAGTAATGTGATATCTAATCAATTCTTATCTTTTTTGTTTATTATTATTTATTTTATTATTATTATTTTATTTGGGCTAGGCCGCTCTAATTATGACGACATAAGAAGACTTCAAAAGCTTGCTGCATTTCAGAAGAAGGTCTTGGAACACGCACTATCTTGTAAGGCTACAATCTGTCTCATACGCATGTCCTAATTTTTTTGAGTCCCTGTTTTTTTACTTCTCTTTTTGAATGCGGTAAAAGATATTAATTGTACAAATTCTTGAATTTGCTTATAGTCCCAGCAGTCGAGAGAATTGTTTACAGCACATGTTCAATACATCAAACTGAGAATGAAGACGTTGTCAGCTCTGTTCTTCAACTTGCATCATCTCGTGGCTTCGAACTAGCCACACCCTTCAACCAGTGGCCTCGCCGTGGTCTCCCCACGTTTGATGGATGTGAGTTTCTTTACATATTCTATCTCTCATACACTGCTCGCAATCCGAAAAAGCTTGAGATGAAGGAAAAGAGGCACCTTACCCGTTACGTTACAAGGATTTGGTTTATTTAATTTTTTGGTCCACGTGTAAAGCCGTAACTTTTTGTCGGCATAACTTACAGGGTGAAAATGTGCAGAGTTTACTTCCAATTCTCTTTATACCTGCCATGGTTCAAGGGCTCCTAACATCACACTCGTTTCTCTCTCTTTGTCCAGCTGAACATCTGTTGCGAATGGATCTGGCGGCGGATAAAGAAGGGTTCTTCATTGCTCTGTTTGTTCGAAATGCTGCCCCACCGCAGAAGGATTGTGGAAAAAATGCAGAAAATTATCACCAGAAAAGTTGCAGGACAAATGCCTACAAGAGTAGACAGCCGCTTAACGTCTTTGTTGCCAAAATGCTTAAATTGTTGCCGCACTTGCAGTATAGACTCTCTTGTAAGAAACCGAAGGCACAATCCCGAGGTACATTTTAAAGACCATTCACGTTCATTTAATGTATTTTATTCCTCTCATTTAAAACTATCCATATTCATTTGATGCAATTTGAATTGAGAGGTGTGAAACAGAAAGAGGAATGTTCCTTCAGCAAACTTAGCATAATCCACTAAAAAGAACTAAAACAGCGAAATCCGATGCACAGATCAGTTACAAACCACAAAGCCATAACGAAAGGGCAAAAAAAAAAAAAAAAAAAGAAAAAAAAAAAGGAAATCCTAATCCAAGCTCTACTAATCAAATCCCATCAACCACACGAGAAATCGCACGATTGCGGAATCCGATCAGCATAACCCAACATTATTTCATACCAGCATAACGCCACAACCTCATCACATAACATCCACAATTCTTCAAAAAGTAGCAGTCGCCCAGCTAATTCCCTCAAGCAATCTTGACCTCGATGGTCTTGGGCTTCTTGGGCTCTGGCGGCGGCAGTTTCTCCACTGTAACAGTCAGCACACCGTCCTGACAAACAGCCGAGATCTTATCCGTGTTGGCATTTTCTGGCAGCACAAATTTCCTCATGAACTTGCCAATCCTTCGCTCCATTCTCACATACTTGGCCCCTTCTTCCTCCTCCCTCTTCCGCTCCCCACTGATATTCAGAACATTGTCTTCCTCAACCTGTACCTTAATGTCGCCGGACTTGAGCCCCGGCATGTCGATCACGAAGACATAGGAATTTGGGTACTCCTTGACGTCGGCGGGGGTGGATGCCATCGCCTTGGCGTCGCGGACGTAGGTCCTGGTGGGCCCGCTGACTGTTTTGCTGTTGTCGGAATCCTCGGAGTCGAGCATGTGGTGGATGGTGTGGAGGAGTGGCGCGTCGAATCCCATGAGCCTGAAATCCATTTTCTCTTCAAATGTGGTATTTGCTTTGCAAGTTTTTGATCGGGTTTGTAGTGATTAACTTTTCGAAGTTTATAATTTCCTGTGATAATCGAGCAGCTTTTTCGTGTTGATGAATGTCTCCGGGTGGGATTGGTTATATATAGTGTGGTGTGTAGAAGGAGGCGAGAAGAATGAAGAAGATTCTGGAGGGGAAAAAAGGATGTTTCTGGGACTATCTCGTAAAAAGGATTTTTCTAGAATGTAACCGAGTCTGCTGACGTAGCGATGTGGGAGGAAATTTTGGGGTGTTAGTTGCCTTTCTTCAGTCGTTATCTTATCACTTCCTCCATCCGAAAATGGATGCTAATTTTCTAATTATTTTTTCTTATATAGTAAACAACTGATATTTTGGGTTAAATGTAAATTAAAAAAATTGGAAATTTAAAAAAATTTATAATTAGCGTTGGTCGTTATGAATGTACACGTGAATATAAAATGAAATATATATTAATGCTTGCTTTTGTTTATTTTAATAAGATAGTATACTGATATTTCAAATTTAAGTGAAAATTTATTAATTTTTTAGAATAATATTTAGGTTTGTTTGATTCTGTCATGAAGCTTTTTTTATTCTGTTAAGTCAGTCTATTTAAAAGTTCAGAAATTATGATACATGCGCGTGTATATATATATATAATTTTAAGTAAACACACACTAAATAAAATCCTAATTCATCTATTTCTCATTTAAATTACCACATTCTTCTTAATGAAAATTGAATTGTAGGTTATATTTTATTTAATTTTTTTTTTTGGATCGTGCCTATTTTTAAATTAGAGTATAATAGTATGTATATCCTAAGTAAGTTTAATGTTAACTTATTTTTAAAATATGTTAGATTTATGTTAGGAAAAAATATTATAGTGTATGATAAACTAACTTTAGACCTTACATTAGTCAAAATCATTACCTAAATGCCTTAACCATTCTCATCCCTAATAATTACTACCCTTCTTTTAATTTAGTGCCACCACTCAATTGCATACAAAATGGATAATAAATATATATTTTTTATATCAAACTGAGCAGTAAAACAAGCATATTAATGACTATTTTATACATCACCATAAGAATGCAAGTTTAGTGACTATTTTGATACAAATTTGGCTATAAAAAATTAATTTATGGAATTATCATATATGTGAGTGTATATATTATCTTCTACAAACTCAATTTAATTGTTTTACATAATACTTTAGGGCATTTCTACGTTAAATACTAAGTGTAATATATTAAGCTTAGGGGGATACTTGCAAATTTTGCCAATTATATTTTAGTAATATATTTAACTATATTGATTTTGTGAAAATAGTATTAGATCATAATTTTTTCCTATATATAATGCACATTAAGACTACAGTTGAACTTCCTAGTTGAAATATGAATAATATGTATTATTGATGTATCAAAACTAAATCTTCAAAAAATAATTAATTATCGAAACATTAATTTAAAAATAAAATAAAAAAAATTGACAAATAAGACAACAAGAATTTATTAACACATGGCGGAGTGTGCAGATGAAATGACAATAGATCGCCGGTTGCAGAGAACTAATTCGGTTTCATTAAAACAGAAAAATAGGGGATATAATAACATTTATGGGGGAACAGGAATGCATACATATTACAAACACGGCCAAACACAACATCAACTCTGCAATTGCCTTCTAATTACCAGATTTCACCTCAATGGTCTTCGGCCTCTTCGGCTCCGGCGGCGGCAGCTTCCGTACCGTCACAACCAGCACCCCGTCCCGGCACACGGCGGATATAGCACCTGTATCTGCATTCTCCGGCAACGGAAACTTCCTCATAAGCTTCCCCAGGCGCCGCTCCATTCTCAGATACTTCACTCCCTCCTCTTTCTCTCTCTTCCGCTCTCCGCTCACCACCAGAACGTTCTCGTCCTCGAGCTGAACCTTGATGTCAGCGGCGCCGATTCCGGGCATGTCGACGATGAAGACGTATGAGTTGGGGTATTCTTTGACGTCAGCGGGCGTCGCCGCCATGGCCTTGGCGTCGCGTATGTAGGCCTTCGAGGGGTTGTTTTGGGTGGGCTTTTCGTGGTCTTCCGCGAAATCTAGCATGTCTTGGAGCGTGGAGAGAAGGGCATTGTCCATGCCGAAGTTCCTCAAATCCATGAATTCACTTACTCACACGGATAAACGATGCTTGTTTGATGAATTGCCAGTGAACTGCTGCAATTTGCGATGGAGGTGGTGTGTGTGTGTGTGTGTATATATATATAGTTGGCGGGTTTGTCCGTTGCTGCTGGAGACTTCCAGTTTGTAATTTTAAATTAGGTGGAACTAAGTATAATAATGACCCTGATGAGAGATATCTACATTGTTCTTTGCTTTTCAGGAAGGATCAAGAAAACACAATTTGGGTGGTTTATTGGGCCAAGATATTGGGCTGATCAGATAAAATGATTCAGTTTTACATGACCCATACTGAGAAGGCCCAAATTATAATGTTTACATAAAACAATGATTGCTGTGTCTCAAGCCCATGTCCCTGGGTTATCTTTTCTGGGTTCTCACACAGTACCTTTCTGATGAAGATTAAGACAAGTACAAGGTGAGGTGTTGGGTTTTTTTGAGTTATATGCCTGAATTCTCATCTTTTTATACCGACATAGGATTGAGATTTCGGCATCTTCGTAGAAGTGATTCTTGATTGATCATCATCAAATGGCTTTTTATGAGCAAAACAGTTTTGAATTTGAACACCAGATTCAATTACATTGGTTTCATCTCTTAGTCATCTGCACGCATTTTCTCTACACAAAAAGCTACCTTGTTACAGATCAGAAGGAAACATAATTCTCTCTCTCTCTCTCTCTATATATATACATATATATAAAAGAAACAGAATCCTAGTCTAATTGATTCAAACAGTTTCTTGTCCATCATTCTCATACTTCTCGGCCACCATATTCCTAAATCTTTTAGGCCGCCACACAACCACTCCCCTGTTCTTCAACCACCTATCGATCAAACGAGCAGTATTCCCACCAAGCAGAATCCCCATCACACTAATCCATACAACCACCGCAATTTTAATCACATGGCTCAGCGATTTCCTGTCCTTCTTTGGAGTCACCACAACCGTTGATATAGCATAAGTCACCGCAACTGACGTGATCGTCAACCACATTATCACCATCAGAAACCACATGAATAGCCTCCTCCTAAATGGCAGCCCACTAATGAGAAGCAAAATGGTGCTAAGTGATGATACAAAGCATATTGTATTTGACCTCATGAAGCTCTTGTAAGCTCTGGGATGACTGTGGGCCATTATAGCTTCCCCTGCTTTGTGTTGACTGGTGACATTTGAATGTTTCGGAGACTCTTCTTGCCAGACGCCGCCGGGAGGGCTCACCCCGACTTGAAAAGCCATTGTTGCTATGAGGATTGCTACCACCATTATTGCGTCCCGTTTCTTGGTCAGCCATTTTACTGGTTGGGAGTCTTTTTTTTTGGATTTGGTACGTTTGGGGCTGAGAAGTTTTCTGATTTCTGAATTTGTTGTGTAGAGTGGGCTTTGCTGTAGAATAGCTATTGCTGTTTGGCCATTGGAGTTCTTTGCATTCACGTCTATGTTGGTCCTTCCCACCAAATATTGGATAATCTGCAACCATTAGCATTCATTTTGAGAATGAAGATGATTGATTTCAGGTGAGATATATGTATTAGGTCAAGATCTAATTCGAGTTCTAAATCCAATCAGCCAGTGCAGAAAAAAACTAATCTTAAAAAGAAGAACTGATATTACCTCAGCTTGTTTTCCCATGGCTGCCAAATGGAGTATGGTGTCGCCATCATCATTCTTTACATCCACAAGGTCATTTAGTTCCTTCACTAAAATCTTCAAAGCAGCTAACTGACCGTGTTTAGTGCACAAATGCAACGTTGTGTGGGCCCGATCCAGCCTTTCTCGAGCAGCAAGGGGAGCTCTTCGGATGAGCTCCTCCAAGACCTGAAGATGGCCTTTCATGGCTGCAAGATGGAGAGGATTCCTGCCTTGGCAATCACGTGACAGGCACATGCCAGGTGCATAATCCAACAGCAATTTTGCTATTTCTAGATGACCTTGGTCTGATGCAATATGAAGGGCTGATGATTGCTGAGAATTCAATTCTTCAGCAAGCTGAGGATTGTGATTCAAGATATCTTTAACAAAGGCTAGGTGACCCTTCAATGTTGCTATATGTAGAGGAGTGTTGTTAGGACTTGCGTAGGAAACTCTATCCAAGAGAAATGGATCTTTTTCGAGTAATTCGTGCAACTTTCTTTCATCCCCCATTGATGCAGCTTCGTAGAGCTTCTTTTCGTCCATCTCTCCAAGGATTCTATCCTTTCTCTCTTCCTTTTGAACACACAATATCCACACAAGTTCTTGATTTCCCATGTATTGCATTGACCTTGTTTTGTGTATTATCTTTGGTTGACTTGAGTTGACTGATTATAATATTCAGGGAAGACTCAGTCCTGAGATTCTTCTGGTATGCCATTGTTTTACCAGGAAGATGAAGAGAAATTACTCAGAAATCCACCTAAGGCTGGCTACATCAGTTGAGGTTTACTCAAGTGAAATTTCTTGGAAAATCCTACCAAGGCTGTAACAGATGCTTACTGGCAAAGGAGGCACTGATTGATTTATTATTTGCTTTTGATGAACTCCAGTTTCACTTCCACTAATTACTGTTCATCAATCTCACTGTTGTGCCATAATCCCACTACTTTAAACTTTTTTTTTTTAAAAACTTTTAATTCATATATTTGATTTCTATACTTTCGTCCTCTTGAATCGGCGGATGAGTGAATTTCATTTCATCTAAAAAAATAGAGTTAAAATATGATGCATATATTACTCCTATTATTTTGGTTGGTTGATCACAGTAAAAGTTGACTTATTGGCATGTGGTTTGCAGGGATGAGGGTGTTGTCCAGGTCAAGTGGCAAATATGTATGGTTGCCGACATTTTAAATTTACAATTTTGCTTCAAGAAAGTTCAAAGCACTGGGGAGGATGAGGATATTTTTATGTATTAAAAAAAGAAATAAATTTTGCCGCCTGTCAAATGAAGAAAACAGCTCAAATTTATTTTTAAGTATTATTTTGCACAATTTATTTACTGCCAATATTAAAGAATATTCATGGAAAACTTTTATTATAATAAAAATTAACGTGAACTAAGTGTAGATTTGTTGAAATTATATATTAATACATATTTAATAAAAAAAGTGTAGGAGTACGTCATGCAATACATAGGATTTGCATTTTTTATCTTAATAGTGATATGCAAAACTGTGGGCATGTCCATGAATTCAAGCAGGCTAGGGCCTGGGCCCAACACGAGAGATTAAAAAAATATATGTGAGCCCATATCACAAAAGTCAAAAGCCCAATGCAGAGAGTCAACCAATCAACCGAGTGACAGGAACTAAAACCCAACTGATGGGCCTTCACAAGACATTATAACCACCCGATAGAATAGGGAAAGAATATTGGATAAATGTATTCCTTGTTAGGTACCAAGTCAATTTCAGTTGAAGGTGTAAACTAAACAATAATCATCAATGAGGTTTGCCCTACTTGTCTTCATTCGTGTGATCGAACATGATCTACACTATTATTTAACAAGACGATATCACGAGTTTTCTTTCTCTTCTTCGTTTATTGTTATTATACTTTCAAAATAAACATATTAAGGCCTCCATTTAATGAACTATCAAACCTGATCTACACCATTATTTAGTAAGACGATGTAACTAAATTATATTTGTACATAATTTCTTAGTTCTCTCTTCCTTTACTTCTTGGCTCATTGTTATTATGCTTTCAAGATAAATCTATTAGTTCTATAAAGGCCTTCAACCCTAGCAAAAAAAGAACCAGAACCGACATCATTTACAATATTTTCAAATATGAGTCATGCGATAATGTAGACACTGAAAACTGCACATATCAATACCACTTGCTTAAACTAAGAAGAAGAAACAAAGATGGAGGACTAAAGATGGACATTCTCAAAGAGCAACATTGTTGCCAAGACCCGCAACCTCCTCCCTCTTCGATGTTCTCATCTTTCTAACCAAACGAACCGTATGGCCGATGAGGAGGAAACCCATTAGGCACAGCCACAACTTAACCGAAACTATTATCAGATATATAACCGGATTTTCTACCACAGACGGCGTCACCACTTTTATGGACACAATATAAGTGGCAGCAGTTGCTGTAATCGCAATCCAACCAATTACCATAAGAATCCACATAAACAATCTTCGTCTCAATGGCAATCCGCTCACCAGAAGCAATATGATGCTGAGGGAGGCAATGAATGCTGTTGTGTTGACAATATAAAACTCTGTGTACTCTGCAGGGTGGTTGCGGGCCAGCACTGACAAGCCCGCCTCATGATGGGCCTGCAAATTATCATCCTGCCACACACCACCTGGTGGGCTAACTCCGACTTGAAAAGCCATGGTTGCAATTAGTGAGGCCACAATCATGAGTGCACTTCTCTTCTTCTCTAGCCAGTCATCATGCTGCTTAAAAAAATCCTCCCAGCTGTTGTTCTGCGCGCGGGTGAGTGTGGTATGATCATGAGGAGATGAGGACTGAGTTGCAATTTTCCGATCAAGGAACTGTTTGATAAATAAGTCCCTCATATCCTTTCTGCTTCGGATCTATTAAGTATATGTGCCACTTGTACGGTAGTTAGAAAATTAGTTCGACGGTTATGCCACTTGCGTGGTTGT
Organism: Caryopteris x clandonensis; assembly: GCA_028749325.2. Lineage (NCBI taxonomy): Eukaryota > Viridiplantae > Streptophyta > Magnoliopsida > Lamiales > Lamiaceae > Caryopteris > Caryopteris x clandonensis. Next base: position 867,055 of record JAPYKT020000002.1, on the reverse strand, counting down.
TAAAAGTAGTTTCACAAGTTAGATAATTAGTTAGAAATGTGTTAGATGGTTATGTAACTTGCAAGGTAGTTACAACTTCTTTGATAAGTTAGTTTTAAGCCTCCAAACTTTTGTATAAATATGTGACAACTATTATAGTTGTTCTTTGATGAATTCAACATATTTTCATTTTATAATTTGGTTTGATATGGTATCTTGAGCCAGTATCATCCTCTCCGACATATCTCATGGGATGGCGATGATATTGTGGTTCCTAATCCTGAATATGTTATCTGGATTAGAAAGGATCAGTTCTTATTGAGCTGGCTTTTGAATTCAATAAGTGAAACGATGCTCGGTCATGTTACTAGATGCGTTTATTCTTTTGAAGTCTGGGAGATCTTTGAAAGTTTGTTTCGGTCTCAATCTAAAGCCAAAGTTATGAATCTTCGATTTCAACTACAGACATTGAAGAAAGGTGATCTATCTATAGAGGAATATGTCCTTAAGATGCGAGGAATAGCTGACAATATTCAAGCAGCTGGTCAAGTTATGACAGATGATGATTTAGTTTTGTACATCCTTGGTGGTTTAGGATCCGAGTATGAAAGTATTGTGGTAAATCTTACTACTAGAGGAGATCAAGTTCCCTTATCCGAATTACAGTTTATTCTACAAACACATGAAATACGGTTAGCTCAAATGTATACCAGTTCTACAGTTCCTAATCTCAACAGTATTCAGAATCCTTCTCTTCATCTTACTGAGAAGAAAAATTTTACAAATTTTCGGTCACAGAGGGGTGGACATTTTGGTCGAAATAGAGGAAGAGGTCGATTTTTTCAAGGCTCTCAAATGGTTTGTCAAATTTGTGGCCGGAATAATCATGTGGCGATCAAGTGTTATAAAAGATTTGATGTGAACTATCAAGGTCTTGAGAATTCAGGTTCAAGACAAGGTTATTATTCTTCTCCACGAGCAAATATGGTTTCTGCTCAACAAGGCATTGCTTCTCAACCTACGGCTCATTTTTCACATCAACAAGAAAATTTTTATCCTAATGGAAGTCAGAATTCCACATCCGTTACACCTTCTGGTCAGTTCAAATTTGACGTGCATGGCTATGGCTCTTCTTCCTCCCCTTCTGGGTATGGATCAGCCTCTGATTGGATTGTTGACAGTGGGGCAACTCATCATATAACCTCAAGTCTTCAAAATCTCCATGTGCAGACTCCTTATCATGGTAAGAAACGGCTTGTTGTCGGTAATGGAAGTTCAATTCCTATTTCTCATATTGGTTCCTCTACTCTACCTAGCCTACATTCTTCAGTTTTATTTGATCTTAATCACGTTCTTCATGTTCCGCACATTACTAAAAACCTGCTTAGCATTTCTCAATTCTTACAAGATAATTCCGTATATGTTGAATTTCATGCTGACTGCTGTTTTGTCAAGGATCTGAAAACACACAAAATTCTCTTGAGAGGACTACTTAAGGACGGGCTTTACCAACTTGACCTCTCTCATATGCAAAAACACTTCAATCATTCTGTCTCACACTCTACCACAACTTCTCCAAGCATTCATACAGCCTCTGTGAATCATTCCACAGATTCTAAAGCAACAACTACAGCAACCCTTTGGCATAAACGTTTGGGTCATTGTTGTAGTAGAACTCTGAATAAAGTACTTCAACATTTGAAGATATCATGTGCTCATTCAGAATTTTCTTTTTGTGAAGCATGTAAACTTGGAAAATTTCATCAAATGCATTTTCCTTCCGTCATTCATACAACTACTTCTCCTCTTGAAATAATACATAGTGATGTTTGGGGACCTGCATCCACCTTATCTACAGATGGTTACAGATACTATGTTATCTTTGTGGATGATTTCACTCGATTTACATGGATTTATCCTTTAGTTCAAAAATCTGATGTTGCAAAAGTCTTTCCTATCTTTCTTGCCATGGTTGAAAGACAATTTTCAAATCCTTTGAAAATATTTCAATGTGATATGGGGGGTGAATTTCAATCATTATCAAATATCCTCAAAACTAAAGGTATTATTTCTAGACACTCTTGTCCCTACACACACCCTCAAAATGGCTTAGTTGAAAGAAAACATCAACACATTATTGAGGTTGGCTTATCTTTACTTGCTCAAGCTTCCATGCCTCCTAAATTTTGGTGGGATTCTTTTCTTACTGCAGTATATACTATTAATAGACTTCCTACACCTGTTCTTGACAATTCTTCTCCGTTTCAGGTTCTTTTTAAAAATAGTCCTGATTACACATTCCTCAAGACATTTGGGTGTGCTTGTTTTCCATTTCTTAGACCCTATAATTCCTCAAAATTACAGTTCAGAAGTACCAAATGCATTTTTCTTGGTTACAGTGCTTCACATAAAGGTTATAAGTGTTTGAGTTCAACGGGCAAGATATATGTTGCTAGAACTGTGGAATTTAATGAGTTTGATTTTCCATATCAATCACTTTTTCCTAAAACCATTCAATTTTCCTCACCCACACACTCCAACTCTATACTTCCCGTTCTTCCGATTCTCACACCTATTCCACCTACCAATCAAGATGTTCCACCTCCATCGCCTCAACACTTACCTACTTCTAGTCCATCCACTTCCTCTCAGCCATCTGCCTCTCATTTACCACAACCTCACACTTCTAGCCATAGTATGGTTACTAGATCCAAAAATGGGATATTCAAACCCAAATTATACAATACGGCCTTGTCTCACTCAAATGTTGAACCTGTTACTGTGCAACAAGCTTTATCTTCTCCTGAGTGGAAATCTGCTATGGATTCTGAATACTCGGCTCTTATGAAGAATAATACATGGGCTCTTGTTCCTGCTCATCCTCACATGAATCTTATCACTAACAAGTGGATTTTCAGAATTAAGAAAAAGTCCGATGGCACTATTGATAAATACAAGGCCAGATTGGTTGCTAGGGGTTTTCAGCAAAATGCCGGAGTGGATTACTTTGATACTTTTAGTCCGGTTGTTAAACCGATTACAATCAGACTTATTTTCACCATGGCTGTCACTAAGGGTTGGAAAATACAACAAGTCGATGTGAACAATGCTTTCTTAAATGGAGACTTAAGAGAAATTATTTTCATGAAGCAGCCTGAAGGATATGAAGATTCCTCCAAACCAGATTATGTATGCAGGTTAATGAAGTCTCTTTATGGCTTGAAACAAGCTCCGAAAGCATGGTATGACAAGCTCAAAGGTTTCTTGCTTTCTAAAGGCCTCAAAATGTCTGTCTCTGATCATTCTCTTTTTCATATTCATGTCAATGGTAAAATGCTAATTGTACTTGTGTATGTTGATGATATTTTGGTCACCGGTGATGATCCCTCTCAGATTCAACAGCTTATCTCTGATCTTGACATGAAATTCTCCTTAAAACACTTAGGGGAAGTGAGTTATTTTCTTGGCCTAGAAGCTGATAGGACTGTTCAAGGCATTCATCTTACTCAGTCAAAGTACATTCGGGATCTTCTACATCAACATAATATGGAAAAATGTAAGCCTCTGCCTACTCCTTGTTGTTCTGGGATTAAATTACATTTGCAAGACAGTCGTCCTTTTGATCAACCATCCAAATACAGAAGTCTTGTTGGTGCATTGCAATATCTTGTTATGACAAGACCAGATATTTCTTATATTGTGAATAAATTGAGCCAATTTCTTCATGCTCCCACTGTCAATCATTGGAAAGCTGGAAAACGGGTATTGCGGTTTTTACAAGGCACTATTTCCACTGGTTTGTTCTTTAAACCTGTTTCTAGAATGGTGCTTGAAGGTTATGCAGATGCCGATTTTGCGAGTTGTGTTGATGATAGGAGGAGCACTGGTGGTTTTTGCATATTTCTAGGATCCAATCCTATATCCTGGTCTTCTAGGAAGCAGCATACTGTGGCAAGGAGCAGCACCGAAGCTGAGTATCGGGCTCTTGCCATGGCTACCACTGAATTTAATCCGGCTTTCCATGCTGATCTGATCCATTGCTGTCATACCATCAAGATTCAGTGCGTTCGGCTCGAGTGCAGCCACAGTCACCAAGAATTGGATTGTCTATATATACATATATGTGTACCCAATTTTAACAACAGATTCTTCACAACATGTTTAAGCCAAAAAATGGTTAGAAACTGACAATATTAAAGAAAAAAAAGATACCTCAACTTGCTTATCTGCCACAGCTAGATGCAGGATTGTGTTTCCATCAGTGTCTTTAGAGTTTATAAAACCAGGGTCCCCTATAGTCTTCACCAGAAGCTTCAGAGACTCCAGCTGGAAGTGTTTGACACACAAATGCAGGATACTCTCTCCGTACACTGTGAGTTGGGCTGCATAAGGCTGTGCTTGAAGCAGCATCGTCATGACTTCAGCCCGGCCTTTGATTGCTGCTAGATGGAGAGGCGTCAGCCCGTTTCTATCGCGGGCCAGGCATGGACGGTGATCTACTGATAACAGGGCCCTGACCACATCAACATGGCCTTTAGCTGATGCAAAATGAAGAGGAGAGGATTGCTGTGAATTCAACTCATTTGTCAGCTCAGGTTTTGTTGTTAAGATTTCGTTTACGAAATCAACGTGGCCTAACATTGCTGCTACGTGCAAAGGAGTCTCGGAGAAACAGTTAACTACAGCTCTATCAAGAATGAGTGGATCATCGTTTAGCAGCTTTTGCAGTGAACTAATGCACCCTTTTGCCGCAGCTTCAAAGAGCTTATTTTCCATCTCTTCTGGTAGCCAGGATCCGATCAGCATTAATTCAAATAATAAAACTTCACCAACGACGAGTATGTTGGTTGGGCGGGGATGATCTAGGGTTCATAAGTGTCTACTTTAATTTTGGGAAACCCAAAAAATAAAGTTTTTTAGGTTTGGAAAAATTCAATGCAAAAAATATCGTATTGATAATTGTACTTATAAACGATAGTGACAAGAGGATGATACTATTATCTAATCGAAAATGAATCTTGTGGTGGTAATGTGGCAAAATTCCTGCAAGTAGGCGTCAAACAGAATTATGTGTGTTCAATGCATTTAGCAGCTGTTGCAATGCACCCTTTTGAAGTAGATATTTTTTTATTGTAATTTTTAATATCTTGTTTTGTTTTTCTAATTTTTTTAGGGTGTCTTTAACCACACCACTAAATTTGCTTTATACATCGATTTTCTAAACACACCAAAAAAAATATAATTATAGAATTAAAATTACTTAATACACCGTATAAATTTTCTATTATATCCTTTAAAAAATTATTGCTAATTAAATAAAAAAATTAATTTCCACACCTGCAATCTAAAAAATCCCCCTCCCATCTTTCTTCCTTCCCACTCACACATTCACGGGACAACTCCCAATCCCCCTCTTTCAGTAGATAAAACAATAGAATAGAAATTTTCGAATAATCCAATATGAAGAAAATCAATTATCAACATGCCAATATAATTTTATACCATTTGTATGAATGAATGTATTATAAAAATGATAACCGCCGTTTGACTTTCGTTGGTCAAATATTTTGTTTAATGTTCGGCCCTGGTTGGTGGAACGTTGCATTGAGTGTTCGGCTAATGTTGGTCGAATGTTGCATTGAGTGTTTGGCCATTGTTGGCCGAACGTTGTGTTGAGTGTTCGGCTAATTTTAAAGTGTTTATTTAAACAAATCCATGGCTTATCAATTTTAAAGCTTCGTATTTTTTAATTGAGAATTTTGAAATTTATTATAAATGATAAAATTGACAATTCTCAGATATATTTGATTGTAAATATTATACAACGTGTTACATGACATCCCCCATTTACAATTTGAAGACGCTAAGTTAAATTTAAATGTACCAATCACCTTATTTATCTATAATTCTATCATCACATACTTTAATTTGAAAATTGTTACATTTTTCTGACGGTTAATGTGGAGATTGTGTCCTATGTTCCTAAATTATAATGAATTTCAATCATTGCCTGCTTCATACAAATTCTTTCCAATTAAATAAATAAATAAAAAGTTAGACTAAATGAATTGAAAAGTTGCCCCACCAAAAAACATTCCAATTATTAACTATTTCTCATTAACAGGAAATACGATCTGTAAGAACTTTTTTTACACTGCTTCGATCCCTATGGTATCCTTATACACCCTCGCAGGCTTCCCAAGTTTCCTTACAACAATCCAATAGATGCGATTCATGTGAAACCCTACAACAATCAGCATCACAACAGCCCAGCACAGGAAACCAAACAGCACCAGATCTTGAAGCACAGGGATATCAGTGTACTCCAGATGATGCGCAACCGAAATTGCGTAGGTACAAGCAGTCGATGAAACGGCTATCCACACGATCACCATAAGAATCCACATGAACACCCTGCGCCTAAACGGGACCCCACTGACCAGCAGTAGAATGATGCTAATCGATGAAATGAAGCTGATGGTGTTGTACACCAAGAACCTGGAATAATAACTCCAGGGTGTGGGTTCATGTTTGATTGTTAGCACACCAGCAGGAGGAGTCACACCTGCTGTGAATCCCATGCTCGCTATCAGCGACGCCACCACCATCAGCGCGTCGCGCTGTCTCTCTATCCAGTCGTCGTGCTTCTCTACATTCTGATCCCATTTTCTTCCATCTATTCCAGCTGCATAGGTGTTCGGAAACGCACGATTCTGGGTTGCTTCAAGATTGGTGTTATCTGCTTTCTGGGCACCACTGGTTTGAAGCCTTTGTGCAATGATTATGTCATTTTTATCTCTTCCAGTTTGGAACAAGATGGCCATTTCTGTCAATCCATAGGCATTGACAGCATTTATCTCAATCATTGTATGATTGAGAAGATAATCAACAGTCTGCAAATTAATGTAGGTTTGATATGAAAAGCTGAAAATAAACGTTAAACATTCATGTTGAAATTGGTCCAAACGATATCAACAATTAACATACCTGAAGTTGCTTGTCAGCAACAGCTAGATGTAACACAGTGTTGCCATTTCTATCTTTACAATTGATGGATTCCTGAAAATCCACATTTTCCAGCAACAGTTTCAAGGACTCGAACTGGGAACACTCCACACAGAGATGCATAATACCTCCATCGTGGTTTACGAGCTGAAGAGCCGCCTCAGGCTTCGCCTCCAGCAGCTCTTTCAACACACTGATTCTGCCTTTCATGGCTGCAACATGAACTGGATTTCTTCCGGCCTTGTCACGTGCAAAGCACAAGTTCGGGTCAAGCGAAACGAACGTCTTGACGATCCCAAGGTGCCCTCTCGCAGCTGCCAAATGGAGAGCGGAAGATCCTCGAGCATCTGTCTCTCTAGCTAGCTCAGGTTTCAGCTTCAGAAGTTGAATACAGAAGTGATCGTGTCCTAGAAGGGCAGCTACATGAAGAGGAGTTTCTTCATGTGCAGTTACTATAATTCTGTCCAGAATTAGAGGGTCTTCTTCAATAAGATTTAGCAGCAATTCGACGTTGCCTTGAATCGTTGCTTCGTATAGTTCATTAGCCATTGTCTTTTTGTGCGAAGAGAATTCTGTTCAAACACGAGCACTGAAATGGCAAATATATAATTCAAGATTTGGTAATGATTCATAGACAGATGAAAGTACACTTTTACCCTCATTAGTATCACATGATGATCTCTAAGTTCCATATATAATTACAAATGCTAATAAGCATAGTTACAAGAAAAAAGAAAAAGAAAAGAATAAAAAAGCATACCCTATGCATACAAGTAAAATATTAGCTAAACTTTTAAAAATTATTAATTAAACCAAACTTGTTACAGTAAGATAAAATTTTGGCATGTAATATCTAATTATAAAAAATGTACGTAGCTCACTATATATCATTTATTTGTTAGAATATATATATATATATATATATATATTATACTTTCTGGAAGTTATGACATGTAATATCTAGTTATCAAAATTTTTGACCGAAAGTATGTAAGAATTATTTAGGTCCACTCCAACTAGTGGTTTTTTTTCTTTTTAAATTATTATTATTATTGGTATAATTTTTATAAGAGGAGATCTATTTTGCTATGTGTGCAGGAGGAATACATAAGAATGTGGGTCAACGTTTTGTAAGCATTATGAGTCAACTTTAATAATATTTTATAAGTCATATGTTAGCAAAGTTATGATGTGATATAATTAGCGACGACCCATTCAGATTGGTTCCATAGGTGTGTGCTCTTAATCTGCCCCTTTTATAGTACAAACATATACCTATATTTATTTTGTCCACTAATTAGTGCGTAGTAGATTCATGAATTAAATTAAATTATTTTTATAATATAATTTTTTTTTTTTTAAACGAAGTAGGGTTGTTTTTATGGTCTAGTTTGAAGCCGACATTTGAGGGCTTAAAATATCTTTTTGGTAAGACGTACATAATTTCGAAACTCTGGTAATACGAAAAATATATTCCAAAAAATTGAAATATGTTCTTTACAATATAATAAACAAACTCAATCAAACTTATTGTTTCATATGATTTAAATCACGATTTCAATAAATTTGATGGAATTGTATATAAACCTGTGTAGCTTCTGTACAACCCAAACTCAATCTGGGCTTGTGTCGCTGAATATGAGGCCGAAGCCCTGACCCAGTTGAAAGGTTGGATGGCCCAATCATAAATCCATCGAGCAAAAGGGATGGCTACTTTTCACCAAAAGAAAACAAAACGCGCTATAAAATCAACAATACTTTATTATTATTATTTTCATAAATCATCATTAATGATATCTAACACTATGCTGTGTATCCTCTTCACGGCTTCAAAGTCAAATAAATATGATTTTATTATCTGATATTAAACAAGGCCGAAGGGCCATTTTACAATCTGATTGATACGGCCCAAACCAGCTGCAGGATGGAGGCCCAAACACAAACACCCGAGTAGAATTCCAGAAAGGCCCAAAAAGGCTCCAATGTGACACAAAGATTACAAGATAGGGCAAAAAAAAAAAAAAAAAAAAAAAACATTTTTTAATATATAAGTACTCTTAAAATTTAAGTTTGATTTTGAAGTAGTACGGCCGACCCATTTGAATATTTAGGACAAGCGTTTGTTTTAGTTTAATGTTTTGTTCAAGATTGCTGTGCTTTGGTTGTCCTTGTCATTGTGTGTATAAATATATGGGTTTGTTAGTCATACTATTACTAGGGAGAAACAAAGAGAGTGAACGTGGCAAAGATGATGAGGGGCTGAGTGCCGCCGTGGCTAGTGGGGTATCGGCGTTGGTTACAATGCTGCTTGACACGGTTAAGACGAGGCTGCCGGTTTTGGATGGAGAAGGGAAGTGAGGTAGGGTTGTACAAACAGTGAGGAAATTGGTGAAGGAAGGTGGGGTAAGTGGTTGTTATAGAGGATTGGGCATGCATCTGTCTCTTTGTAATTAAGTGTGTCATTACTGAACTCCCTCTTGATGGTCCATGCATCTGCCAAGAACATGATGATTGTACATACATTCATGACTGTTTGAAATAAACAATGCATTATAGGGCTTTATAGTTCTTGGGTTGGTGCATGCTTCCACCCAAGTCAAATAGGAGGGTGACGTCATACAGGTGTTGCATATTACAAGAAATTAAAGCTCACTGTTACAATTTGCACAGTGCTGATGCCATTTACAATCTTAGGGTTTCCGATGGTGAGATGTTTGAGTTTTATTTGGTAATTTAAAATAAAAGGTGTGCCTCATTTACTGCTTAACTTCATGTTTCATTGTCTTATTTCAGTGTAGTCACTGTTAAACAACATCCATTTTTGTGTGTACTATCTCAAGGCATCACCCCAGGGTTTCATCTCATAAATTTATCAAAACAAAATCAAGACTGAATTAAAAATTTAAAAAAAGAAAAGGGAAAATAGCAAACTCTTCCAACGATTGAATTTTCTTCGGAAACTGGGACTTCAACTTTAATATTACATTTGGTTGTAGAATAATTAGAAAAATCATTTTATTATTGTCATTAATTAATTAAGTGGAATACCAAGTCCAAATAAAAAAATGATATGATAATGTACCAAAACACAGATTGTGTGCTAGGTTCCTATATCTAAATTATAATGAATTGCAATCATTACGTGGTTGACACAAATCCTTTCCAAATAAATAAAGAAAAAGTTAGAAATGTGTTCATAATCAACACCCAAATTGTTTCACTGAGTATTAAAAACTTTGAAAAGTTGCCCCACTAAAAACATTCCAACATATATATATATATATATATAAATGTTTTTGACCAATGAGAAGAGGACACTTGAATATAGCCATAGAAGAGTATCAAACATGTACACTAGTTTTATTTCCATTTTACAAAGAGCTACAATCGATTTTCGATACATGTATGTACATACATATATAATGTATTTATATAGTTAATTTCACTAAATAAAAGTAATATTTATAAGGCTTTAAACCTAACCATTTTTTGAACAATTTAACTTTTATTAGATATTTTTTTATTAATTTTAAAAGAACACAACAATTTTAGATTTTCAAAGACCTCTAGCCACTTTTAACAATTCCGAGTTAGGCAATTTTATAATTTTATTTTTGTGCATAATATTTAAATCAGGTTTACTTAGAAAATATTTAAACATTATTTTTATCAATAGGATGTTTTAACCTTCGTACAAATAAGAACTCCATTTTTACTACAGGAGTTAGGATCTGTAAGAACTTTCTTTTTTACACTGCTTCGATCCCTGTAGTATCCTCATACACTCTCACAGGCTTTCGAAATTTCCTTACAACAATCCAATAGATGCGATTCATGTGGAACCCTACAACAATCAGCATCACAACAACCCAGCACAGGAAACCGAACTGCACCATATGTTGAAGCACAGGAATGTCATTGTACTCCAGATGATGCTCAATCGAAACTGCGTAGGTACAAGCAGTCGATGAAACGGATATCCACACGATCACCATAAGAATCCACATGAACACCCTGCGCCTAAACGGGACCCCACTGACCAGCAGTAGAATGATGCTAATCGATGAAATGAAGCTGATGGTGTTGTACACCAAGAACCTGGAATAATAACTCCAGGGTGTGGGTTCATGTTTGATTGATAGCACACCAGCAGGAGGAGTCACACCTGCTGTGAATCCCATGCTCGCTATCAGCGACGCCACCACCATCAGTGCGTCGCGCTGTCTCTCTATCCAGTCGTCGTGCTTCTCTACATTCTGATCCCATTTTCCTCCATCTATTCCGGATGCATAAGTGTTGGGAAACGCACGATTCTGGGTTGCTTCAAGATTGGTGTTTTCTGCTTTCTTGGCACCACTAGTTTGAAGCCTTTGTGCAATGATTATGTCATTTTTATCTCTTCCAGTTTGGAACAAGATGGCCATTGCTGTCAATCCGTAGGCATTGACAGCATTTATCTCAATCATTGTATGATTGAGAAGATAATCAACAGTCTGCAAATTAATGTAGGTTTGATATGAAAAGCTGAAAATAAATGTTAAACATTCATGTTGAAATCGGTCCAACGGATATCAACAATTAACATACCTGAAGTTGCTTGTCAGCAACAGCTAGATGTAACACAGTGTTGCCATTTCTATCTTTACAATTGATGGATTCCTGAAAATCCACATTTTCCAGCAACAGTTTCAAGGACTCGAATTGGGAACACTCCACACAGAGATGCAGAATACCTCCATCTTGGTTTACGAGCTGAAGAGCCGCCTCAGGCTTCGCCTCCAGCAGCTCTTTCAACATACTGATTCTGCCTTTCATGGCTGCAACATGAACTGGATTTCTTCCGGCCTTGTCACGTGCAAAGCACAAGTTCGGGTCAAGCGAAACGAGCGTCTTGACGATCCCAAGGTGGCCTCTCGCAGCTGCCAAATGGAGAGCGGAAGATCCTCGAGCATCTGTCTCTCTTGCTAGCTCAGGTTTCAGCTTCAGAAGTTGAATGCAGAAGTGATCGTGTCCTAGAAGGGCAGCTACATGAAGAGGAGTTTCTTCATGTGCAGTTACTATAATTCTGTCCAGAATTAGAGGGTCTTCTTCAATAAGATTTAGCAGCAATTCGACGCTGCCTTGAATCGTTGCTTCGTATAAATCATTAGCCATTGTCTTTTTGTGCGAAGAGAATTCTGTTCAAACATGAGCACTGAAATGGCAAATATATTATTCAAGATTTGGTAATGATTCATACACAGTTGAAAGTACACTTTTACCCTCATTAGTATCACATGATGATCTCTAAGTTTCATAATTACAAACGATAATAAGCATAGTTACAGAAAAAAAAAGCATAACCTATGCATATAAGTAAATATATAAGTAAATATTAGCTAAACTTTTCAAAATTATTAATTAAACCAAACTTGTTACAGTTAGGTTCAATTTTGGTGATATATGAAAGGTATATAACATTATTTGGTTTTACTTTAATTCGTTAATTGCAAACATGAATTTTGAATATCATTTTATGAGCTTTCATATTTTTTGTTACACGGTGTAAATTGTAAGGAGGTCACTATATATCATTTATTTGTTAGAATATATATATATATATATATATTATATTTTCTAGAATTTACAGTATGTAATATCTAGTTATCAAAATTTTCGACCGAAAGTATATAAAATGCACTTTATTTAGGTCCACTTCAACTAGAGTTTTTTTTTTTTTTTTTTAAATTATTATGATTATTAGTATAATTTTAATAAGAGCAGCCAGCTAGAGATGTATTTTCGTATGTGTGGAGGAGGAATCACATATTGTGTATGAAAGCAGAATTAAATAAGAATGTGGGTCAACCTTTTGCAAGCATTATGAGTCAACTTTAATAATATTTCAAGAGTCATGTTAGTAAAGTTATGGTGTGATATAATTACCGACGGCCCATTCAGATTGGTTCCATAGGTGTGTGCTCTTAAAACATATACCTATACTCTACTTTACTTAAATAGACTCAATATATTTATTTTGTCCACTAATTAGTGCGTCATATATTTTTCAAGACTTCATGAATTAACTTTTATTTTTTATTTTTTATTTTTTGGATGAAAAATATATATTATAAATTAGAGATTGAAAAATTAAGTTGTAAAATGTCCTATGGTGCGGGGCATGAGAAAGTCTCTATGCTAATAATTTAGCACTATGCCTATTTAGATCTTTATAATTAGGTCGACGCTTTTGAAAATTTCCGATGTGGGATATGTTTCACCAACTTTTTTGCCAACTTCACTTATGGTTCAATTATTTACTCGCTTAAAAATAAATTTTTTCACAAGGCAGTACATAATTTGAGAACTCTCTTAGTCGATTACATGATTCCAAACACATAATATGACAAAAAAATATAACAAAATATCGATATTTAACTTGAGATTCAACCTTGGCTGAAAATTAAAATCTGTTTATTAGAACGTAATAAACAAACTCAATCATACGTTTTGTTTCACTAGATGTAAATCACGATTTCAATAAATTTGGTGGAATTGTATATAAACCTGTGTAGCTCCTGCCCAACCAAACTCAATCTGGGCTTGTGTCGCTGAATATGAGTCCAAAGCCCCGACCCAGTTGAAAAGTTGCAGCTCTTGGATGGCCCAATCATAGATCTATCGAGCAAAGGCATGGCTATTTTTGACCCAAAGAAAACAAAACCAGCTATAAAATCAACAATGATTTATTATTCTTTTCATAAATCATCATTAATGATATCTAACACAATGTTGTATCTCTTCTTCACAGCTCCAAAGTCAGATATATATTATTTTATCATCTAATATTAAACAAGGGCGAAGGGCCTGTTTTCAATCGGATTGATACGGCCCAAACTATCTGCAGGATGGAGGCCCAAGCACACAAACAATCAAGGAGAGGATCGCATTGCAGCAATGCGACACAAAGATTAGAAGATGGGGCCAAAAGGCAAAAAAAAAAAAAGCTTTATTTAATACATAAAGCATTAGAACAAGTGTTTGTTTTAGTTTAATGTTTCTTTCAAGATTTCTCTGCTTTGGTTGTCATTGTCATTGTTTGTGTGTGTGTGTGTATATATGGGCAGCTTGGGGTTTGTTCGTCATAGTAGGAACAACAAAGAAACTGAAACTCGCAGAGATGATCTTAGGTGCTGCAGAACAAGATTCAGCATCAAAAATTCATCTTTCCTCTGATATAGACTGGCAAATGCTTGATAAATCAAAATTCTTCTTCCTCGGTACTGCTCTGTTTTCCGGCGTTTCCGCCACTCTCTACCCGTTCATCGTGCTCAAAACGCGCCATCAAGTGATGTCCAATGCAATTCCATCTCTTAAAATGGCAGCATCCATTCTCCAAAGCCAGGGATACAGAGGCTTCTACACTGGTTTCGGCACTTCTCTTTTAGGAACTCTACCTGCACGCGCCCTCTACATGAGTGCACTCGAAGTCACCAAGAGTAACATAGCCAATATTGCCAGTGGAGACGCCTCGGCCTCAGCAGCTGCAAACGCAGCTGCTGGGCTAAGTGCAGCCGTGGCCGCACAGCTCGTGTGGACCCCTGTTGATGTGATTAGCCAGAGACTAATGGTTCAGGGAAATGGTGCTAATTGTTTGAAAAGCTATAATGGTGGAATTGATGCATTTAGGAAGATTCTGAGTGCAGAAGGAGTGAGAGGATTGTACAGAGGTTTCGGAGTGTCTATATTGACTTATGCACCTTGTAATGCAGTTTGGTGGGGTACCTACTCTAGTGCACATAGAGTGATTTTGGGTAGCATTGGAAGTGGGGCCGACGGGAAGGCGGTGGCTGTGGTGGCGGTTCAGGGGCTGAGCGCCGCCGTGGCTAGTGGGGTATCAGCGTTGGTGACAATGCCGCTTGATACAGTTAAGACGAGATTGCAGGTTTTGGATGGAGAAGAAAGAGGGCAGGGGAAGTCAGCTTCGGTTGTACAAACAGTGAGGAATTTGGTGAAGGAAGGTGGGGTGGGTGCTTGTTATAGAGGATTGGGCGCAAGATGGGTTTCGATGTCCATGTCCGCGACGACTATGATCACGACCTACGAGTTTCTCAAGAGGGTTTCTACTAAGAACCCAGACTCCACAATTTGAAGAAACACTTGGGGCAGGGGATGAGCGCAGAAGTGGTGCAAATTTTTTACTTTTAATGTTTATTTTCCAGTCCGATTTACGTAGTTTGGGTGGTGTTCTTGGCCGCATAATGTTAAGCATTCTAAATTCTGTAAA
Organism: Caryopteris x clandonensis; assembly: GCA_028749325.2. Classification (NCBI taxonomy): domain Eukaryota; kingdom Viridiplantae; phylum Streptophyta; class Magnoliopsida; order Lamiales; family Lamiaceae; genus Caryopteris; species Caryopteris x clandonensis. Next base: position 851,805 of record JAPYKT020000002.1, on the reverse strand, counting down.
AACGTAGAAATTTACGTTATTGTGATAATAAAATATGATCCAATCTTGAGCTCAAAGTGAGTGGTTGTACTGCTTCTTTTATTTTTAGTTTTTACTTAGCTAAATAATTATGGTGGATTTATCATTATTTCCAAGAAAAACTTATAGATTAGTCCAGAGGTAAGAGTTGTAGAGCCATTTAGGATGGAGCCGGAATGGTTGGCCTTATTTGAGTCGAAGAGACACCATTTACTGTGTGGGTCATTTATTGAGGAGTCAAAATCCCTTCCAATATACAACTTTTATCCTTGCTGCCCCTTTGCCCAATTGCCCCTTGTAACAATGTATGGAATTCCTGTACCCTTGAAAAATCTAATCAAGTAAGTAATTTTACAACTTTTTATTTTTGTTCAACTAAATAATTTATACCCTTTATTTATTTATTATTCCTTTCATTTTTCAATTATATTTAACTAAAAAACTAGAAGGGTATTACAAAAAAACTTTAAAAAATAACTAATTTGAGTTTTAAAAAAGGACTTTTTTTTTTTGGACAAAAGTTTTTGGAAACGGGACTGTTTTGGGACGATGGAGTATTTAATAGTCTAGGTTTTTTTAGCCATTAATATAATAAGAACTTTGAATTAACATTAGAAAAAGAAAAAAGAAACAGCACTGGAGAATCATGGATCACTAACATGAGTAGCTGAAGCAGAAGTTTCGCCTCCAACTGCAATATTGCCGCCGCTACCCTTCTCACAAAGGCACTTACTTAAGACATTTTGATAAGGTACCACATCAAGAACTGGACAGCTATTGTTCATCTCGTCAAAAAGATTCTCCACCTCATGTCCCAACCCCCTCCAACACATTTCCTTAACAAAAGCTTCAAAGCAATCTATCTTTATCACGAGGCCCTCATCAATCATCTTCTTAAAAAGAGCAACTGCCCTTCTTACATCTCCATTCAGACAATATGCTTGTATTAACGAACTGTATAATGTAGCATCAAGAACATGTCCATCTTGAATCATGTTATTGACGATAATCTCAACATCTTGCATCCTTCCTTGGGAACCAACGAGCCCGATTATCACTTCCCTGTAAGATATAAAGTTTGGCCGGCAACCCTGTTGGGCCATCTGCTTCAAAAGAAGAATGGCTTTATCAATTTCTTGCAACTTAATAAGACTCCTCAGAACAGCATTAAAGTTAGCTAAACTTGGCGTAATGCCTCTCGCCCTCATCTCTTTTAATATCTCAACAGCTTCGTCCAGCTTCCCCAACTTGCAGTACTCATTAAGGATTACGGAACATGACTTTCCATCAAGATTCATACCAAGACCGACCATTTCTTTAAAATGATTAATAGCTTCAAGAGATCTCCCAGCAATGCAATAACCCTTCAACAAACTTGTGTGAGTTACAATGTTATCCCGCACTCCCCTCAACCTCATCCGGCTCATCATCATCCTCGCTTCATCCACATGTCCATTCATACACAACCCATTAATCAGAACATTGTAGGTTAACACATTAGGCTCACAATTTCTCTTGCTCACCATTTCCTCGAAGCACCTCATAGCATTCCCAAACTCCTCTTTCTTGCAATACCCATCAATCAAAGTAGTATATGACACAGTATCAGGCAAACAAGCCTCATCTTCAACCATCTGGTCTACAATGGTTTGAGCTCTTTCTACCAGACCATTCTTGCACAATCCATCAATGATGACATTATAAGTCATCAAGGTTTTCACACAACTCATTTCATCAAACAGTTTCTCTGCATCCTCAATCATGCCCGCTTTACAAAAGCCTCTGATCATCGTCGTGTAAGTGGAAGCATCTGGTATCACAATACTTGATTTAATTACAATCTGCCCAAAGTATCCCCATGCATGACTAAATCTATTGGCCTTAACCAGAACACCCAATAGTGAGTTGAAAGAAAACAAACAGCCCCCTAAGTCGTTCCTTTTCACTTGACGAAAAAGAGTTACCGACCATTTTAAATGTCCTAAATCACCATGGGCTTTGATAAACTTGCCCACCATAAAATCTGAAAACTTGTCGTGGATTCTCAACAAATCAGCTGCTAATGAAAACAACTTGTGTGAGAGGAGTTTGTCTGTGATGGCAATGTAGCAAAAGTGGGAGTGGCTATAATTGTTTGGGTTGGGAATTGGACTTGAGGCCCAGTTGAAGAAGAAGAGGGAATGGTAAGGGTTTGTTTGGCTTTTTATCACTTCGACCACTAAATCATTGGTTAAGTAAGGAGAGAATTGATTGAGCATTGAAGGATCAGGGTTTTGGTGGGTTTTAGGATGTTGAGGGTTGAGAAGTTGGAGGAGTGATTTTATGGTAGGGACAACTGAGAGAGATTGGTATCGCAGATGAGAGAGGGGTTGATGCAGGTGGCGAGAGCCGATGGCCGCGGAGGTCATACTGCTATATTTCGCCGCCGTCGGTACGCGGAATCTTGGACTTGTCTTGCAGTGTCGTTTCTTTTTCTTTTTTCCTTTTATTTATTTATTTATTGTTATATTTTTGAGAAACGGTAAACTGAAGAAACCATAATATGGGATTCTGACCATTTAAAATTTTGATTAAAATAAATATTATATAATATTTAAAACAAAATTGTTGAGGGGATTCATATGTTATTATTGTTTATATATATATATAATTTTTTTTTTTATAATGATTCCTATATGGTTATTTCAGTTGAATATTCACATGAGCTAAAGAAGGTTCGATTATGATCAAAAGAAACCTTTTTACAAAGCACAAAATCGAAATGTAAGTCCTTCAAGAATAATTAAATCTGATATCTATTTCTACGAAGAAGAAATCATGTAACAAAGAGGATTCTTACTCGTACAAATGCTACTTACCACACACATCAGGATCCTTTCCATTATTTCCAGTTTTCAAACTTTCAGAGAAATCAAATGCAGTCGGGAGGCCGAAGAGCAGCAGCAGCACCAGAAATCGGGGGGACAGCAGCCGTCTGATTAGGCCAAGACATGATGTGGAGTTGCACGCTATCCGAATTTTCCATTGCAGAAAACAGTGCTTCCCTAATATCGGCATTGTCACAACAATGGATTAAGCCTTCGGAGTCTACGATTGAAGGCATCAAGCTCTTCCCTTGCAGCCTTGAGATCACAAGCAGCTGCTCAGCACGGTTTGCTTGCTCGTAGTGACGGCCCAGCCCAGCTCGCTCGGCCGCTGTCCCTCTTGTTACCGAGCATACGCAGATAAAACCCTGCAAAAGAAACAAAATTCTTGATTTAAATCCAAATAAGATTAGAGCTTATAAACTGTTTTCTGTAAGAGTAAGAAGAGACCTCGACTTATTTCTGTTATGATTACAAATTTTGGTATTTTGCATAAAAGGTATGTCTTTACCTCTTCAGATCGTTTAATGTCCATTCCAAATCTGACTTCTCCGGGTTGAGGAAACAGTTGAAGAGGAATCTCTGCAAGACCAGGTAGAAACCAAAGTCTTATGCCTTGTACGCTGTTTATTGTCGTCGCATTAATGATTTGTTGTCTGCTTATTGCCAACTCTTTGCCTGCCCCCTGATTCTTCTCCTTGCAAAACACACAGATTGTTTATCAACAGGATGATTTCAAGAACTCTAATCGGAGGAGAAATGGATACTTACTGAGGTATTGATTTGTTCTGTCTGAATGTTAGTGAAGACCAGAGGAATCCCAGAAGAAATTGCTGCAGAAAACCAGGCCATGGCCCTGACTGTTGGTGCTTCTGTGCCACGTTCTCTTGCTAGAGGCATGAAAAGAATCGAACTAACAACCGTTGATCGTTGATCAGGCAAATACGAACCTACCTTCACTTTCCAATCATATTTCATTCCCTTCCTATGAAATCCCTTGAAATCCAAATTCACCACTCGTCTGCTCATCTCTGTTCGATCAAAACATAGCACTGATTAGTCAGAGAGAGAGGAAAGAAAGAGAGGGAGAGAGAGAGAGAGAGACCTACCTTGGAGTTGAAAGCACTCTTCAAAACTCAAGTCAGCTAAAACAGCAACATGCCTTTCATCGGAGGCCGCTCGAAAAGTAAACCTTTTCTGCAGCACAGTGTTTCTATCAGTGACAACGCATGCTCGGAGCTTCAACGTGCCTTCGCCCCTTCTCACCTTCAACCATATAAATTCATCAACTCTGTTCATTTTCCCGAGATGTAAGCTAAGCTCGGCCCGTGCCTTGGCTAAAATAAACGAGCCATTGGTACCATCCTCGGCTATGCCTTCTATGATGTCTCCTGGCAGAGGCATACTCTCGTCCCATTCCTCTGCTGCCTCTTGTTTCACTTGTTTTACACAGACAACTGTCTGAGAATGGGCCATTTAATTTTTTTTTCTTTTCTGTGGAAAAGTAGTAGCATTATGGGGTTCAAGTTTATTTTGTTTATAAAGGGATAAAAGGTACGATGATCTCTAGGAAACTTTACTATAGTTTTCAACGTAGGGACTATATAGTTCTATGATTTTTTAACAGTATTTGTGTGTGATCCTATGTTTTGGTGTTTACGTCGTCTTCGTCTTACTAGGTCTGCCTGCAAGTTAAAACATTAACAGCACTAAAAGCAACTTGACATAAACTGGACTGGAGTTAAAGCAACAAGTCAAGATTATAACAACTTCACTTACAAACTGTTGTAATAATTATTTTCATTTATCATCTATATGCTAAAAGAAACTAGTTAGTACTTGTAATGTGAAAAATACATTAGCCATTAGCCACCACCATGTGCTTGATAAAATTCGTCAAGTCTTTGCTGAAGCTCTTCTATCTCTGTCATAACACGGGCTCTTTCGTTGGCATCACATGAGTTCAAACTCTGCTGTTTCTTCGATATTTCACTATTGATGCTCTTTATCTGGAACAAAAACAACAAAGGAAAGCAAAAATCAGGTTATATAGATAGGGGAAGTAGGCTGCAAAGGGTACACACACCTTTCTGTAAGGCCACCTTAGCAATCCTTCCTTACGGCATATACCCTTTATTGCAGACGAACATATGTTCAGTTCCTTAGAGGCAGCGTTGATGGGAAGATGGAAGTATGCCGCCAAATCCTTCAGTTTCATCTTCCCCGTTCTTTCCCTCTGCACTACACATCATAACTAAGCACAATGAGAAAAAAAATCGAGCATTGGAGTGAATTACTCGACAAGAAGGTACCAAATTATAACATTGTAATATTATTTGAATCTCAATTTAATCACAAACCTGTGATGCAATGTGGTTCTTATGTGGTCTTACTCCATTTCCCTCTTCTTCTGGTTGGTTCCCACAGTCTTCTTGGTTCATTTGCCCATCTCCTGAAACAAGATTTACTTCGTCAAATGATCCATGTATACATCTTCTATTTGTATGGGGTAGGATTTGTTGGTGCGGGCTGATGTAGTTGGTACTGCCGAAGGGTAAAAGGTCAAAATTGACTACAAAACAAGATTAGTTCCCAACCGCCTGAAGGTTGTTGAAGGGACATGTCGGTGCCATTGCCATCAAGTCCAATGCATAAGGCGCCATAAAAGATAGAGAGAGGATCCTGCAACATGATATAACCTTCGCTCTTACGATCATTACAGTATCGAAGTAAGAATTGCTTCACATTGCTTATGCTTTCCTGACAGAAACTGAAACCCCACAACAACAACAAAAAAAAAAAAAAAACCCTTAAAAATAACATCTTGGGTACATAGAAACTTATATGAACTTGACAAGTTGTGTCTAAAGAATATCTCAAAGCTTACTCAAACATATGATACTCGTGATTTTCAGAAGGCATATTAGCATTGAATTTCTCCATCACCGCATGCGTGATTAGTCCTAGCATTCCATGAATGTGAAGCTTCAAAACATGATTACCTGTCAAAGATGGAACAGACGACGTTGTACTGACTACATTAACGAAACATTAGAAACAACGAAATTCCTTAAACGGAAAGTTATCCGACCATTAATGTGGAAAAATTCCCTGAGTGTTTGGCAACAAGTGCAACTGTGTGGAGATGGTGGAATCGGCCAAACAGGAATTCGTACTGGATTTCCGAAAGCCGAAGCCTGTGGAAAATCAGTGTATTCGCTGTTTTCATTACAGAGATTTTCCTCAAAACAAATTCCATAATTTCCGACAACATTTCCACTGCTTTCATCTGCCATTCCATTTACGAGATCATCGAGTAAAGGATCCTCCTGATTGTCGTCAAACATGAGAAATTGTTCCGCACTTGAAATTGCATCAACGATATCTTGACTGGGTTGAACATTGGGGTTTAGGTCGGCCATTTGCGGCGGCGGCAACGCTTGGTTGGACCAAGCGCCGCCGTGCGTGTTCTTTTCGACGTTACAGTAAAAATATATCGAACTAGAAGGGAATAGAGAAAGGGGAGAGATTTTGAATTGAAATTTGAAGGAATTGGAAGAGGAAAGCGGGGAGAAGGGCGCGAGAAAAAGAAGTTAACGACCGTTGGAGAAAAACCGTTTATTTGAATTTTCATATATAATAAAATTTTATTCTTATTTTTATTCGAAAAAATAAAAATACTTCTAAAACATATAATAAGTATCATTGTGATATTAATAAATAATATTTAAATAGTTTATGCTCTTAGTTATTGATATTTTAATAAATACCATTATATTATCTTTTAAAATTGTCATACTTGACAAATTCGTCCATTGATTTTAATTTTCACGAACTTTAAAATTTCAGTAAACGGTAAATATAATAATATTTTTTGAAAGTAAAAAACATGCACAACCGTGGAACATAGGGGCTTTTGCCTTTTAGTAAGCCATGGGCTTTAACGTAGCGGCCCGGCCTTCTTAACATCTGCTAAAACTTTTGGGGCTTGCTTAACAAATTGGGCCTATTCTCCGGCCCATACATCATCAGGATTTATTTATTTATATTCTATTTTCTTACTTTTTTCTAATTTATTAAATTGTTTTTCTTTAAAAAAATCTAGTATTACAGAAATGAAGAGAGAGAAACAGTGTCATTTTCGTATTCATGTTATTTGCCTTGTATTCAATCCCTAAGAAATAAATATGCTGCACCCAGAAATTTAATGATCATTAAGAGAAAGGTTCTCAAATACACCAGCACACACACACTCACACATGCAATGGGTAAGTAGCATGTCCATAAGGTGCACGCATGCGGACATGCATGAAGATGGATGTATGATGAAAGCAAGATGTTGGAAGGGGGCATGCAGTGCACGTGCCAAGAAAGTGAAGTTGCCCCTGAACGCACGTGGAGCTGGGGTGCCAGGTTAACCCAACAAATTTGCTGTCAGAGAGGGGGAAGATATACTTCTTCAGGTGGGAGGCTGATCTTTTGTCCATAAAAAAGATCACTCTTTCATAATCAATTTTTTTTTTTTTTTTAATTATTCAACATTCTTTTTTTTACTTTCTCCTTTTTTTCTTTTTATTATTATTTTTTTTAATGAAAAAATATTAAATAATGGAGACATGGTCCCCATCGTTGTTGGAAGGAACTTAGTCCTAGGGATCAGCACCCATATGGACATTTCAATCCTCTTTTGAATTCTCGCAAACACATGCCTACAGACTAAAGACAGTGACCCTGTCTCTGTTTTTTATCCACGCCTCAATGGCACACTACCCTCCCAGTTAGGTAATACGCAACCTTCATCGTTTATATATCCAACAAATATTTATTCACTTTTTTAATAACATTTTTTTTTCTATTTATAATCTTCACAAATACATATTTTGGAAACAAGTGATTTGAACGTCATAGCCTACATCAGATGCATCGATATTATTATGCCCTTTTGAATAACACGACAATCGAGTGCTGCATAAAATTTAAACTAAGTAGTTGTTGTAATATCATAAGGGTACATGAAAATTGTGATAGAGAATCTGAGCTGACATTTTAATTTGTAACATGAGATTGCAATACGTGTGCTCCTAAAAATAAAATAAATTAATTAAGACACGGCAGATAATATAAACGTGTAAGAATTTATCGTACAGAAGCATGTTGCAATTGGGATTTTAATTTTATGAAATTGCAGTTTTGTGTCTGTGAAAGAAGCACGAGCACAGCAAAGTGTTTCCCCCTGCCCAAGCTTCTTGTCTGACAGCCCACTAACTTAACTCCCGAGCTGCTGCTCATGTCAGCAGCAGCTGCACGTGCCAAATTGTCGCGCCACGTGCGACGATGGAAATAGGCCATTATATTTTCCTTCGTCTATCTACAACAATTGTTTAAACAGGTGACGTCTATTTTTAGCAAAATTTCGGAACCCAAAATGTTTTACGGCTATTTAATAAGAATAAATATTTTTATTCACTTTCTTTTAGAGAGATCGCACTGTTCTTAACAAATATATAAATATAAAAATACAACATATGTATATTAAAATTAAAAATTATTACATTATTTTTTAATGTTACTTAGTTTCAAGACATATACATATTTTTTAAAAGTTTTAAACTCGATACGAATATGATAACTCTTGTTATATGCGATTCCTAATACTTGAACTTGGGCTAATTATATTTGTGTTGAGTTTAACATTGATGGTATCAATATATCTTTAAGTTAAAAATTAGTAAATAAAATATAATATCTCAAAACTATTATATTTTAATTTAATTTTTTATCTTAAAGAAAGAAGGAAGAAAGAAAATAGAGAATAATAAATATAATTTGAGATCTTGTATATTGTACGTCATTATCAAAGTTGAATCAATTATTTAATTAGTACCTCCAAAATTTCAAAGTTGGTCAAATAAACAGAAAAAAATGTAAGAGGAAAAGGAAACACAATATGGTCCACACGACCAAATTAAGAGTGACTAATAGGAAGAAGACAATAAGTGGAGTTGAGTTTGTCCAAAAAATGGTCCAATATTATGGTTTAAATTGGTCGAGAGTCAATACCAAAGACTATTACATAACTAATTGAAGCCATGCCCCATCGTCATCGTACTCATCAACAAAGATTTCTATTTGACTTAACACATATTGGCTTCTTCTCAAATTGGACTTTTCCTATTTCTAATTTCATGAGTTGCTACATTATTCCAAATAAGACCTCGGGTTGAGAAATATGAGTCATCGTTCTCTAACTCAAATATGATGTCTCGTTTGAGGAGCTAACGATCCTCAAAATCATGACGTGATCGTAACCAAGATGTCTTTTTGTGTATGTGCATAGTATTGTGTAAACTCAAAGTATAACAAAATCAAGCCATAAGATCCACTTTACTAAACCCCTATACACCCATTTTGGGTACCGAATGCAGATGTATGAGATCCTAGATCAATCAAGAAAACCCCATTAAAGTGACCAGAACTCAGAGCTTTCTGCTGGGAAAGTGATGTTGGCATAGAAAAATAATGTCTGAATATGAATCAGCATTAGACAATCCAAAAGAGGGAAAAGGCATGTGATCTTGACAAGGATTATGGGGGCAAATACCTGGCACTCCATGAACCCTACCCAACAATTGCCCCATTTGGGGATTAGATAACTTAAGTCCCAGATTTCGCTTTCTTGTTAATGATGTTCTATGGTGAGTTATGATTTTTTTTTCCAAATTTAGGTTAACTTGGAACTTAAGAGGGTGTGTTTGATCAATGTTTGTTCATGATATAAATTTTAATATTTAATAAATTATTCGATCCAGTAATAATGGGACTTTAAATTGTTATTTTTTTAACTTAATTTTTATTTTTACTGATCGAAATTAAATTTTAAATTCGTCAAAATCAATATGTGTCATGTTATATGTCGATGATATTAAATCATATATATGCATGACATATTTCTATTGTACAAATAGAAGATAAAATAACTGTTTATATTTAATTGTATTATTTAATAATACTCTTATTAAAGAACCCACATCAAGTTAAAATGTGATTGAATAAGCTAAAATAAGAATGTAACTCATTAAAAAATGGACTCCTTGTTGTATTTTCATTTAAATGATAAAAGAAATGTGTACGACTTTTTTTTTTTTTTTTTTTGGAGTGAAAAGTAAAGAACCTGCGTCAAGTTAAAATGTGATTGAGTAAATTAAATTAATAATAAATGAAAATATAAGTGATAAAATGACAGATAAGTATATTTCAATTTAATTGATAAAAAAACAATCTGATATCAAATAATTTTTTTGTGTGGATACGATGTCACAGTTCACATAGCATTCATCGTGAACTGACTATTTCATAAGCGTCGTGAGAAAATTAGTGAACTGAGTAGCTATTATAACTGTACATTATGTTTGTATATATATATAATTATATAAAATAAAATCAATGAATAATAAATTTTACCTTGATGAATGTTGAGAGGGATGGTTCATTCCATTGATTAACTAACGTGTTACAAAATTAAATAAGATTGACTTCAACGAGAAATTAACAAAAAAAAAAAAAAAAAGATATATAGTAGAGCCGCAATTATTCTTCAATTTTGTCCACTAGCTACCATGATGAAGACGGATGAACAATCTAAAGATATGATCCAAAAAATACCAAATTAAAGAAAAAGAAAATAAATAGTGACCCCCCCATGTATTTAATTATGTAATTACTGCTGCGAAACCCCACAAATTATTCAGTTTGAGGTGCGGTAAAAATAAAATTATTTTGGAGGTCCAATAATTTTAGTGAATCTGATGTCCAAATCCAGATGTGACAACTTCATAATTAAACTCACACTTTATCTTTTTCCGATTTGAAATCAGTTTTTAAGAGAAAAGCCCATCATTAAAGTAAATATTTCCAGGCTTTTCTCTATTTCGCCCTCATATTTTCACCCCCCTTCTCTTTAGTATCATTCTAATCATTATTACCTCTTCATTAATTATTTACAGCCCGCACAATTCTACCGTTTTACTTCGACCCGCTCCTCCTCTAATTATTATTAGGAACCTAATTATTTTAAGGCTCCTCACACCAATTAGCTCCCATGCCTTAAATTACCGATTCGAACTTATAGGGAATAGTATCTAATATTAAAAAATAAATAATTTTTAAAAAACTAACACGATCCTTGTAATTTTACTTACCACATTGATAGATTGATTGCCACTTTAGCAATTTTTGTTTAATTTTTTAAATATTAATAGTCGATGCACACCTATGTACGATAGAAATGGATATACCAGGTCGAAAATGTTGAATATATCGTTGAAATGTTTGTGCGTTCATTTGTTTCTTTTCTATCTTAAAATTTTAATTATTATGATCATAAAATTAAAAGTTATATATTGGACACAATAAATGTAAACAAATTTTTTTACTTGAAAACTATTACCCATTTCTTTTTAGCTTGTTTCACCTTTGAGGCTCCTTCATCGTTTGTTGTGCGTGATTTAAATTTAAACTCAGAAGCCTCTCTCCATAGAATTACCAGAATTATGGAAATAGATTTCTTTTTAATTACCTTTTTATGATGTTTGAATATTTAGGAATAATAAAATTAACTTATATGTGAAAGTGTACATACATTACTGCCAGCGGGAAAGAAAATTGCGTTTATTTTCTTGGTTTTCTTATATAATAGAGCTATATAGGTGCATTGCAACTTGCAACTATAAGTCATTATCATTATTAAACATTTATATGAAAGTTCGCTTCAATTTTATTTTTTTTGAAAAATAAAGCCGACATCAAGCTATCAAACCTTCAAGAGAAATATTAAAATTTGTTTAATACATTTCATCAATTGACGAACTAAAAAAATCCGACATCAGGGTAACAAACCTTTCAGAGAAATATCAAAGTTTGTTTAATACATCTCATCAATTGACGAACCAATGAAAAGGCCGACATCAAGGTGTGAAACCTTCCAAAAAAATATCAAAGTTGTTTTATTACATCTCAGCAATTGGCAAATTAAAGCATGAGATTTAACTTCAAGAATGACACGGAGTTTAAACTATTTTTTTCAAAATTTTCGATTCTCATGTTTGTTTTAGATTTCTTCAACAAAATACCTTTACAAAAGCTGAAAACTAAAAAAAAAAAAAAAAAAAAAAAAAAAGGAGAAAAACGTAAGTGATATCCCTAAAAAATTTCCAAAAATAAAATAAAAATGTAACCCTAAGTAAATGAGAAAATTTATAGAAAGGTTGAGTTTGATTGGGTGGTTGAGTGTGTAGTGAATAATTAGTTGGTACGTGCATGTGCGCGGCTCTCTATTTTTGGCAGTTTGGTATCCAATTATTCAACGCGTTTTAAATCAATTATCCAATATTAGAATGCACAAATAAATAAATAAATAAATAAATAAAAGTCACCAAACCCCATAATAAACTTAACAAAACACAAATCACAAATCACTCTCACACTTGATTTTTTTTCCCTGTTACCTACACTACAATATTCCTAGTATTCAAACACACAACAACTTCGGTTGCATTATATAATTACAAGAAAAAATATTAAATGTTTGGGAGGGTACTAACCAATACAATGCTCCTTGTCGTATATGAAGATAGTTAAAGATGTAATAATGTACTCTTCAACATATTTCATTTTTAGTCACAGTCTTGATTCATTGTATTACTCAAAACTACAACCTTTTAAAACTCATCACTTTGCACTAATACATATATGTTTGTACTTATTCAATTTCACTTGTTTGTGACATAAAAAATTATATATTTTTACGTTAACTAATAAAATTAGATTATGACTTTTGTAACGTAATTCTTATTTTAGAATCAAAAATAATTTTAATATATAAATATATATATTTGGGTAATAAATAACATCAACCAAGGCAATTACACCGTTGTTGCAAGTCCATTCGATAGTTCCGACCCAGATTTCATTTCATTATTAGTGTATGCTATATGTGTAAGGTTATTCGATACCCATATAGAATATACATTGGAAATTACAATCGGATCCTTTATTGTATTTTACTATAAAAAGATTATTAAATAAGATACAAAAAAATCTCTAATTTAAAAATATATTTACTTTAGCTCTAATATAAAATTAAAACAAAATTACCCACATAAATAAAGATAAGTTATTAGCCTCTAGTATTTTATTAATAATTAATCACCAATTTCAAATTAATAATATGGAAAAATATTATGTCATTTTTAATCACTATTATGTTTCAATTTTGTAATTATTTAGTGACTGATATTATTCAATACTATTTTTCATTTTTAATACAAAAATTTCTTGTCGTGTGTGTTGAAATTGAACACGAGACTATAATTCAGATAAAATTAGAATTTTGGTTTACGCAGTGGACACCCCAAGTAGATATGGGCACGGTTCCGTCAGTTTTGGTTTTGGTTCTGGAACCACCGGTTCCTGTAATCAGAAGTAGTGGAACCGAAACAGAACCGACATATAGCAAGATTTGATTTCGGATCTGGAACTACTAGTTCCATGGTTCCGGTTCTAGTTCTCGATTCTTTTTTTTTTTTTTTTTTTTTTACAAATTCTCACTTGAAATCGCCGATTTTTAACTAAAACCGGCAATTTTAGAACCAAAATTGTTGGTTCTAGACATCGTGTATCCGAGTCAATGGTTAAACCGAACCGCTGACTGTCGGTTCCGATTCGAAACCCGAACCGCGCCATGTCTAACCCAAGTTATTTAATAAAATTATAATACTTTTTAATATATAAAACAGATATTGGTTATATGCGGGAGCATTTTGAATTAGATTATAGTGAATGAATGAATTAATTTAAGTGAATAATTTAACATGACCATATATAATCCTCGTCTAAATCCGTTGTTTCCTTACTACATTGTTCCTTCTTCTACTGTCCACATTCATCGTGATTTTTTCTTCCTAATCATTCCTTGATTTGCTCCATCCACATATTAATTCCACGTTAAATTTACTTTAATTTTACAAATTAAACTAATTTAGAGTGTATTCCATATATACATTATTTTTTAACATTATTGAAAATTAAAACTTGGATCTTTATTTTTATAATGGTGAAACAATTCCACTAAATTATCAGAAAAATCCAAATTTTAACGTTTTCCAAGTCTCCAGCTTTTTTTCTTTCCAAAACAAGTGTTAGAACAAATTAATTATTAGCAGAGTAAGGAGGACTGATTCTGTAATTGTCACCCACTAAATTGCACTTTCAAGATGTCACAATTCATGCCCCCCCACACTTACATTTGTACTTGGCCCCATTTCTTACTCACTTCTTAATTATATATATATATATATAATTAGAATAGTGCATATGTTTACATTACATATCAAATTTGTTGTTTGTTTTTACGAGTATATTAAACTATAGTTGGAGAAAATAATATCACGAACTTTAAAAATATAAATTTTAATTTTAAATTTAAATTCAATTTACCGCGTCAAATTCAAATTCAAGCTCATAATATCAGTATAGCAAGTTGTATTTTCAAACGATATTTTCGAAATCAATACATTAAATAATATAATAATAATAATTTGTAATATCCTAATATGAACATAATTTAACATTTGAATAAGATTATATTATTTAAAAAAATTACTATAAACTGCGTTTCATATTTTATTTTTTATCATCATAATCTTTTTTTCAAAAAAAGTTATCAAAAATTTAAAATTTTAAGCGTTTATCTTATTATTATTTTATAAATAAATAAAACATAGTTAATGTAATTTTATAAAAGGAAAAAGAGTAATAATTGGAAAAAATTAATAATAATCGAAGAATCAAATGCCAAGCTGGCATGGGCTTAAATTTAGAGCGCGCGTGCTGAGTCCTTTATATTCCTATTCCCTTCTGCCTCAGTTAAGCTAAGTTGTGATATCTCTTTCTTAAACAACGAACCTTCTTTCCGTTTCTTCCATTCCCTGTTCATACTCTCCGACACCATACCCAAAAACCTCAAACTCCACAAACTCATAGGAATGTATAAACCCTTCAAGGAGGAATTTTACAAATCAAGAAAGAACCAGCCGGAAAACATGCCTTCGTTTTCCTCCACTCTTCTTGATGAAATCTACCGTTCTATCGACGGCAATGCCGAGAAAAGACAGGGCGGTTACAGGGGCAGGGCCCATGAGGATGACGGCGGAGCAGGTCTAGGAAGGGCGTGTTTGGTTGACAGATGGATGGAAAAAGAGAAAAAAGGAGGTAAAACAAGGCTGCTTCCGCCGCCGGACAATGATTTGATCTTCTTTAGTTCAACTTCGAGTTCTTCCGACAGCTCAGGTGCACTATCGTCGTCGGACACAGAGTTCTTCGGTTCGACGACGACGAAGCCCAAGGTTTCTTGCTTCTCAACAAGGCCTAAGCCGGTTCGAACCGGAGGCAGTGACAAGCAGAAGGAGTTGTATTTGTTTCATGATTACAAAGATCATGGCAAAAACAAGGGGGGAGATGATGATCTGATAAAGTCGAAATCAAGGGCCTTGAAGATTTATGCCAATTTGAAGAAGGTGAAGCAGCCTATATCTCCGGGGGGGAGGCTGAGCAGTTTTATCAACTCACTATTCAGCAATCCAAACGGGAAGAAATCAAAGAATGTTGATACTAAAAAGGTGGTGCAAGATTTGAAGTCCCCAAAAGCCCCATCAACTTGTTCATCAGCTTCTTCGTTTTCGAGGTCGTGTTTGAGCAAATACTCACCGAAATCAAGGGAGAAAATGAGGAATGGAGCTCAACGGACGGTCAGATTTCATCCAGTGAGTGTGATTGTTGATGAAGATTCCAGGCCATGTGGGACCCGTCCATTGCCACCAAATGCCTTGACAGAGGTGAAGCTGAACAAGTTCATGGAGAAAAACCGCAAAGTTGAAGATGCTGCACATAATACCAAAAGGGTTGATGAATTTTCCATCTTCAGGAAAATTCATCACAGAGAAGACGAAGACGAAGATGAAGATGATGATGATCTGAGTGATTCGAGTTCTGATTTATTCGAGCTTGATCACTTGGCATTATTTGGAGACAACAGATTCTGCGAAGAACTGCCCGTGTATGAAACTACTCATTTCGATACTAATCGTGCTATTGCTAGTGGTTTGATTCGATAATTAATGATGAATATCATATGTTCATGTTTTTTTATTTTCTGAAGTTGTAATTGTAAATTCTTTTTATTTTTATTAAAAGAAAATGCTTTTAGATCATACCACACACAATTTTGGTACTGTAAGTTGCTTTTTCCCGATTTATTGAATTTTGTGACGAAAATATTTGTGGGATTTTGCGGAAAAAAAGCAGGATTTGGAATGGAGACAAACACTGAAAAAGAAGGGATAGATCCCAAGTTGGTAAGAGAGTGACAGATTTTGATAAAGGGAAAAGAAGACGAGAAAATGAAGATTCGAGATCAAAATGAGAAGCAAAAAATGTAAGGTGGTGATGGAAAAGGGAAAGACAAATCTTCCCCATGGGAATAGGGAAAAGTGAACATCTTTATCTTTCTTTTCTTTTTCTTGTTTTTAATCAAGTTTCAACGAATTTTTTCTTGCTTGATCGCAATGCTGTTCAACGGATCCCCAGGAAACTCCCACTTCTTTCCGACCACTATTTCCCTCCCTTTATCTACTCTTCTTTCGTTTTTTCTATATCTTAAGATTTAACCAAATATATTACACTTTGCGTTCAATGTTTGTAAACATATTTATAAATAAAAATATATATTCATAGAAATTGACGATCTCTCGAAGATATTCATGTGTATTTATAGAAATGGACGATCTCTCGAAGATCTTTCCCCTCATTCTTTTTCGTTTTTAGAGGTTTTGTTGGCTATTCCAATGAAATTTATTTTTTTCTTTTTCATAACTACACACACATCCATAAATATATCACTTTATGTATCGATAACACAAATACTGTAATTTGTGACTCTTTTTTTGTTTGCTTCAAAAATACTTTTATAATATAGATAATTCTATAGACACCCATATATATATATATATATTAATCTTTATTGTGTCATCGAAAATATATTACGCAATGAGTTCAAATTCTTTATTTTCATATTTCATAACTCATGTATTTCATGATATACACAAGATATGGTACTTTTGCAAATTAATTAATATTTTTTGTATATAATTATTCTTTATAATTGTGAGTTATGATGGGTTTGGTGAAGAATGAAATGGCAGTTATAACTTTTCAAGTAATTGTAATTTTATTCCCACGTATCTTATCTGTCTTTTCCATATCTAAATCTGCAGCATTAATTGCCCTCAAATTTGGAACTCTAATAAACATGATTGGACTAATACTCCTCTTTGCACCCTCACCGGACTGTAGTCATCCATGGCTGCCCATCAAATTGTGAAATAATAAATTCTTATTTTTTAAATAATAAACAATTAGATATCTTATGCAATTTTATAATTTAATAAGAAATATAATTTATGCAGACTGCTACCAAGGATTTAAGTTTTTAGAATAAGTCTTTTTTTGGACTTGATTAAAATTATTAAAAAGATTAACTAATAATATCCCTAATTAATTCCACCATTTTTAACATATCGGAGATGGTGATTACGAAAGATTGTATTGAAATAAAAGTTGAAATTAACTTGAATTAAAGTTGTAAGAAGTTATAAAATGCGACAAAATTATTCCGTAAATAATATTTATTTTGAGTTAGATAATTTGGCGGGGTTTGGTATATTAAATAAGGTGGCTAAGTTAGGTGAACAGAGTAATGGGTGAAGTTATGGGGCCATTTCTTCAACCCAAAATTAGGGAAGATTGAAATAGCCTAACAAATACTGTTGTGTGTTGCCCCTCCAAATCAACCAATCTAATTCATTTACGGGGTTGACTTTTCAAAATAATAATTGGACCTTCAATTATTTATTTGGAAATGTTAATATGAAAGCAATTATTCAATTTCTGCATAATTAATCTTATTTACGGAGTATTACCTTTCTTATATTTACATAATTAAATTAAATGAGGTTACAATTTTATAAAAATTATAAATTCTCATTCATACGACTTTCTCTATTTGACTTTTTCAAGAATATTTAACTCATTCATAAATTTGATTGCTGCAACGAATATGAAATTCAGATCCCAACTTTGAATGGTTTAAAATCAGTTTGATATTTTGTTGCAATATTTACCTTTATTTAGCAAGTCTAAATTTGATAATTGAGTCCTATATTTATATTTTTTCTAAATTAAAAAAAAAAATTGTTAGATTATATACTACATGTCTTCTTACTTTAAATTTAATCAATAATATTTGATATATTTATTATATTCTACATGAATATTCCCTTCCCTTCCAAATATTGAATATTGTTACCATTCTAATAACATTTTGGTACATTAGGATTTATTTATTTATTTTCTTTTGCATGATTAACTTTCCCGATAATATTAAACATACTTATAAAATTGTGTAGAGTTTTCGCTCACTAAAAAAATGATATACGTTAGATGCTCGATTCTCAAATCAATTGAAATATGCAGCTATAAAAACCCTATTTGGAAGCAACAGTGGGTTCAAATATGTTGGATGGTGTTTGAGCGTAAGTAGGAAAAAATGAGTGGATGGGGAGGTATTACTGCTGCTGCTCCATAACCACTTCTTCGTGCTTATGAACATAAAGTATAACTCCACATATCAGTACCATTTAAGAAAGGTAGATACAATTATATTACTGTAATATGATCTGTCATTTCATGGAGGAGACTTGTCACCTTAGAGACCAATTGAAGAAACGAGAGCGAAACGATAACCATATCTCAAACAATTAATATGGACATAGTTGATGGACCTAATGCACTTAATTACTTTGAAATTTCGATGAAATGTATCTTTAATGCATATTAAGGAACAGCCCCACAGCTTTCTACAAGTAGTTATATAAACGTTTTACATACAAAAATTAAGAATTCTACATTTTTCGAGTTAAATATAATTAATATACGACACATAGTCATATTAAAATATAATTTTTTTTAACAATTGGAGGTGGTGCCCAACCAAGTCACCCTTGAGTTCGTCCCTGAAGTGACTGTATGGAGTCGGTTATATAGATCATATTCTACTATCTATTTGATTAATACATATGTTTTTCCTTCTATTTAATTTGAACATGTTATTTGTTTTATAATTTTAGGGCCCAGAAAAACAAAAAATCCATTATGTAGAAGGAAAGAATATTATGAAGGTTCTTATGAGTTTCAAAGTTGCTTGTGCTAATGATATGAAACTTTATTGATCGCTTTTTTGGGATGATTCTTTTGAGCTTCCTGGTGGTTGGTGAAGCTACAACAACGCAATATTCGTGGTGGGTCTGGACACATATATATGCATACACACACACACACACACACACACACACACACACACACAAGGGTTTTAGAATGAAAAAGAAAATCAAATATAATAAGTACCAAATATATAAATAAAATCATGATTTAATCCATTAGATTGATACAAATCAGAATTGAATCGGAAACTTTGTCAAGAATTTTTTTTTTGATTGAATCAAAAGAAGTAAAGTTAATTTTCTATTTTTATTTTCTTGGGGCGATTAACATATTAATGAGAAGTCCAAGTTAATTTTTTACATACCCAAGAGGTAGAATATTAGGTATGTATAATTAATAGTTCTGAAGGAACAGTTTTCTTGGCTTTAATTAGATTATTAAATAAACTTTAATGAAAAAAGAAGAAATACACTTTAAAAACAAAATATTTGGGCAGGTATAGAGTTTTAATATACAGGAAAATGTTTACATAATCTACTTATTTTAATTACCTTTTCTTTTCCTTTTTTAGTTTTATTTTTTATTTTTTATTTTTTTCTTTCCCTTTTTTGAAGCACTCTTGTATTGAAATCTCCACCTAACGTATCTTTCTTTCTTGATGCCACCGTCTATCTTGTCATCTAAATCCAAGCAACCAACTCTCTCTCTCTCTCTCTCTCTCTTGTCATCTAAATCCAAGCAACCAACTCTCTCTCTCTCCCCGAGCCCGAAGCACTCCTCATCTCTCTAAAACATACACAGTCTTATCTAAATAAAGAATTAAATCTAGCTTAATTAAGATATGGTAACATAAATATAGTGAATCTGGTCATAACTTCAACGTGAATGTTAATAGTGGATGGACTTCATCAGGCAAAAATAATAGATTTTACGTGTCTTATGTATGTGTTGTGTTGTGTTGGGAAGCCTATGTATTAAAAACATTTTTTTAGTTAATGAATTTGTTATCCCAGGGGTAATTTGAAAATTGGGTCAATTAATATGTGCTTGTAATCTTATTTTGTTTCATATTTCCTAATTCATACTAATCATTAAAATGTAATATATTATTAGTGTGAGATACTATGTCATGTACATGTACGGAAGTTATTTTTATATATTTTTATTATTAAAAAGTATGTTATTTAATATTAAAAATATTAATAAAAAAATAATTATTATACTTAACATGTTACTTGATACATTTTTTTCTTGCCATTAATTCATCACTTAATAATATAATTTTCACATTTTCGAGACCTGAGTGAAATTTTTATTTTCAATATTTTAGAAACATTAATTAAGTCAATGGTAAAAAATATTATTTACATAAAAATTGAACAATTTAATCAGTAAAAAAGTATATTTAATTCTTTTAAATTTAATAAAATCACTATTTTTATGGATATGGTTTATAGTTTTTAAGTTTTCATATCTAAAATATTTTTGTTTCCTAATTAATAGAGATTCTTTCAATCATAAAGATACTTTTATCTAAAACTATAAGTGTCATTCAGGCGGAAAAACAAAAATAAAAAACATCATTTTACTTATATATATATATACATATATATATAGATTTATGTTACAAACACATTAAGATTTTATTATTATTTATAATAATTTTTGGGGTGATTATTTGCACCCCTAAATTCTCTAAATATACGTTATTTAAAATTAATTTTTTTACTAAATAAAGCATGTTGGCCTATGATTTGTTCAGAACATCCTGCCGAACAATTAAAATAGTATTTGCCAACGTCTATCAAACACTACTTTACTTATCGACTAAATATTTTAAATACAAATTATGTAGATAGAATAAAGTATTTTAATTATTTTAATAATGTATATATATATATATATAGATTTTAAATTCTTTTATAATGCATTTGAGAATTTGAGGGTGCAAATGACACCGCCCTTTTGTTATTTTTGTTTGGGGACGTGGTTATCTTTCTTCGCAGAACACCAAATTAGAATACGAAATCTGAGTCCACTAACCTATTTAGGGGAAGCAAATCATAGTGCAAGCCAACTTTGGGAAATTAAAATTGTTCCAAGTTCTATAATTCAAGCACTACAGCTCTATTTTCTAAATTTTTATTTAGTGAATTATTTCAATTGACGTCATATATATACATATTATTTTATTTATATACACTACACATGTTGAAATAATTTATATGTAATTCTAAATACGGGTCTTGAGTGTTCTTTCTTGATTCTCTTAGAATCTTTCTAAAATTTCTAATGAGTCGATTTCGATACATAAATATAGTTTGAGTTTTTATTTTTTTCAATTAATTATACCAAAGGTACAATAATATAAGTTTAGAACATTGAAAAGGCCCAAAAATAAACCAATAAAACAGTTTCCAAGTGAGATAGCCAGCTTCCGGAGATATCAAAGAGCAAGCAGCAGCAGACGGCAGAAGGGAAATGGTTGGAATGAAATGGATGCAGCCAAACAACTCATATCTAATTTTCACTTTCATTGTTAAATATTTTAACAAAATTATATAGCTAGAGATGAATATTCATCAGAAAGTCCGCCCCAAACTATGTCCTTCCCATAATTACGTAAATGTATATAAGATTCCCCAACCCTAATTATCTCATCTGTGTTCCCAGTTTGGCCATTCAAAATACACAAATTATGAGTGCCAATGGAGCAACGCCGGAGAACAAGATCATCCCATTTAGTCCCGGCCGGCAATACAACTCTTCAAACTCCGGTCACCGGAGGAAGGCGGCTGCAGCCACCACCACCAAGTCAAGAGGCTTTTGTAGGCGGCTCGGCGACTGTATAGTAATGGGCCCTGCTGTGACTCCCCGTATTGCCCTCGAACAACGTGCAACGAAACTTGACCAACTTGCCCAACAGGTTCAAATTATATATGGTCAAATCAATCCCTCTTGCTAAAGCTATGAGTATTTGAGGAAATATTTTTGTGTTTTAAATAAAGGTTGAGGAGATAGACAAGGAACTGGAGAAGCAAAAAGAGCTGAAGGACATGTACAAAATGAGACTAGACAAGACACGACTTTTCCTAAAATACTGTCTTCAAGTGGCACAAGAGAATGGTTTCTTGGATCTCATACTAAACAAGGATAAGGACCAAGAATTCTTAATTTCTCCGACTATCACACAGTCAAGTATGAGTGAACAAATATCATCTCCAGCTCAATTCCATCCCGTTCTTGCTCCCCTTATAAATCAAGCCAAAATCAATGGGTGGTACATTGATCCTCAGGAGGTTAGTTTTTCCACTTTTTCTTCTGATTCGTAATTTTTTAGAAATAGAATCAAGAGTCACCCAGTATCGGGTCCATTTAGCCTGGCTGGATGAGTTCAAGCCAGCCCATCACTGTTCATTAATTCTATGATGGAACATGATGAGCTGGGCTCCAAAATGAAGGCTCAAAACGTTTCCGGGCCTGCCCGGGCCGGTTGGCCATACTAACTCGTGCCGAACAACAAGAAGTTTTCTGGACATTTTGACAACGTTGTAAAACTGTGAATGATCAAAATAAACAGATAGAAATGCTACATTTATCAGCACAAGGCAGCACTGCAGACATCTACCGAGGAAAATGGAGAGGCCTCGACGTCGCCGTCAAGTGCGTGTTCCCAGATTTCTTCCGATCAAACGAGAATGGAGTTAGCTTCTTCGCGCAGGAAGTCGAAACGCTGTCCAGACAACGCCACCCTTTCGTGTTGCAGTTGATGGGGGCCTGCCTTGATCCTCCTGAAAACTGTTGGATTGTTACAGAATTTTTGAACACGGACTTGAAAGATTGGCTTCACGGCCCTGGAAAAAGGCAGAAGGAAAGAAGAGTCCCTCTCCCGCCATTGAAGGATAGAATTGGGAAAGCTTTGGAGATTGCTCAGGCAATGCAGTATCTCCATGAGAGCAGTCCCATGATTCTTCATCGTGATCTTAAACCCAGTAATATTTTCTTGGACGATGCGTTTCATGTGAGAGTAGCAGATTTTGGTCATGCCCGTTTCTTGATTGATGGAGAGAAGGCATTAACAGGAGAAACAGGTACACAAATCAATTTTATTTTTTTCCCCATATAATGGTTTACTGAATCATTAACTGTTCATAGAGCTTGATGGTGGTTGGTTGCTAAAATTTAGAGATTCTTTTTTAAACTGTGTTTAAGGTACATTTGTTTACATGGCACCTGAGGTTATAAAATGCGGGCCTTACGACGAAAAATGTGATGTGTATAGCTTTGGTGTCATATTGAACGAGCTCATTTCTGGAGAGTATCCCTACATTGACACTGATTATGGACCTTCCAAGGTATGAAAACCCTTTTTTTGTAAAAAATTTAATTTGAGTGTTTTCCTATACAACAAATACTGTATACATAATAAAAAAAATGATATTGGTTGTCACATTTTCTTAGCTTTCCTTGTTGTATATTGATGAACAGATAGCCCTAGAAGTTGCCGAAAATGGACTTAGACCAACAATTCCAAAGTTGGATGATGAGTTGGAAGCTGTAATTGAAGTTGTAAGAAAATCATGGGATCAAGATCCTGCAGACAGACCCAATTTCTCTGAAATCACTTCCATTTTGAGAATTCTTCAAAAGAGATCCAAAGATAGTTCAGAATAGTCTAGTATCTTCCTTCTTCTCTTTTTGAGAATTGATTTTCTGGTCGTGTAACAGTTGACTGACGAATATTCATTTTGGTTTAGTCGGATTCTTCACATTTCTTATTCTATTTTAAATACACAAATAGAGTGACGAAATTTGATTGAAGAACCTCTATGCCTGGCCCAAATTTGATAATTAATGCCTAATATGGGCCGCATTACAGAAGGCCGAAGCCCACAATATAATAAAGAAATAAACTTAGCCCATTATGTGGTCCAGAGAAATCAGCCACATAGAAATTGGTACTTGCATCCCTATTTCTTAATGACGTCATTTACATAAAAATATCATATTATAATATATGAAATAAAATATCACTGGACTCTAACATTTAAAATTCGGACTATTTGTTTTGTTTTATTTAAATTATACGAAAGTAATTAATGTATAATATAATAGAAATAAAAGTGCTGGGTAAAATAAAATAAATGGAGATGGGTTTAGTAAAGTAAATTTCAAATATTGAGGGGCTTAATAATAAATTTATATTATTATTATTTCAGAATTTGTATGACTTATATTCCTTGTGTTGGTAACAAACAAGTTCTAAGAGGCCAAAAAAAAAGAAAAAAAGTTATGGTGGTACGACATGAGTAAATAATTCAACCAATCTACAATAAATGGATGTCGTTATCCTTTCTGACAATTTCAGATTGGAAAATAAAAGGTAAAACAAAAGTGGGGTATATTGAATTATTAATAAACTACTTTGGTACTTGAGATTGTATCAAATTGCTTAACCTTGGGAACTACTAATATTAATATTAATATTATTTGGAATATGGATAATTACAACTATAAACTAGTCCTACAAAGTTAAAATTTGGGTCACATCTAAATCAACATCTCTTTCAACTTTAATAAGAAATAAAAGGGAAAAGAAAATTCATTTTCATTCATGTCCAATTTTGAGAGGAAACGTTCTTCAATGAAATTTTATCTGTAGCTGGTTGAGACCAAAAAAAAAAAAAAAAAAACTATCGATTTTGATAAAGTAAAAAATTTGATCAAATTCGTGATCATAAAAATAAGAGAACGAATCTTTTGTGTGTGCAAAAATACATGAATCGATCATATTGAAAAAATATAGTAGACAATATAATGTATGATTAAGTAAATTTAAACATATATCTTTAATATAGTTTATTTAAACTTGACTTAAATTTGAGAGATGAAACCAATAAAGTATATGGAGGCTCATATTCTAATCGCTAGGTTATGTAGGTCCCAAACCCAATTGGGAGACAAATTACTTGATTCTGTATATTCTGGCCACTACTCTTGTTGCTGCTTTTGCGAGGGTGTATCGCGCGTAGAACTGCTAGCACGCACCCAGCTTCCCTTTGCTTAATAATGTACTTAGTAGCAAATACTAAAGTTCTCATACCTCTATCTTTCTCTGATTCACTGCTGCTGGCGACTCTGTCTACGGTAACTGAAGCAACTTCTCTTTAATATATCTTTATTTTTTACGCCGATAATCGGAATTTTTTTTTTTTTTTTTTTATTTTTAGAAAACGGAGCAAGATTAATTTTAGTGTTTCACTAAGTCGACGGTGTTTTGAGTTTTTGCGGAAATGAGTTAAAATTTTGTTTATTTGTATGTATAGTACGTTAACAGTTCGAGTTCTTGATGATATATATATGAGACAGGCACTGGAACCGGGGTTGCTCCTTTCTGTTATTGTCATTAACCTAGTTTCAAGAATGTCATATTCTTTAAATTCTGGTTGTTTCCTTTATCCTGAGTTATTCTTTACCACTTCCAGAATGACTGCGTGCGTAAGTAGAGAACGAGTGAGCGAGGTATCATTGTGTGCTCTTTTGTTTTGAATGTTTGTAGGTATTTAATGGATGCCAACGGTAAAGCTTCAAAGACAAGCGGGGAAATAAGCATGGTAACGAGTGATGTAGTCATTAGTATACATGGAGAGGAAAAAGATTCAAATTTTCCTATTCCAGATGCTTCAGAGGACCAAAAGCATAACATTTTAGCCTATTCACCTAGTAGATTATCAAACGATTCAATAGTTAATTCAGAGAAGTCAGTGCTAGTGAGTTTCCCTTCACCTGAACCTGCAAGGTTTATACCAAGCCCCAATAAGCCTCCCCAAATCCCCAAAGATAAGAATCTCACTCGTAAAAAAACACTTTCAAGGTCGATTTCCTCTAAGCCGAAGTCAAGATTTGGCGAACAATCTATGCCTATTGATAGCAACATTTTTGGAAATGGAGCATTAGTAGAAGAGCATCCGGACTCTAGTCGGGGCTCACCTAGTACTAAAGTGGATGACAATTGTGCTCATGTCCTGGAAACTAATAGAGCAGTGCCAGAAAGCCCAAAAACGCCACTAATTTCATCGCCCAGTGTTTTTGGAGGAGGGGATAAGGATGAAGAAATATACATTAAAGTCAGTAGTAGGAGGAAGCTCAAGCATAGAAAAGTGAAGGTTAAAGTTTTGATTGAATGGTTTCTGTTTCTTTGCATTCTGGGGTGTTTGATTATCAGCTTGACCATTGATAGGTTGCAAAATTGCAAAATTTGGGATTTAAAAATTTGGCATTGGTGTGTGCTTGTTTTGGTGACTTTTAGTGGCATGTTGGTCACTAAATGGCTGATGCATTTTGTTGTTTTGTTGATTGAGTTAAACTATTTGCTCAAAAAGAAGGTGTTGTATTTTGTTCATGGCCTGAAAAAGAGCGTTCAGGTCTGTATCTGGTTGGCTTTGGTGCTTCTCACTTGGGTTTTGCTAATCCAAGAAGGGGTCCAGAGATCTGATTTTGCCAACCGGGTTTTCAATTTCATATCTTGGAGTATAGCTTCATTGCTGATTGGTTCCTTCTTGTGGGTGTTGAAAACTTTGCTGCTAAAGATTTTGGCATCTTCATTCCATGTAAATACGTTCTTTGATCGAATTCAAGATTCAATCTTTCATCAGTACATTCTAATGACTCTATCTGGGCTGCCAATAATGGAGTCGTCGAACATGATTGGGAAAACAAGCAGCAATGTAAGTAGATTGAGTTCTTTTGTTGCAAAGAAGGGGAAGGAGGGGAAGGAAACGAAGGAGAAAAAGGCAATTGATATAAATAAACTTCATCAGATGAAACAAGGCAAGGTCTCAGCTTGGACCATGAAGATGTTAGTTGATGTAATATCAAGTTCAGGTCTGACCACTCTTTCGAATGACATGGATGAGAGTGTCTATGATGGAGGAAATGAACAAACAGATAAAGAGATCACCAATGAGGAGGAGGCGATTGCTGCTGCCTATCACATTTTCAGAAACGTGGCTAAGCCTGGCTGCAAGTGAGCAAAAGTCCATCTTTTGACAATCTAACTTGATAAATCAAATAATGAAAATACTTATATGTCATTGCTTTATAATATTCTTTGTGCAGGCACATTGATGAACTTGATCTAAGCAGATTCATGATTAAAGAAGAGGTGGAGGTTGTGTTTCCGATGATTGATGCAGCTGAGACTGGGCAGATTGACCGAAAAACTTTGATAGAGTGGGTGGTATGCATGACCTCTCCCCAATCTTGCTAGCCTTATTTTTAAATCCATCGTCTTAAAAAAGGGAGTCGTTATGAAAATGGCTTAAAAAGCTTTACATGAGTGGTTGTGCAAAGATAACTTTTTTGTTTCCCCTATTAAAATTCACAAATGGACAATATGCAAAAAAAAAAAAAAAAAAACACTAAGATATCGGACAGGCTGCCAAAGTTAATGTTTAGTTTCCAACATTTTTGCCTTTCATATTTCTGCAGCTGAAGGTTTACAAGAGCCGAAAAGCGCTAGCTCATGCTCTGAATGATACCAAAACAGCCGTAAAGCAATTGAACAAGCTTGTTTCAGGGATTCTGATTGTTATCATGATTGTAGTGTGGCTTCTTTTAACTGGAGTAGCAAATATGAAAGTGCTCGTTTTTCTCTCATCGCAGCTTGTGCTAGCAGCCTTTGTGTTTGGAAATAGTTGCAAAACTATATTTGAAGCTATCATATTTGTGTTTGTGACACATCCTTTTGATGTTGGTGATCGTTGTGTTATTGATGGCGTTCAGGTAATTTCATGAGCCTATTTCAACTTGACAATTTGAATGATTGTTATTAATAATCTTTGTTCTTGCATGATTTTTACAGATGATTGTGGAAGAGATGAATATCTTGACAACCATTTTTCTGAAATCTGATAATGAGAAAATGTACTATCCAAATTCTGTTTTGGCCACCAAACCCATTGGCAATTTCTATAGAAGCCCGGATATGGGTGATTCGCTTCAGTTCTCCATTGATTTCAAGACCCCACTTGAGAAAATAGGCGCCTTAAAGGAAAGAATAAAAAAGTAAGTTACAACTTTTCTCCATTCTTCCCTCTCTTTGGTAAGTGCTGTATATTCAAATTTCTCATGATTTCGTGATGGCCAGATACTTGGAGAAAACCCCCCAACATTGGCATCCTAATCACAACGTAGTTGTGAAGGAGATTGAAAATGTGAACAAGATCAAGATGGTTCTCTTTTTCAATCACACAATGAACTTTCAAGATTTCCCAGAGAAGAGCAGACGCAGAACTGATCTGGTGCTTGAGATGAAGAAATTTTTTGAAGATCTTAACATCAGATATGATCTACTTCCACAAGAAGTTCATCTTGTCCAGTCGAAAAAGGGGACTGCAGAATCTTGAAATGGATTTCTACTAATACAGATATCTCAATGTCTTGTTTAAGTGTACTTTTCTATGAACCTTGGTTCTTGAGATAATGGTTGCTATTAGGTGAAAACATATGTACCAAGGAAGAAGCCTGCGTTCTTTAGTTATCACTTGTTAAAATGTACCCAACATAATCCCTAAATTCAAAAAGGGTAATGGAATTGATATAATAATATTATTTATTATTATATTTCACACAAATTTTGCAGCAAACCAATAATTCTTTGCACACAAAATTATTTAAATAAGACAGAGGAAGTACGGGAGGAAAAAATCTTCCGAATCTAATCCGCCACACTCAATTCAGCGAATTTGGGTCTGGACCAACAAGCCGGAATGGTTCCGGCCCATTACATTTTTAATGGGTCGGTCTCGAGTTTAACCAAATCCAAATCATACCCAACCCATTATCATCCTCCTTGCATGCCCTTCCACTATCATTACCAAATGCCAGAAAAAGTGATACAATAATTGATTGTTCTGAGAATCCATTCACCACAAACAAAAAAATGCACGTTTTTTTTTTAAAGACATAAACTGAAAGCTTAATTAATGGAGGAAAGCCCTCAAGTTTTTTGAGCATTACATGAGATAGTACTGATAAACCTAGCAGCATTACAGTTTCTGTCTAAACACAACAATCGCTTTAGATTTTCCCTAAAGATTCCTTTGTTCTACTTCATAGATTCTGACAATTTCCCCTCTTCTTCCTTCTGTACAGGACCCTCCTTCTTCACCCGACTCAAACCCGGTATGCTACGCCCTGCCCGGGGATAAACCTGGCACTATCCTCAGTGTACACATGCGTCTCATTCTTCAACCTGTACCAAAAAAAAAAAACATGTTTCAACTTAGAGAGAGAAGAATGAGAGAGAGAAGTAACATTATGAATTTCAGAAGTACATCTTACGTTTTGGCAATTGTCTTATTTAGGATAGTTGAGGCCACAAATGAAGCACCATTCAAGTACAAGAGTTCTCCCTCAATTCTTTCTGCAATTTTCTTGTCCATCTTCCCAGCATCAATGCAGAGTGGCTGATCAGAGGCCTGTTTAGCCCAAACAAGCACTTATTACCTCCTATTCTCAATAATCAAAGCATACATACATATGTTCTTGTGTGCACAATTCACTTACAATAACCCATCCCCATGTATCAGCAAACGACGGCACATGAGCCGTGTAAGCACGAACATCTGTGCCATCCAACACAAATCTTATAATCATCATATAAAATAACAGCACATAAAATTACTAAGAATGTAATATCATGAGCTGACTTACACTTGAAAACCTGTTTTATAGTGTTGTATATTGATGAGAAAACCTCTGTATGAGTGAACACCCCTGCTGGCCCAGCCTAGACACACCAAAATTAAGAGTTTTTTAAACTTAAAATACGTCTCAAATACGCGCGTAAAACACAACATTCTCCATCTTTTTCATATGCTTAAATCTGACCTGAGTAACAAAGATTCCATCATGATTGAGCTTAGGCTTGAGAATGTTTTCATAGAAAGATTTTGTGTAAAGCTGATAGCAAGGCCCTCCTTCAACTGGATCGGCTAAATCTCCCACAATAAGATCATATTTTTCCTTCCTCTTCTCCAGTTCAGCTCTTTACAGGCATTATTCAAATTACCAAAGTTAATTATAAATACTTATTATTGAATCAAGAATTAATATCTCAATGAAATATATGGATCCTTACTTAGCATCATTTATCACTAAATCAAGCTTGATGTTCTGGAAGGCCTCGTGATTTGCTGTGAGATGCTTCCTACAGAAATCAACAACCTCCTGCAGCACAGTATAAGCTATAGTTGTTTAAATCTCCAGATTTTAAAGACTTACGAATAATGCCCATAAAAAATAAGAGATATAACTTGCATTATTTTTTTGTTATAATACTAAATTAGATTTCACCAAATTAGCAAACCAAAGGACAAACACACATAAAGAATAGATTTTGTGTTCCTTAACATCAGGATTAAGGTTGTAAGAAAGGGGGGCAAAAAGGGAAAGTATTCAAAAGAAGCAATGAGTACCTTATCTATAAGCCCACTTACAGAAAATGGTCATAAATTGTGGTTTTCCCACTTAAGAAATAAGTATTTTACAAAGCACCATTAAAATTATGTAATTATTGCCACAAAGAATTTCATATTTATTTATTTATTTTAGGATCTAGTTTCTTGATTTGTTTACCTGATCTATATCGCACATGACCACTTTTTCAATTGATCTGTGCCTCAGGGCCTCCCTTGCTGCAGACCCCTCACCACCTCCCATTATAAACACCTTCTTCGGGCTGAAATTTGGTCCATGTCGAATTAGTTACACACACATGCATGTAAAAAAAAATAAAAACACAAAATTCTCTATTTTATAATGGTCGTAATCATATATACATCACACGCGCATGCACAAATTGAATTTAATCCACTAAAAAAAAAAAAAGTCAGAGGGTGTAGATAGGTAAGTGTAAATATTATAAATAAAAATTGACTGACTTGGGGTGACATAAGAGGGGTGGATGAATCAAACATTCATGATAAATAAATTCATCGATTTCTGCACTCTGCATCTTCCCGTCAATCACCAAAGCCTGCATCCCAAAATCACAAATATTTTAATTAATTACTTAATCCCAGATAAAATAATACTTTTTGGTTTCAAGCCAATTAAATAATCAATAATTTCCCCAGAAAATTTTCTGAATAATGAATGAAATCTGGATAATATTCGTACCTTGCCGAAACGTTTTGTGTCCAGAAGAGCTATGTCTTGGTACTCACTAGTTCCTTTGTGCAGAACTCTAGAAGGAAAGGAAAGCACAAACTCGTCATTTTACTTATAATTTTTTTTTTTAAAAGGAAAAAATTATTTATGATGAAAATTTGCCCAGTTTAACCAAGCATCCACATTTGACTAAAGTTAACATTTTGGTAAATTACAGCTAAGCAATTAAAGACTTTGGTGGATTCATAATTTAGTAAATATAAATCACTGTTTATCTTCCTCAATCGTCGTCGGGGTTGTTGGAATCAAGACATTTCGTAAAATCAAGAAACTAAAAATTGATCTGCAGAACATTCCTGAAGAAAACATAAATCAAGAAAAGTAATTGATCTGCATGCATCCATTTAAAAATTATTAAAAGTTCAAGAAAATTCAAGTTGAATCCTCCCACAAAATCATTTTTCATTAAGAAAAAAAAGATTTTACACAAATAAATCAACCAAAAAAAAAAAATTGTCAACATGCAGAAAGATTTTACACTGTGTTGTGTTCATAGGTAAAGCCAAAGGATCTCTCTCTCTCTCTCTCTCACACACACACACACACACACAAAGAGACACACAGACACACATGCATGTAGATATATATATATATATATATACCTGTTTAAAGCAAAAGACCACTTGAGATCAACATCAATCTCTTCTTCAAACCAAGAGTGGTCATCTTTGCCCTGATGAATCTGTTTGTCAATGATGATGTGTTTGGTTTCAAAATGCACTTGTGAGAAACCATTGGTGTAAGAAAGGAATTCCACAGCTTCACCCATGATGTTTTTTCTCTTACAGATATGAATATTACGGAAGTTGTCGACAAGCAAAGGCTAAGTACTGAAGTTTAGCTGAGTATGATGCTCCTTTTATAGGCACCAATTACTCTATCTACCCTCGCAACTCTTATCCCCATTTTGTCTTTTTCTCTCCTTCTTTTTATCATATTTAAAATCAAAATATATCATCTTTTATCTTATATTTCAACTTTATCCGTAATATTTATTTATAATTTATTAATAAAATTAAAATACAAAATCTAATTTAGTGTGCGTACAATTATAAGTAAAATTTTCATATTAATAAACATATTTTCGAACATTTATGAAAACTAGTGTGACCCGTCAAATTTATATTGTTGTGAAAACAAACGTAACACGACAAACTCAAACTTAGTTTCTACAAGTTGTATTGTGTTCGTTCAAATATTAATTGTTGCTCACATTAAAATATTAATTAATAAAAAGAAAATCACATATATAGGGTTTTCATTTTGGAAAAAATGGCATTTTATAATAATTGAATTAGAAGATGGGGGGGGGGGGGGAAATGGGAAATTAAATGAAGAGAATAAGAGGAAAATAGAAGCAGTGGTGCAAACGGAAAAAGCATGCGCAATTTATTGGGGGATAGAGTTAGGAGAAGCACAATGTATATTTATTTGGAGCGCGTGACTTATGTGGGCCCCGCCTTGTCCACGCTCAACATGAGGGCCCCGCCTTGTCCACGCTCAACATGAGGGCCCCGCGCTTTCATGACTTCCCTTTTCACATGTTTGTGTGTGAGAGAGAATCCTGCCTATGCACAAATTCAAGTCACCCTGGCTTACGTTTTCTGTCTCATTATTTGCGCAAATATTTGACATTTTTTTCCATGAATTTCGTTGCTTTTATTTAGATGTATTTATACATTTAAATATATAAAAAAATAAAAAAAATTAGGATATAAGATTTAATTTAAATACATTTGAATAATGTATTTGATGATTGTAGATATATAAATAGAATTTGATAAGAATTTGTGGCTTATATTGACACGAGTAAAACATAATACGAAAATCAATTGATTTAGATGGTTAATGGTGAAGGTTAAGCACCAACACCACAGATCATGAGTCGATATTATTCTTTTACGAACTCTTTAAGCTCATATAATTGTACTTTTGAGTTTATATTAAAAAAAATTATGTTGATAAAAATATATTTGTATTTATAAATAATCATCTACATTTTTCATCTATGTAGAACTTTAATTTCATATCTCAACTAATAAACATCTTCAGGAAATAATTATGGATATAATAATAATAATAATAATAATATATTTAAATGCATAAAATAAAAACCAATTCTTCATTAATATATGTTTGTTTGTTGAGAGAGATATTAAGGGGAGTTGGCGGAGGAGACAGGCGGCAGGCGGTAGATGGTGGGGCTCGCCGCCTCTTCACATTTAGGGCATCTTTACTTTTTTTATAATAAAATTGAATAAGAATATATTATTATCAGTTGATTTTTACAGATAAAAAAATAAATTTATTTTACCTCAAATATTTGGGATAGATAGAGAATTCTAAAAAAATAACCTCAAAATTACAAAAATATCCTAACTGAAACCCACCTCTCCTTTCTTCACAGCTAATAATATTATTCTTATTTTTATTATTCTTGTTCTTATTATTCTTATTCTTGTTCTTGTTCTTATTCTTGTTGTTAATAATATTATTATTATTATTATGTAAAAATTTATTTGTATTGAATACACTGTAAACCCGATGTAG
This sequence comes from Caryopteris x clandonensis, assembly GCA_028749325.2. Lineage (NCBI taxonomy): Eukaryota > Viridiplantae > Streptophyta > Magnoliopsida > Lamiales > Lamiaceae > Caryopteris > Caryopteris x clandonensis. Next base: position 817,807 of record JAPYKT020000002.1, on the reverse strand, counting down.
AGTATTAATTGTTTAACTAAAAATATTATTTATTTACTTAAAAAATAAAATTATTATTATTTTGAGTTTTTTTTAAAAGAAAGTTTTTTAAATGAGATTCAAGGTAAATTCAACATCTTTCAAAAAGAATTAAAGAAAAATCAAAGAAGAATAAGAATATTCATGAATTAATTTATTAAGAAAATTAAAATAATTTATTATGCTACAAATAAATACTAATATAATAAATGAAGAATAAAAACATTGATAATATAAGAAATCCTCCATCCTAATTCCTGCCCTCACAAATAAACACAGCCATGGAGGCTGGAGCTGTCTCTCCAGCGTGCGCTTCTTCCACTAAACTATCATTTTTATTTATTTATTTATTTATTCACACTCCACTTAAACTTATTCCCCTCTCTCTCCAACTTGTTTCTGTCCACCTCTAAGCTTGGCAACGGGATGGACCATTCTGGGATATTTTTTTTGTACTTGGACAAAATCTTAACTTTAGAACCTTTCTCCACTAAAAATATTTTTAAAATAATAAATTATAATTTATGAAATTAATACTACATGATCAAATTAAGTCCTATATTCAGAAGTTGAAAAGAAATAAGTGGTAGGTAAGTAATGGTCCCAACAAGATTTAGAAAATAAAGATTATATATGAATTCATTAATGTAGAAAAAAGAAAAAAAAGAAATAGTGTTGTAGATGATTCATAAGTGGGTGAGTGAAAAGGCGAGCACATAGGAAAAGAAGTGCTCATTGAGTTCTTAGCCTACCTTCTAACTGGGGGACAAACCCCCCAAAAGTGCTCCAATTTATTTTATTTTTAATAAATATTTTTGAGTAGGCGGCTGCAATCGTTTTCGGGGACTTTTTTCCAATTTTAATTAAATTAAAAAATTTGTTCTCAATCTTCGCTGTCCCCACTTAGGTCAATCTATTATTAAATCACACAAAACAAATTGATTATTGTAATTATGGGGTCAACCCTTTTAACTTCAACCTTTCCTAATCTTATCTCCCCAACTTCCTACATGCGTCCCTTCATTGCATATTTACTTACTTTATTTATTGGAATTTCTTTTTTCTTTTTGGGTCCCTCATTGTCTGCTAACAATATTTTTTTATAAATTTTTAATTACTAGATCTTCTATTTTATTTTATATTTCAACCATAAGTATACCATCATTGAAGATTGTAATAAATTGATCCTTAAGAATGCCAATTAGACCTGTAAAAGACTCATCGAATGGAGTTCCGATAATAATACTCCGATGCTCAAGTGACCATGATTGTCATTTCTCAATTTGAGAGGATAGATAAATAGAAAAATAATAAAATAGTGGTCCTTTATTGTTTACACCGAGTATGTATGTACCTACTCAATAAGAGTAAAATAATCCATTAAGAATTGTACTTTGTTCTAACTTTTTCGTACCTTTATTCTGTGCTTTGGGGAATTTTTTTGTCCCAATCAACATTTAATATGTCAAATTGGTACTAACATATTAAATATCGATGTGCGCACTTTATTAAAATAGGATGATAGTATCTTCTTAGAATCATGAATGCCTCTTTTGATTTGAAATACATAACTGATGACACGCCAATCATGCCCAATACCGTACAAGTAGGCTCGGGGTTGATGGTATCCCTCTTACGATCCTCAAACCCCCAGTTTGGACATTCACTTCAAATCTATGTGGTGGTATACTGAAAAATTTAGAAATATGTTTCTCCCCTCTTTGTATGACTTATCAACATTCCAAATAATTACTTTACCATATTTCAGTATGACATAAATCAATTAAAAATTTTATTAATAAAAAGATGGAAGATATTTTATTTTGTAAAATAAAAGTGTATATTAAAATTGCTAAATTGTACATTTATGTGTTTGCTTATAAGATAACTTATTATATATATATATATATATATTATGTAATTGCTATATCAACGTAAGCTCATCAGCTATTCATCATAGTTAATAAATGTGGAAAATAATATTATTTAATATATATATATATGGGGATATTATTCATTTCCTTTTTTATTATTAAGTTTCTTAACTATTCTATATAATCAACCTCGCATGCTAATCCTGAAAATTTCATTATTAGTGTTTTAAAACACGTGTAATGATTTGATAATGTGTCATCCATTTATTGCTTGAAAACTATGATTTGTGACCAAATCTTGTTAGGTGGATGTAACCCTTTTTTATTTTATTTTTTTATTTTTATTTGCAAGTATCCAAAAAGACTGTGTATTAATTTATATGTTTAATAATAATGTTAAAATTTTATGATAAAAAATTATTACTTATTTAAAATTTATGATTATATTTAATATATTATTAATTACGTACCCACGATATCGTGTTGGTATCCTTGACATTAGAAGGGTAAGAAGCTTAAATAGCATATTCTCCGAAATAAATAGAAAGCTGAAGTTGCATATTTTAGGGTTTGAAAATGACTTGATTTATGGACCAAGTTAAACATGACATGTGTTGGCCACGCTAACTCAATAATTACAGGATAAGAATATTAACTAAATTTCTCATAGCATGCGATTCCGTATACATATTATACACACACACACACATGCAATTTTATTTTATTTTATTTTATTTTTTAATTTGAGAAGGACATGCATAATATGTATGTTTGGTGACTTCAAAGTTGCCCATGAATTCACAGCAGACCCACTAAATTAATATAGTGTAGTTTCGGACCCACCAATCTCAACTATCCATACACCCTTTCTTCCTTCATAATCAATCTTTTAATATAAATGGAAATCTTCAGTTTATACTGTTATTTTTGTAGATGAAAATTTGCCCATAACATGAAATTACTAATTAAAATTTAATAGGTACTACATATTGAAAAGTTCAATTTTGGTAGTTCCATCCAAAATTTAAATTTTATTATTGATTAAAGTGAAAATAAACAACTTTGATGAGGACACATGGAGTACCATGATTGGTAATTGAGTCAAGAAAACATCAAAGCTAAGGAAATCGGTGGGCTGGATTGGCCCCCTTTCATGCAATCATATCAAATTTGTGACAAAAGGATGATGTGATCATGATCCATATTACATGCCCATAAACTAAATCATGTTATATGAAAAAAGTGCTTTTGCCCATAAAGATTTAAGCACCTCTAAGATCTGTGCTTCTGCCCATAATGATTTTAACCACCTCAAAAGATCTGCAGAAAGTGGGTCGTCATCCATCAAATGCATCTGCCCATTCCACTAATGGATGGATTTAGAGAGACCTCGCTGTTGCCTCTATTGACTTTCGAAACATTAATTTTTATATAACAATTCACCTTCCTACCTCTCAGGTAGGTCCCTTGCTAACAATATTTGGATGAATTATCGATAATAAAATATATTAAAATGAAATAAAACCAACAAAAGTCGTCATTTATAGCTTAAAAAGGATTTTTTTTTTCTCATCAAATTGAAAATACAAGAAAACGAAAGGAAAAAAAAAAAAAAAAAAAAAAAACTATTGAGTTTCAAAAGTTACTGCTCCAGATAATCTAAATGGCATTTTTTCAGGAGGAAACAAACTCAGATTTCAAGGTCTACTTCAACAGCTGGTGCTACAATTTGAGGACTATACTCCTCTTCCTTGGGTGGATGTATGGTTACAAGGTCTGGCAAAGGTGTGGTTGGCCCTTGCTTGCCCTTCGGATCCCAGTCGAGCATAATCTTAACCTTGATACCAAGCACGCCCTGAAAATTTGAATTATGGCAGTGTTAGAAACAAGTCAAATTCTTTAGCATTACAAAATCAAAGTTATTAGTTAGTACATGGTCGAGTGTAAATGCAAACAAGGAAAATAAAAATAATAAACAGACCTGTCTAAGTAGAACGTGTCGTACAGCAGAATCAATGTACTCCTTCACAGGTTGCCCAGAGGATATCATGTATCCATCCTTGAATTTCATGGACTTGGCACGCTGAGCACGAAGCTTTCCGCTCACAATCACCTACAGAGAAATGTCATAAATCAAGAGAGAGATGCGATATTTAGATATGAATATGAGATAAATTGAGAGAGAGAGAGAGACTGAAGGGGAGAGAGGGGGAGAGAAATCCAACTCACCTCACATCCCTTAGCACCACTTTCCATAACAAACCTCAAAACACCATAGCACGCCCTTAAGAACCGGAGAGATAAGGTCAGCAGTTGAAAAATAAGCAAAGACAATACACAATATTCTATCACTACAAAAATATTATTAATTGGGTGCTAAAGACCATTTCAGAAGTTGAGGTTTAATTTAATTACACAAAAAATATCACGTCAAAAGAATTGTGTAGCAGGAACGAAAGCTTTAGCTTGCAGGCTAAAGCCTTCAGATTTCTTTGCTTCATTTCCAATAAAGGCAGTCCATGCAAAAAATCTTATTTGGGGTCTAAATAGCACGATTTTGTAGGCACTCCATTTTTTGAATTAAATATCTTACCCATATTAAATCTGTCACAAGAGAAATAAAATTGTACTTTGGAGATACAATTACAAGGGAATATAGATTAAGTCACCTTGAGACACAAGGTAGGCACTTATTACTGCCATCTCGCTGTAATGATGACAAATATGATTTATAATTATTTCACCTAAACATAGATCAGCAAATGCAATAAAATCTAGACTTTTCCATGCTATTTCACATATTCTAATTTCAAATTGATTATAAGAGAAATATATTGTTTGCATTGACAGAACAGGAAATGTGAATTCTGGATTAATCCTCAGATATGTATCACCGACATCAAGAGATAAGGAATAGGTTGATCTTAAATAACCAAATAATCATGAAGTAAAACAACTTGTCATGGAACCAAAGAAGGAAAGACAGATATAAACCATGAAATTAATACCTCCGAACTGCAAGGCCTCCAAGGAGCTTGTATCGAAGTGACTCAGCCTGAGCTATGGCACAGAGGCCCCTATTGTTAACCTTCTCAGCATAAAGCTCCACACTGTTCTCTGGAAACTTGAAACGCTTTTGAACCACTGAAGTCAATTCTCGAATTCTCCGACCCTTCTCTCCTAAATTGAGGATACACATAAATGATTTATTAACAAGAAGATATTAAGATAGAACGTAAGGAAGAAAGACATGCCTATTGGCCATCTAAGTCTTACTGGAATAATTTATGAAAAAAATTAAAAATTGTTCCACATATCCAAATTACAAACACAAGGAAAAAGATATAAGCTTTCAATGGCACATCCTTCAATTCCCAGGCCACTCTATGAGTATGAGAATTACAGTCAAACAGACACTCAGATAAACTTCCCAATTTTAGAGGAAAATGCTCACACACCAAAGAATTTCAACACCAGACGCTCATAAGTTGAAATGTTGATTTTCAAAACATATAAATTCGACAAAAGTAATCCATTTTGTTGGTGACACGTTATTATTGAGTCTTATACCAATCCAGATTCCATTACTAAGCAGAGTTACCATTACACACAATCAAATCGCCGATGCATTATACTCACTGAGAAGATTAATTTATCGCATTAAATCCTACAAAAAATCAGTATATCAATATAAATATATCAAATAATGCGTAATTAAATAGGAGTGCATAGACAACCTAGTACGTTCTGAGTACGAGTAGCTCGGATAATGATCTCGGTACGCATTGGTGTGACTCGAACCTCAACTCCGGAGTAGCCATCCTCCGCCAACTCACGAGTCAACACTTCGTTCAACTCAGCGAAGAACACTCCGTCCGCTACAAACTAGTATAACCACGCAATCGATATAATGAGAAATAAATATATTCGAACCATATAAATATTGAATTTCACGATCAATTAATCGGATTATTTCTTTACACGAAAAAAAGTAATCTTCAGATTCGCTAAGAGGATTACTAACCTTTCGCTTTTTGCTCATCTGAGAAGCCATGGTGTGTCAGTTCAGTGCCGCTGCGTTTGGCGGATGCATACGCCGGTTTGAAGTCTAAAAACTGTGGATGGGAAACCCTAAGGGTAATTCAGTAATTTTCCCTACGTTTGCTCTATTAATTTGATTTTGGACGGAAGGGTCAAGAGGTCTTCCTTTTTTTAGTGGGGCGGAAACGGGCTTTCAATTTTTGCGATTAACCTAAAATCACTATAATATTTCAAATATGTATATATATAACGAGATTGTTTTCTTTTCTTTTTTTGGCTCAATGTTGAAAGTACAATTATGCAAGAAAATTCTTTGGCTAAAACTTAATATAATAAATTATAATGCATGTACATATTTTCTAATTCAGAACAATAATGCACTAACCACAATTCCAGGAAAAAAAAAAAAAAAGAAAGAAAGAAAGGAAAAAAAGCCTTCAACTTCAGCACAACTTAATACATTTTTTACTATACACCATCTCACCGTCAGGTAGACTGGAACATAATTTTCCAACAACTTTTTACCTTTTTTTAAGCCGATAGTTGATAAATTTGCAAGGTATTTGTAATATATATATATATATATATATATATATATATATATATATATATTGCCACAAACCTAACCATATTCTTTCGTTACCAGTGAGTGGTTTTTTTTCCCTTTGGGAGGGGGGTGGGAGTGGGGGGAGTTGGAGCAAGATTGTATCGGTTTAAATATTTTAAATTCAGCTTAGGGCCAATGTTCGACGATTTCATGCTATAACCACACAGAAGTAAGAGACTATTGACCACAGTACGAGATTGATATACTATCTTTCTCTTCATTTGTGCTTTAATGAAACGCTTATTTAATAATAGTACACTAAGCCCCTTTATCCCAAAAAAAAAAAAAAAAAAAAAAAATTGGAGTGCCCCTGGATGATCACTTGCTGGTCATGAACTCTTAGAAAACACCGCCTTATTGATGTTGCTTGTATTTCTGGGCAGGTTGGACGTGTTAAAAATCAGAATGGTACAAACAAACTAGATTGGAATGAGTGACAGGTGAGCGACAAAGTGGACATTCAGGCTTTTCATTACACCATTCCATAATGCAGTTCCTGTTGGAAAAGAAAATGGCAAAATAGAGGAGAAGATGAAATACATATATCATCCATGAATAAAACAGGCTAAGTGAGGTAGTAAATACCAGCAAAATACATGACCACAAGGTGTGGCTGTTGGATGTTGACGATTGCTCAGGCAAAGTGTGCATTTGCTCACTCCACTCACTTGAGACTGAAAAACACCAATCATTTTCCAGAGTTATCAAACACATGGAGGGAGAGAGGGAGGGGGAGGGGGAGAGGGAGGGAGGGAGGGGGAGAGGGAGAGAGAGAGAGAGAGAGAGTACCTCTGAAGTAGATGCAGATTCAGATACCCAACTACTCTTTCCAGAGTCCTCAGTTATCAGACTGCCTTCCTCATTTAACACAGGTAAACTTCTTCCTGCCAACAAAAATATTTTACAACTTCTTCACAAATTCTCAGTAATTTAATGCAATTTCATCACACCATGAATCGTATCTTGTCCACGAGGCTAATGACAAATTACCACAGGCTGCAAAAATATCAGCATCATAAGCATACCAACAATGAAAATCATATATTTCTCCATCCATAATGTAGAGACTAGAAATTTTCAATACAAAGGTCCAGCCATACTGTCCTAGCACAAATGAATGGCTTCACTACAATTTTGCTAACTTGGAAGAATGAAGCAAATCAAACAACATAGGCGGTAAAGTATTATGAACTCACAACAAATCAAAAACTAACCTGCTGAAGTTTGATAAGCTCCAAGCGGCGTTGGTTGAAACGTAGTAGCAAAAGAAGACAAAGAGCTTCTCCTTAATCCTTCAGCAGCAATTATACAAAGTTGAACTAGGAGGAAAACCCCCAAAATTTGATATCTGTGTTAGCAGGATAAATTTAGACAGACAACTTGTCTGGCAAACACATATACGAGAGTTGTATAAAGACAAAACATCTTGAAAAGAAAATCATTGATATCTATTTTCATTGTCAACATTATTATCTTATGATCAAAATTAATATTATTTCTTTATTGGCACAAATCCAAATTCTCAAACACAAAAGTTGATGCAACTGTTGAGAAACATTCTACAGAGACATGGACCCTATTTTTCTGCATAAAGATATTCAAAACTACAAGTCAATTGATCGCCAGCATAGATACAGACCAGGTAAATTATACAGGTAAAGGGTAAGAACATGCCCTTTACAAAAATTCATGCACCACCTAGTAAGAATTCCTAAGTACACATGACTGCTTGTCCACATGTGGAATTATAATTCAATTGGAGGAGGAAAAAAAAAAACTGGAATCTAATCAATATAAAAGAGTGTTTATTGTTGAGTGAGTAGGATCTCAGCAAATTAAAGCAATGTGCCAGCTAAGTAAATTTTCTTTAGGACAAAATAACAATTATAACAAAATTGCATTAATCCTTAGAGAGGTTTTGCCACCTTCAAAAGGAAGATCGAATGTAATAAAATTTCAGAAAACTGATAAAGATATCAGATATGTGATTTTCAGAGGCAAACAATAGGATGAAAATAATTATCACTCTTAGACAAGTACGTCCCATTTGGAAGGGCTTAACATTTAGAGCTGCAAATGTACCTAGGTCGTTGGTTGGTTGGTTTTCCAATAAACACATAACGAATCCCAGCAGCCCGTTTTGACAAATGATAATATAGGCCTGTAAAAGAAAATCAATGTGAGAATGACAAAACAAATGGTTTTGTATTCAAGCAAGTACTTGGGTCTTTATAATGAACATAGCTGGATCACTTCACCTTCAAAATAAAAGAACATGAGGTTTGTACGGAGAATCAACATGAAACACTCACGGGCCATAGGTAGCATCTGAATTGAACAGTAGGAAGAATAAATTGGTTCGGACATAAATTACAGGATGTAAACAGGAAACAGTAAGGCGTTGGGGTGCAATATGATCTTCCAGTGAATTCATGAACATATGAATCAGGAAACAAATGGTTACTGACTCAAGTAAAAAGACAGACTTATTGCAAGTATCCTGCCAAAATTCACAATATACAAGCAAGACAAATATGGTGGAGATGAGCATACTGAGGGCCACCTCCGAACTGTGTTCGACAATAACCCAGAAATCCTAACTTTCAATCTCGAGAAGACTGAAACTTGGACTCCTGAATTCAAGGATGATATCATCCCAGCACTAGTAGAAGGATGAATTTGACTATTTGAGGTAGCTTCATGGTCAATATCATCTAGTGAATCAGCCATGGTGAAGCCTTGGGAAGCAATGCGCGAGCTGCAACCAGATAATGAAAAAACAGTCTTATACAAGCACCTTAGGTTTAACAAGCAGGGAGAAGCAAAGCAATAAAATGAAACTTTCCAGAACCTGATTCTTTCAGCAATATATGGGAATGCTGTCTGATACAAAATAAAAAGCGAGCGCCTAGCTGCGGTCGGAGGAAGTCCATAGGGCCCTGAAACCTGTAAATGCAACCATTATTAAATTGAATGTCCTTTGATACTTGTTAAATGAAATAAAATAAATAATTCAATTAGTCATTTTAATGAATTTAAACACCACGCACATATTTTAAATTGATAAAAATATCAACTTTGCAGCATAAATTTCAGAGAAAAACCCCAGCTGATTGAGAGGCACAACATTACATGGATTGGACTCATGCAGAAGGTTCTTCAGTAACATTATTCCAGTGGCGTCTAGATGATGATTAATAAATAATAATCTACCACAAAGTATTTATTCTTGCTGCTCTAAAATAAACTTTGGATAAGAAAATATGAATATAAAATAAATCATCACCATTTTCAGACATTTCTTTGCTTAAGCTATGCTGGCATCATTTCTCTACTCTATCTTACTGCCTGAATTTACCCAAGCAAAATATTTGGCCTCATGCATGTGACAAAATGTTCATAAATAGGAGATGCACCTGAGTAATGTCACAATATTCTTCACCTAGGGTCTGTTTTCCGGCACCTGTTGTTAACACAAAATAGAGCATCTGTCCCAAAAGTTTTGTCTGCAAAACAAAATAATCCAACCCGCTTTTCTTAGAACAGAAGTTAAAAAGAAAATCCCACACGTGAATCAGTGGTAGCAAAAGGGTGTAAAACAAACACGATACTACACCACCAAACTGGATAACAATTAGCAAGAAATCGATCCCAAATCTCAGAATCATGGAATCACAATTGTAAGAGAGAGAGAGAGAGAGAGAGAGATACATAACATTTTTGCAAGCAACTCAGTGCTTCGTCTACCCCTCTAAATGGTAAATCACATCTTGATACTAAAAGTGCAAGTTCTAGATAACCCTATGTTCTGTTCAAATAATTGAACACCATACATCTAACGGAAAGCAATTGCAGTAACGTAAATCAATAGTAAGAAAAACACAACCGCGATAATGAAGTGGCAAATACGGGATTAGATCGAACCTCACTCTGGTATGCAACAGCAACTCTGGTACCTGAAAGATAAGGCAGAAAATTCTGTTAAGACAGTTATTATATCACGAAACTCTGAGCCTCACAACTGGACTACGAAATTACCTCAGTCTTTGAATATACACAAATGAATTCCAATTTCATAATTACGATGATATGAGTCCAACAGAATCAACGCAAGCATTTCCTAGGGAATCTAAATTCTACGAGTTTTGTAGAATAGTAACTCTATGTGATTATTTTAAAAAATTAAATTAATTACAGTACCAAAGAGATGGCGGAAGGCGTCGCGGCAAGCGTCATACACGAAGGAAGCGTACTGGTCGTCCTTCTCAGCTGCTCTCATTATTTCCGGCTGCGCCGCTAGCGGAAACCGCCGTATGCCGCCGCTGCCACTAGGTCCGACATCCGAGGTGCTACTGCTAGAAGCATCTCCCGTAACCGCTGTTGCTTCTCTCAACCCCATCCTCCCCACGCACTCACGCTTCCTCCCTCTCTCGAAAATCCCAAATGAAAGTGTTTTCGGTTTCCGAAAAAAATTAAAAAAAAATACAGACGACACCGTTTCGTACGCCAATGTGGGTTGGAAAATAAAAGAAATATGAAAAAATAAAACGCCGTTGCCGGGGATCGAACCCGGGTCTCCCGCGTGACAGGCGGGGATACTCACCACTATACTACAACGACTTGCTAACTAAAATGTCGTGTAATACCAAAAATAATTTTAAATTACTAGTTAAACCCAAAAATGAGCATTGTAGTTCTTCTATATTTGTTGAAGTTTTTGACAATCCCCTTTTTACCCATAATATCTACAATAATATAATTTTAATTCCAATCCTATTTTCGTATCATTTAAATTATTTTGTCTTGTTTGATCAATCCTATCCCATATTATGATTTAAAGTTAATACTTATTTCATTGTTTAATTTAATATTTTCTTTTAAAGATTAAATTATTATTGAAGAATAATTAAAATTATAGAAATAAAATATTTGATCGTCTCTTATTAAGTTACACTATAAGTGTATGACATTGCTAATAACATTGATTGGAAATAATCGTGACTTATAATAGAATACAATGCATATTTTGATTGTGCACGTAAACTTTTTTGCTAAAATTTGAAATAGAAGATAATTTTGAAATAAAATGATGATAATATGAACGTGTAGTCAATAAGAATACAATAAATGTTATAATTATGTAAAGTATAAAATTTTAGATTAAACGATAATTTGGCCAAAAATAAGAAATAATAATGAAACTTTAGCATTTACCATTGAACTTAGAAAGTTTATTCTATTCAATTTGTCCATTGAGCTCCCCTTAACTATTTATTAGCTACTTTAGTTCTCTAATATTATTGATTTATATTGCGTTTTATCTTACAAAACCATTAATATGCATAAGGCTTGTTTGGTACATGGGAAGAGACAAGCCATGATAACATTATATGTTTGCCAATTATGTATCAATCTAAATTCTTTGCAAGTTTTGAATACATTCTCATGCCCATCACAATCAATCTCGTGTTTGGTTCAATCTCTTGCATTAGGATAATTTAAGTCAGGTTAAATTTTAGTTTACATCGGATAACTTTTGATAGTAATAAAATAACTATTTGTGCCAAACAAAAATAAATAACCACGTAAATATACATATAATTTATTAAATATACACTCTACTTATAATAATCAAAATCTCAACTATATCATAAATTTTATACGTAAACATGAACACGTGGACCAATATAACATAGAAAATGTGTACTCTAATTTTCTTAATGGCATTCGGCATATATTCAAACAACAACTATTTCCTCTTTCGAAGTAGTTGATTAAAAGTGTGACATACTCCCTCTGTTTAACATAACTGCTACAAATACAAGTTTTAAGAAATATAATATAATAATTAAATTTATACAACGGAAATTATACGCTCACGCGAGTGTAGAATAAGGATCAATAACGTCATCTAAAAAATTGATGAGTGACGATTCCACCACCACTGGTTTGGGTCATGCATGTATGCCAACCTTCATAACACAATTTAATGATCCATACCAATATTTTCCACCAGTCCACATATTGTCTAACAAGTTTCCACCAGTCAACACCTTCGTACGTATTTTATCATTATTTATTTATTTATTTTGTATATATATATATATATTTGTATTTATCTGTCACAATCTATGATCTCTTTACAGGGACATAAAATAAATAAACGAGTTTCTTGACATCAACAATCAACCTATTATTCATTAACTGAACATGGAAAAAAGAGGCACCATATTTTTAGGCTAATTACTATATTATATATTTGGGATTTTTTTTATTCTAGGTCTATTGAGTTTGATCATATTTGATTCTATTTCTACATTTTTTTATTAACCTCTAACTTTTGATTTTGTTAAATTTATGTGTGATTTGTCGAATTTCAAAAATCTGCTGTGAAAATATAATGATTCGACACTTCTAATTTCACTTGTTATCTAGGCAATTCGATCACCACGTCAATAATTTTCAATTAGTTTTCGGCAAAATCAAAAGTTAGAGGTTTTTATTATTAAAAAAAAAGAAAAGAAATCCATACAGTTAAAAGTCATATATTGAATATGTCCAAAGTTAGTGCATTCTCCAATCCTCTATTTGTTTTCCTGCACCAACACTGGCTTGGATCTTATATTCCATTTTTCCTTTCATCTTTAATTTTATTATTTTTAACACACGTAATTTATTAATTAATGATGTCATTTGATACACATGACATGTGGTGGTTATTTTAAAAAATAAAAAAAAATGCATGCATTTTGTAGTATGAGAATCTTCATGCATACATGCAATTTTATTTACAAAGTTATGCACTAAATTGTATATATAGAAGCTCTTGTATGTATGTTTTTTTTTTCTACATAATTAATAAAATATATTTGTCTGATAATTAAATTTATTCTTTGACGTCAGTTTTCACCTTCCAGCACCACTTTGAAGTTTTTGAAATTTTTGCACCACTTTTAACGCAAATTTTTTATTGCTCTATTTTTTTTCCTTTTCTTCTTTATATGATTATATATATATTTTTAATATATAATATTGTAATTTTTATCTCAATTATTCAAAATAAAATTAAATCAAGTTATTTAAAATTATATGATGTGTAATTTAAATAATAATAAAAATATAATTTAAATAATTATATGAGATTTTAAATATTATATACAAATTTAAATAGAATTGCATAATATTACCCGACAATCAATTTTACATATATATTTTTTGAATATGATAGTTTAAGAATATAAAGTAAAATAAATATTATCTCAAAATTTAATGTTAAATAAAATTACATATATAATATTTTTAACAAATATTTAGTAATAAAAATAAATATTAAAAATAAAGAAATTATAAAGATTATTGTGTAATACTATCTTTTAGTGAAGAATGTAGTGCAAAGTGTTGGAGAGTGTATGTAAATTTTACGTTAAAGTGATGCAAAATTTGCACTAGAGTAATGCAAACTGTTAGACATGGCTTAGGGTGTGTTTAATATGTGTTTATAGTGAAGAATTAACTTTGATAGTGAAAACTGACCTCATTATATATACATAACAGAGAATGGTATATTAAAATAATTCCTATTTTCTGAGTAAACCATATGTGTGTGTGTGTGTGTTTTTTAAATGAACAAGTCTAGCCATCTGAAGGTAGTGGGGGTGCCCGTCTAAGACCCTGATTAAATATATTTTTTTAAATGAACTCTCATTTTTTTTTTTTTTTTGTTGAGAATTTTCTAATCCTAGTTATATCATTTTGCAACTAACATAATTGAGGTCAAAGAATTGTCATAGATTTGTTAACCAAAATTTGTATAGAGAAATAAATTGAGAACGTGTTTAGTATGGCAATATAAAAAAAATAATTGATTCAAAGAAGCTACTCCAGAATAGCATAGCTCCAAATCTTAATGTGGGACAAGAGTCGTACGTGGTCCAACTGCCATTTCTGGAAAATCTTTTAATTAAAAAACATTAATTATTAACATATTTTGGACCCAATTTGAACAGGCTACTTTTGGACCGATAATGATGTCCATACAGAATTTGCCACGTAGCAGTAACATGCAGACCCAAAAGTAAAGTGTTCACATATAAAACCATGCAATACCAAAGTTAGTGTAGGTAGGGCATTATCCCTTTAATCACACAAACAAGCTATTTTGTTTTTCACATAGAGACTTAAAAGGGATTAGGAACAAAATACAAAAATTTCATGTTTTTTTATCTATCTTTTTATGTATAATATTTTTTCTATTCATTTTATTAAATAGTAAAATGACTTATTTAATTTAGGTAGTCTGGATTCGAATTCTCTATTTCATTTAATGTGATATCTTCTATTTTAAAATATTATTTTCTTTTAAATAAACAAAAAATATATTGTATTATAAAACGAAGCGACATCGTCCACATAAAACTAATGGTTACTATTTTATACATCTCACAAAAGCTAAAGTAGGAAAATTATATTGGGATAATATCTCCTGCATACAAACAAAATTCTAATTTCTCCTTTGAAAAAAAACAGAGAAAATGTAATCATTGCATTGCATAAAAAATAAAAAATAAAAAATAAAAATAAAATCTGGCAAATTTTGTTACTTATATAAATTCTTATGATAGTTTTCTTTGGTAAAAAGACTAGCATTTAACCAAAAAAAGAAAAGCTTAATTTCCATAAAAAAGAAATTAAGCTCGAAATTCAATATCTTATTTTATTAATTATAATGAAAACCGAAAAAAAATTATAAATAAATAGCATTACTGTAAACTTAACATTTTGACAAGTTTTTGCATCTGAACATCATTAATTTAGTTTCGTCATAATAAAATTCATGCAAGAAATCCTTCAACTATAAATTCATTCAAGTAAGAAATCTTAGTAGACGTGTTAAAATTTTCATTTATTTAATTATTTATACTGATAAAATATATTTAGATATTTCTTATAAAATGTTATACCTTATTAAAACTAGGAAATTAATTAATATTTCTCAAATATTTATTGTCTCAAAACAAGAGTTCGTTTGGAAAAAGC
This sequence comes from Caryopteris x clandonensis, assembly GCA_028749325.2. Classification (NCBI taxonomy): domain Eukaryota; kingdom Viridiplantae; phylum Streptophyta; class Magnoliopsida; order Lamiales; family Lamiaceae; genus Caryopteris; species Caryopteris x clandonensis. Next base: position 802,231 of record JAPYKT020000002.1, on the reverse strand, counting down.
AAAATTAGGTTTTTGTTAAAGTTTCAATATTACAAAATTCTCGGACGTGTAAAATGTTAAACCACACACATACATCTAAATGTGAAATCCCAAATGTGAAACCACACACACACATATAAAATATTGAAATCCCAAACCTACCCTTGGTATTCTGCTTATTTACAGCCATTGAGCACCTATAAATTGGTGAAGGAGGTCTTTGATTTTTGTAACCAAGAAAAGAGTTTGTTTCCACTCTACTGCATACAGCATATAGTAAGATAGTTGGTATTATGACGAGCAACCAAAGTGAGCCAGCACCAGCAATCCAGAATGATATCTCTCGTAAGGATTTCGATGAAGTCGTTCCTGGTTTTGTCTTCGGAACTGCCACCTCCGCTTACCAGGTTTGTCTGAACCCCATAAGCTTGGTTTTAATCAAACTCATCCATAAAGATTCAGCTGCTGTAATTTATTAACCGTCGCATTGTATGCTTTTGTTCTTTTCTTTCCTTAATTTAGGTTGAAGGAGCTGCTGCAAAAGGTGGCAGATCCCTTAGTGTCTGGGATGTTTTCACCTTGAGGACTCCTGGTCTCTCTCTCTCTCCCCCCCCCCCCTCTCTCTCTCTCTCTCTCTCTCCCCCTCTCTCTCACTCTCTCTCTCTCCCCCTCTCTCTCACTCTCTCTCTCTCCCCCTCTCTCTCACTCTCTCTCTTTGTTTGTTAAAATTCCAAATGTGTATGTGTACGTAAGATCAAGCTACTGATTGCTTATTGCTTGAGAAAAAAATATTGTGGGTGACAGGAAACATTGCTGATGGATCCAATGGAAACGTAGCTGTTGATATGTACACGAGATACAAGGTGAGATGTACAATTCAAAATTGTATGTATGTGGCAGTATGATGATCAGTGGTGTATAAAACGAAAACTAAACTTAAATTTGATTTCCAGGAAGATATTAAGATGATGAAGAACATGGGTTTTGATGCCTTCAGGTTTTCCATTTCCTGGCCAAGAATTCTGCCTGGTAATTTCATTACTGACTGTAAATTGGTTTAAATCAACCGTAATCAACCATATATTATAATTAATTAATTAATTCTGTAATGTATAGGTGGAAAGCTTTGTCTTGGAGTGAACCAAGAAGGGCTCGACTTCTACAATGATCTGATCAACACCCTCCTCGACAACGGCATTAAGCCTTTTGTCACTCTCTATCACTGGGACCATCCTTACACTCTGGAACAAGAATACGGCGGCTGGTTAAGCGAAGAGATGGTGTAAGCAATTAACTCCACTCAATTACAAATTAATACTCCCTCGTCTGATATAAAAAGTCCTGTTTGATTGAAATATCCGTCTCCTGCAGGAATGATTTTCGCGACTTTGCGGAATTGTGTTTCTGGGAATTCGGTGACAGGGTGAAGCACTGGATCACACTGAACGAGCCGGTGAGTTATATTGTCCACGGATATGTCGGCTGCCTCACTCCACCAGGCAAGAACGCAGAAAAGATTGTTACTTCTTATCCTGATTCAGATGAAGATGAAGATGAAGATTCAGAAACACCTGGTCCGGATCGACAACCTGTTCAACCAAACACGGCCTCGATTTCCAAATCTTTAGTTTTGGATGATCGCATGTCTTATAAAAGCAATAAAAGATCTGGAAACAATTACATCCCTATGAAAGGGTCTTTCAAACCAAAGAATACTATTGATGCTGCTAAAATTGGGGCTCCTACTGAACAATTCATGAGCTTATTGTCGGAAGTAGCCCCCGATCATCAATTTGTGGCTGATTACAAGACGAATATAGCCAAAGATGCCTACATTGCTGGAAGGAACATGCTCCTTGCTCATGCTGAGGCTGTTCATTCTTACAGGACCAAATTTAAGGTTTGTTCTTTAGGATTCTAAATTTATTTATTCTGTATTTCTTTGTATATCCTTTGCTAAAACAAAGTTTAATTGCTAACTCAGGATCACCAAAAGGGGAAGATAGGAATAACACTTGTCACGCACTGGTTTTATCCATATGATCAGAAGGACAATAACGACAAGGCGGCTGTGAAAAGAGCTCTTGATTTCATGTTGGGATGGTAATTATGCATATCTGTAAAAGAAAATTCTATGTATACGTGTGTGTGTGTGTGTGTTCAATTCACCCCATTGATTACTGGGTTCATTAATTAATTTCAGGTTTTTGAAGCCTGTAATAGATGGTGAATATCCAACAAATATGACAGAAAACGTTCCAAAGGACAATCTTCAAAAGTTTTCAGATGAAGAGAAGACGAAGCTACGAGGGTCCTTAGATTTTCTGGGATTAAACTATTATACAACCTATTATGCAGCCAATGACCCCAACCCTGAAGTTACAGTCGGCTATAACAGAGATATGCACATTCGGACGCACAGTAATTAAGCTCTTGTCATCTCTTTAAAATGACATAATTCATTAAGGAACTGCTATAAATTGATATAATTCTTTTCTTTATTTTTTTTCTTCTGATAGAAAAACCAAAAAATGGAAAGAAAAACGAGCGCATAGGCTTAAGGGTAAGATTTTCATAATTGCCAGCCTGTGTATTTTTGCATGCATGTGTGTATTCTGGGATTATTACAGTATGCACATGATTGACTAACTAATTAATGCCTTGTGGTCGCTTAGTGTCCTGGTGCTAAGTGGTTGTACGTGGTGCCACCTGGAATTTACGAGCTCCTGAAATACATAAAAGAAACGTACAGCGCCTGCCCGGAAATATACATAACCGAGAATGGTATATATACACGATGACCTTATAAATAATTTATGAATCTAAATTTAATTATATGGTTTCATGACATTAGAGTTTATATATCTGTAATTAGGGGTTGCTGACAAGAACGATCACACCATTACTGCTCTCGAAGCTTGTAGAGACGAGTTGAGGAAGAATTATTTCCGAGATCATCTTTATTATGTGTTGGAAGCAATCAAGTAATTAATTTTTTTTTCTAGTTAAACCTGTAAATTAATATTAACTCCACATTTAAAAAAATTACTGTTATGTTGATTATTTAACTAATTTTTGAACTGATTATGGAATTTCAGAAAGAATAATGTGGACGTAAAGGGTTACTTTGCGTGGACGTGGTGTGATAATTTTGAATGGCGCGATGGATACAGTTCTAGATTCGGGCTCATATACATAGACTATATGAATCACCTCAAAAGATACCCTAAAGATTCAGCTATGTGGTTTACTAAGTTCTTATTGAAGGAGGAAGACAAGAACATTCAGAAACCGAACCCAAACCAAAACCAAAACCAGGAGAACCCTAACCCAGTCCCGGGCCAGAACCCGAACCAAAATCAGGAGAACCCTAACCCAGTCCCGGGACAGAACCCGAACCAAAATCAGGAGAACAAGACCCCGAGCCAGAACCAGAACCAAAATCCGGAGAACAAGACCCCGAGCCAGAGCCAGAACGAATGCGGCCAGGAGAACAAGAACCCGAGCCAGAACCACAACCAAAATCAGGAGAACAAGACCCCGAGCCAGAGCCAGAACGAATGCGGCCAGGAGAACAAGAACCCGAGCCAGAACCACAACCAAAATCAGGAGAACAAGACCCCGAGCCAGAGCCAGAACGAATTCGGCCAGGAGAACAAGAACCTGAGCCAGAACCAGAACCAGAACGAGAATCAGAATTCGAGCAAGAACGAGGTCGAGAATAAGGGAAAGGAAGGGAACCAGGGCGAAAACAAACCGTAGAGAGATGCGGGACCCACGGAAGACAGAGTGCCTGAATGCATTTGAATCTGATGATATGCATGTATGTTGAATATGTAATATGTGTGCTTGTGTGTGTGGCTTGATAATGAATAAGTAGTGGAGCTTTATTTATTGATAGACGATATATAATGCTCCACGCGCCTCTGCTTGTACTAAAGTTTCTATCTTGTAATATGTATGCATGTTTGCTGTGTAATAAAATATTTCCTAATTATGTGAATGAAGACAAGTACTAATTAATTAACTATGTTTTAGATCATAGGAATAAAACTATGCAATCAATTTTAAAATCACATTTCTCATTTAGAATATATATTCTTGGGATATATATTGATGCAAATAATTACTATCAACTTTTGATGCAAATAATTACTATCAACTTTTGCACCATTTTATATTTATCATTAATTGGTAACATTTGCAGTATGGAGCTGCGAGTTCGACATGGAATGAAAACAAGAGGTGTGCGGCAAACTCTAACTTCCCTCGACAATTCAATTGCTGACAAAATAGATGATGGATTTTAGGAGATTTTGAAGAAAAGTATCATTCAAAATCTAAGTAAAAAATATATAGGGATACAAAATATCTCTCTTCATCAAGCCATTTATCATACTCCACCTGACTACAACTTTCTCAAAAATTTCAATACAGGTCCACCAAGTGCATTTTTCTTGGGTATAGTCCATCTCATAAAGGATATAAATATTTATCTCCTTCTGGTAAGATATATATTGCAGCAACTACTGTGGATTTCAATGAAGAAGAGTTTCCTTACTCTTCATTATTCTTATCTCAGCATAAATAGTCAAATCATTCCCCTCCTCAAATGGTTTTTTTTCCAACCTGCTCCTACACCCTCTCCGTTTACTCATTCACATCATATTTCTCCTATTGAGTCTATCACTAAACTTCTATCGTCTCATCATTTCTCTGCATCTCCTTCTCTCACTACGTCTATGTCTCCGCCTATGCCTGATAATTCTTCCTCTTCCTCGTCTACTTCCACACCTTCTAATTTTCACCCCATGATCACAAAATCAAAAGCTAGCATATTCAAACCCAAAACCTACACTACCACCACCCTTTGTTCTCCTAGTATTGAACCTATTACTGTGCAGCAAGTTTTACTGGACCCTAAGTGGTTAAAGGCAATGCAGGCTGAATTCACCACCCTTATGCAAAACAAAACTTGGACACTTGTACTGGCATCTCCCCATATGAATGTAACTGCTAACAAATGGGTCTTTCGAGTCAAACATAAGCCATATGGTATGGTTGAGAGATTCAAAGCCAGGCTTGTTGCAAAAGGCTTCCAACAACATCCAGGTATTGAATACATTGAGACTTTTAGCTATGCGGTGAAAGCTTGCACAGTCAGGTTGATTTTCAGTCTTGCTGTAACTTTCAATTGGAAGGTAGAGCAGATTGACATAAATAATGCTTTTCTTAATGGCACCTTAGTAGAATAGGTTTATATGCAGCAGCCTGAGGGCTTTGGGTATTCCTCTTTTCCTAATCATGTCTGCAAATTGAACAAACCTCTCTATAGGTTGAAACAAGCTTCCAGAGCCTGGTTCAACATTTTAAAACAATACTTGCTCTCTGTGGGTTTTCAGCTGTCCAAGTCTGATAATTCTCTTTTCTTTAAGAATGGGTCTGGAGTTCTATTTGTTCTAGTGTATGTGGATGATATTCTTGTTATGGAGAAAACGGCAAGGACATTTATGAAGTCATTCATTCTTTGGGGAATCAATTTGCTCTTAAGACTCTTGGAGAAGTCAACTATTTTTTGGGTATGGAGGCTCACAGGACTACTACAGGGCTGCTTCTCTCTCAAAAGAAGTATATTCTGGATTTGCTTGTTAAAACAAACATGTTGAATTGCAAGCCTGCTTCTACTCCTCGTTGTGCAGGCACAAAGTTATATCTCAAAGATAGCAGCTCATTTTCTAATCAGGCACTATATAGAAGCACTATTGGAGCATTACAATATCTAACTGTCACAAGATCAGACATAGGCTTTGCGGTAAACAAACTCAGTCAATTTCTTCATGCTCCCACTTAAAATCATTGGATAGAATGTAAACATCTCCTGAGATATCTCAAAGGAACACATCAGCTTGGCTTACATTTCGAACCTATTCAGTGGTTTCTTATTGAAGGTTATTCAGATGCAGATTGGGCCAGTTGCTCGATGATAGAAGATCTACAGGAGGTTATTGTATTTTCCTTGGTAAGAATCTCACTACTTGGAGTTCAAAGAAGCAACAAGTAGTCTCTAGAAGCAGTGAAGAATCTGAATACAGGGCTCTTGCTGACACATCAGCTGATATCACTTGGTTATCTTCTATACTCACTGAAATTGGCTTCTCATTTGAGAAAACTTCCATAATTTGGTGTGATAGTGTTAGTGATGCTCTTGCCTCTAATCCAGTCTATCATACTAGAACAAAACATATCAAAATCGATATTCATTTTGTAAGAGAAAAGTTTCTTTCAAAGATCTTGGATGTTAGATTCATTCCCTTAGAGCATCAAGTTGTTGATCTACTAACTAAGCCGTTGTCGATTGGAAAGTTCAGAATGCTAGCGTCTAAACTACCATTATGGCACAATCAAGTTCAGCTTAAAGGGAGAGTATTATAGCAGTAGTGCAAGTCAGCATTAGCTGACTACTCACCCTTAAGCTAAGAAGCAGTTATTCTGTTAGAATATGTAGTTAGTATTCTGTTAGTTTGTTAATAGGCAGTTAATTTGTTAATAGGTAGTTAGTTTGTTAAACCTCACAACTATAAGAGATGTTAAACACTTGTTCACAGCACACTGCTTTCGAAGCTTGTAGAGACACAATGAGGGTGAATTATTACCGGGATCATCTTGGGAATGTGCAGAAAGCAATCAAGTAATTATATTTACTTATCAAACTTGTAAATTATAAACCCTACATTCAAGAAATACTGTTGTCTTGATTATTTAGCTAATATATTGAACTGATTATGACGATTTGAGGGAGGGTATGAAGGTAAAGGGTTACTTTGCATGGTCGTGGTGCGATAATTTCGAATGGGCCGAAGGATACAATTCTAGATTTGGCCTCATTTATATCGACTACATGAATCATCTCAAAAGATACCCTAAAGATTCAGCTATGTGGTTTGCCAAGTTTTTACTGAAGGAGAAAGGCAAGTGCGACAAGAAATCGAGCCCAAATCAGAATGCGAAATCGGGCCAGAAGGAAAACTAGGGCCTGAATGGACCTTAGAGAAATATGTAACCCATTGAGGACTGTGTGTGTGGATTAGAATCTGACGATGTTTTATATGTTATGTAATATATGTGTGGTTTGATGATGAATAAGTGGTGCTCCACGGCGGGGGAATTCTTTCGCTATAAATTTTAATTTTTGGGTTCTAATGTATGTTTGCTATGGAAACTAATAAGAATTTGTTAATTAATTACTGTATAGTTTCTTCACAGCTCAAGACAAAAGGCTAGTCATATAGTATACACCATGAAATCGTTCGCTAAATGCTTGTCTGGCCTTGATTTGAAAAGTATAATAAACAAGTTCAGAAAACTTTAATACTAAACTTTTTAATACAAAATAAATACTATTTTTATTTTTGTCGGAACCCAATTTCTAGGATCATTGGCGCTACGTCGTTTCACTTTCAGGATCAACATGACTTGAAATGAATTCTCCAATTAATATGACCCTATCATAGCCACAACTGGCACATTAAATTGTACTTAGTATGTACAAATCTCTTACAACCACCGATATGTGACTCAAGAAAAATTATAATTTTATAAAAATAAATATAAAATAACCTCATAAAATAAATTGCGCAATACAAATTAATTAATCATACAACTAGCATATCATATTATATATTATTTCGAAAAGTGTTTCAATAAAGAAAATAAGAAATCAGTCAAAATCAGTCCAGCAAAGAAAAATAAAAAAAGTAAAAAAGAGTGAAGCAAAATTGAAGAAGAAGGAGGGATCCAAAGCTATCTAAATTGGAGATTGGAATTTTGGTGGGGTGCATTTTGACCCTTTTTAGTAAGTTTTGGGCCCAAGTGGTATTACTTTGGAAAAGAGGGTTCTCTTCGTGGATATAAAGCAAACCACATAATAATAAATATATAGTTAGTCTCTTGTGCATGAGATGTATCGTGCATTTTATTTATAGTAATACTTGTTTAATTAAAAAGTATTATTTATTTATTTACTACTTTTTTTAATGTAACAAATCAGTATTAATATTTTCAAATAAATAAATAATATATTTTAGTTAAACAAGTAAAATTTTATATTATTTTATACTATATACCAGATACACATAAATTTTTGCAATAAATAAAAAAGTAAGAAAAAGAAAATATATTTTTGGAAAGCGAAATTCAGATTCTGCTGCTTCTTTTTGTTTGTACATTCTGAACTGCATTGCTGATTAAGGTATCATACCATTATTGAGATACAAGTACAATTTTTTTAATTTTTATTATTCTTTATTTCATATTATATTTCATTTTTCATTTTATTAATACATATTAATTATACAGAATGATATAGTTAATGAACATGCATCATATAATTCTATTTTAATCTTTTCAATATGCTCGTCATGCATCATGTATGGTTACGTCACATTATAGATTTTCATTTTTCAGTGAATCTATGATCCTCACGATCAATTTTAGTATGTATTTTTCGTCATTTTTATTATTAGGGTGCTTTATCATTTACTATACCAAAAATGAAAATCTCAATTTCATGCAGTTATATGCAATAAACGTGCAGTTATATAAAATATGAAATCGCAAACCTACCCTTGGTATTCTGCTTATTTACAGCCGTTGAGCACCTATAAATAGGTGAAGGAGGTCTTTGATTTTGCAACCAAGAAAAGAGTTTGTTTCCACTCTACTGCATACAGCATATAGTAAGATAGTTGGTATTATGACGAGCAACCAAAGTGAGCCAGCACCAGCAATCCAGAAGGATATCTCTCGTAAGGATTTCGATGAAGCCGTTCCTGGTTTTGTCTTCGGAACTGCTACCTCCGCTTACCAGGTTTGTCTGAACCCCATAAGCTTTGTTTTAATCAAACTCATCCATAAAGATTCAGCTACTGTAATTAGTTAACCGTCGCATTGTATGCTTTTGTTCTTTTCTTTCCTTAAATTTAGGTTGAAGGAGCTGCTGCAAAAGGTGGCAGATCCCTTAGTGTCTGGGATGTTTTCACCTTGAGGACTCCTGGTCTCTCTCTCTCTCTCTCTCTCTCTCTCTCTCTTTGTTAAAATTCCAAATGTGTATGTGTACGTAAGATCAAGCTAATGATTGCTTATTGCTTGAGAAAAAAATAAATTCTGGGTGACAGGAAACATTGCTGATGGATCCAATGGAAACTTAGCGGTTGATATGTACACGAGATACAAGGTGAGATGTAAAATTCAAAATTGTATGTATGTGGCAGTATGATGATCAGTGGTGTATAAAACGAAAACTAAACTTCAATATTGATTTCCAGGAAGATATTAAGATGATGAAGAACATGGGTTTTGATGCCTTCAGGTTTTCCATTTCCTGGCCAAGAATTCTGCCTGGTAATTTCATTACTGACTGTAAATTGGTTTAAATCAACCGTAATCAACCATATATTATAATTAATTAACTAATTCTGTAATATATAGGTGGAAAGCTTTGTCTTGGAGTGAACCAAGAAGGGATCGACTTCTACAATGATCTGATCAACACCCTCCTCGACAACGGCATTAAGCCTTTTGTCACTCTCTATCACTGGGACCATCCTTACACTCTGGAACAAGAATACGGCGGCTGGTTAAGCGAAGAGATGGTGTAAGCTATTAACTCCAATTAATTACAAATTAATACTCCCTCGTCTGATATAAAAGTCCAGTTTGATTGAAATATCCGTCTCCTGCAGGAATGATTTTCGCGATTTTGCTGAATTGTGCTTCTGGGAATTCGGTGACAGGGTGAAGCACTGGATCACACTGAACGAGCCGGTGAGTTATGTTGTCCACGGATATGTCGGCTGCCTCACTCCACCAGGCAAGAACGCAGACAAGATTGTTACTTCTTATCCTGATTCAGATGAAGATGAAGATGAAGATTCAAAAGAAGATGAAGATGAAGATTCAAAAGAAGATGAAGATAAAGATGAAGATTCAGAAGAAGATGAAGATGAAGATGAAGATGAAGATTCAGAAGAAGATGAAGATTCAGAAACACCTGGTCCGGATCGAAAACTTGTTAAATCAAACACGGCCTTCATTTCCAAATCTTTACTTTCGGATGATCGCATGTCTTATAAAAGCAATAAAAGACCTGGAAACAATTACATCCCTATGAAAGGGTCTTTCAAACCAAAGAATACTATTGATGCTGCTAAAATTGGGGCTCCTACTCAACAATTCATGAGCTTATTGTCGGAAGTAGCCCCCGATCATCAATTTGTGGCTGATTACAAGACGAATATAGCCAAAGATGCCTACATTGCTGGAAGGAACATGCTCCTTGCTCATGCTGAGGCTGTTCATTCTTACAGGACCAAATTTAAGGTTTGTTCTTTAGAATTCTACATTTATTTATTCTGTATTTCTTTGTATATCCTTTGCTAAAATAAAGTTTAATTGCTAACTCAGGATCACCAAAAGGGGAAGATAGGAATAACACTTGTCACGCACTGGTTTTATCCATATGATCAGACAGACGATAACGACAAGGCAGCTGTGAAAAGAGCTCTTGATTTCATGTTGGGATGGTAATTATGCATATTTGTTAAAAAAAATTCTATGTATACGTGTGTGTGTGTGTGTCTTCAATTCACCAAATTGATTAATGGGTTTCATTAATTAATTTCAGGTTTTTGGAGCCTGTAATAACTGGTGACTATCCAAAAAATATGAAAGACAACGTAAAGAACAATCTTCCAGAGTTTTCAGATAAAGAGAAGACGAAGCTACAAGGGTCCTTAGATTTTCTGGGATTAAACTATTATACAACCTACTATGCAGCCAATGACCCCAACCCTGAAGTTACAGTCGGCTATAACAGAGATATGCACGTTCGGACACACAGTAATTAAGCTCTTGTCATCTCTTTAAATTGACATAATTCATTAAGGAACAGCTATAAAATGATATAATTCTTTTCTTTATTTTTTTTCTTCTGATAGAAAAACCAAAAAATGGAAAGAAAAACGAGCGCATAGGCTTAAGGGTAAGATTTTCATAATTGCCAGCCTGTGAATTATTGCATGCATGTGTGTATTCTGGGATTATTACAGTATGCACATGATTAACTAATTGATGCCTTGTGGTCGCTTAGTGTCCTGGTGCTAAGTGGTTGTACGTGGTGCCACCTGGAATTTACGAGCTCCTGAAATACATAAAAGAAACGTACAGCGCCTGCCCGGAAATATACATAACCGAGAATGGTATATATACACGATGGTCTTATAAATAATTTCTGAATCTAAATTTAATTATATGGTTTCATGAGATTAGAGTTTATATATCTGTAATTAGGGGTTGCTGACAAGAACGATCACACCATTACTGCTCTCGAGGCTTGTAGAGACGAGTTGAGGAAGAATTATTTCCGAGATCATCTTTATTATGTGTTGGAAGCAATCAAGTAATTAAGTTTTTTTTTTTACTAGTTAAACCTGTAAATTAATATTAACTCCACATTTTAAAAAAATTACTGTTATGTTGATTATTTAGCTAATTTTTGAACTGATTATGGAATTTCAGGAAGAATAATGTGGACGTAAAGGGTTACTTTGCATGGACGTGGTGTGATAATTTTGAATGGCGCGATGGATACAGTTCTAGATTCGGGCTCATATACATAGACTATATGAATCACCTCAAAAGATACCCTAAAGATTCAGCTATGTGGTTTACTAAGTTCTTATTGAAGGAGAAAGACAAGAACAGCCCGAAATCGAACCCAAACCAAAACCAAAACCAGGAGAACCCTAACCCAGTCCCGGGCCAGAACCCGAACCAAAATCAGGAGAACCTTAATCCAGTCCCGGGACAGAACCCGAACCAAAATCAGGAGAACAAGACCCCGAGCCAGAACCAGAACGAACCCGGCCAGGAGAACAAGAACCCGAGCCAGAACCAGAACCAGAACCAGAACCAGAACCAGAATCAGAATTCGAGCAAGAACGAGGACGAGAATAAGGGGAAGGAAGAGAACCAGGGGGAAAACAAACCGTAGAGAGATGCGGGACCCACGGAAGACAGAATGGCTGAATGCATTTGAATCTGATGATATGTATGTATGTTGAATATGTAATATGTGTGCTTGTGTGTGTGGCTTGATTATGAATAAGTGGTGGAGCTTTATTTATTGATAGACGATATATAATGCTCCACGCGCGTCTCTGCTTGTACTAAAGCTTCTATCTTGTAATATGTATGCATGTTTGCTGTGTAATATAATATTTCTTCTCCACCTTATTGGTCCAACCCTAGGTCCACCGATTAGCAAACAATACCCGGGGCAAAGGCAAATCATCATTGCCCTCGACTGTCATTGATACCTGCAAGGAAACAAAAAAAAAAAAAAAAACAGAAAGTGAGAAAAAACGAACACACAGCAGAATACAGAAGAAAAACAGATTTTAATCTAGTGAGTCGAAGTTCAAAGTATTCATGCAGTCTTTGGTTTTTTCAGCAGATAAACATTTTGTTCCCATGTCAGCAGGATTGAATTGAGAAGGGATTTTCTCAAGCTTGACAGTTCCTTTTTCAACTATATCCCGGATAAAGTGGTACCTAACATCAATATGTTTTGTACGATCATGGAAAACAGGATTTTTACAAAGCTGAATTCCTGATTGACTGTCAGAATAAACAATAGGATCACCCTCTAAGTATCCAATTTCAGATAATAGACCTTTTAACCATATAGCTTCTTTAAGTGCATCAGTTATAGCAATATACTCAGATTCAGTAGTAGATAATGCAACTACGTGCTGAAGTTGGGATTTTCAGCTAATGCACGAACCACACAAGGTGAACACATATGATGTAGAGGACTTCCTATTATCTCTATCATTGGCATAATTAGAATCAGAATATCCTATTAAGTTTACACCTTGAGCACATTTTGAAAATTTAAGGCAAGTATTGGCAGAACCTTTCAAATACTTTAATAGCCATTTTAATGCATCCCAATGTGGCATACCAGGGTTTGACATGTACCTACTCAAGCAACTTACCGAATATGCAATATCAGGTCGAGTGCTTACCATAAGGTACATAACCGAGCCAATAGCATTAGCATACGGCACCTTAGACATTTCAAGTATTTCAGAATCAGTTTTTGGGGACTGATCCCTACTTAAAACAAAATGGGCAGCAAGGGGTACATTGACAGGTTTAGCATCAGACATGAAGAATTTACTCAAAATCTTTTTCACATAAGAAATCTGATTTAAATGAAGGGTATGATTATTCCTATCCCTAACAATATCCATGCCTAAGATGCGCCTAGCATCTCCAAGGTATTTCATGTCAAAATTCTCACTTAGGCAATTTTGCACATATTCGATGGATTTAATACATGGGCTGACAAGAAGCATATCATCAACATATATTAATAAGAAAGTGGGGACAGATGCATCATGCTTAAAATAAAGGCAGTGATCATGCACACTCCTTTTAAAGTTAAGGTTTTTCATGCAAGAGTCAAATTTCTTATTCCATTGCCTAGGAGATTGTTTTAGACCATAAAGGGATTTTTTCAATAAACATACATAATCAGGTTTTTGGGGATCAATAAACCCATCAGGTTGTTGCATATAAATTTGTTTATCAATTTCACCATGTAAAAAAGCAGTTTTTACATCAAGTTGTTTTAACTCCCAGTTAAAATGAGCAACTAATGCCAACACAATGCGTACAGTAACAAATTTCACAACAGGAGCAAAGATTTCGGTATAATCAATCCCCTCTTTTTGAGTAAATCCTTTTGCTACCAGCCTAGCCTTATATCTAATGCTGTCAGATTCTTCTTTAATCTTATATAGCCACTTACAAGCAACTACAGAGCAATTAGCAGGTTTAGGCACAAGAGTCCAAGTTTGGTTAACATGCAGTGAGTTCATTTCATCATTCATGGCATTTAACCAGTCAACAGAATTCCTAGAATTCACAGCCTCCTTAAATGACTTAGGTTCAAGATCAGTAGGTGATTCAAATACATTTAAAGCATGCGAGTCCATATGATAATCATTAAGTCTAGATGGTTGTCTAATGTTTCTCCTAGGTCTATCCCTAGCAAGTTGGTAATCACCATTAACATTATCATCATCACTTAAATTATCATGCTCAACATTTTCAGAATTTGAATTATCTAACACAGGCAAATTTGGTGTTTGCTCCACCTCACTTGGAGTCTCATCAGAAGCAACAATGGGCACAGAAATTGGTAAGCAGGGAAATTCAGATTCATTAAAAATCACATCTCTGCTAATAGTGACCTTAAAACCAGGATCATTCTTTAGCCAAAGTCTATATCCTTTTACACCATCAGGGTAACCAAGAAAAACACATTTTTTAGATCTTGGTTCTAATTTATCCAGTTTTTGATGCACAAAAGCAGCACAACCAAAAATTTTTAGATTTGAAAAATCAACAGCTTTTCCAGACCAAACAAGTTCAGGATATTTCCCATTTAAAGGCACAGATGGAGACCTATTAATCAAATAGGCAGCAGTAACAACTGCTTCTCCCCAGAATTTCTTAGAAAGTCCAGAAGCTGCAAGCATGCTTCTTACTTTCTCAAGAAGAGTCCGGTTCATACGTTCTGCCACACCATTCTGTTGTGGAGTGTATGGAACCGTCCTGTGTCTTTGAATGCCAGAAACAGCACACAAATTATCAAGCAGATGATTGCAAAATTCAAGTCCATTATCAGTCCTAAGTTTCTTAATTTTCTTTCCAGTTTGGTTTTCAATCAAAGATTTCCAGTTTTTGAACACATCAAATACATCAGATTTATCTTTTAACAACAAAACCCAAACTTTCCTGGAAAAATCATCAATAATGGACAGGAACCATCTTTTATTACCGTGTGTGGGAGTGGTGGCAGGCCCCCACACATCTGCATGCAAATAATCAAGTATTCCAGTGCTTTTAGGTACATTGGGGGCAGGGGAGATGGGAAAACTAACCCTATGTTGTTTTCCTTTTACACACGGTTCACAGAAGGGCATGCAAGACAGTTTATCATTTCCAAATGATCCTACTTTTTGCAAGAGTTCTAGACCCTTATTACTCATGTGACCAAGTCTACAATGCCAAAGAGTAGTTTTATCATCCTTAACAGTATTAGCATGCAAGACTGGTTTTGTAAAACACATGTACAGGTTATTCCGTTTTTCAGCTTTAAGGACCACAGAGGACCCTTTCAAAATAGACATAACACCTTTTCCCCATTTCCCCTCATAACCCTCATCTTCCAATGCAGCACATGAAATAAGATTACAGTTCAAATCAGGCACATATCTTACATCTTTCAAATTAAGAGCATGTCCAGATTCACACACAAGTGAAATATTTCCTATACCTAGGATTGGACATTTCTTATCATTTGCCATAGACACAAAACCACATTTTGTTTCCTTAAAAGTCCGAAACAGATTTTTAAACGGGGTTAAGTGAAATGTGCAGCCTGAATCAATCAACCATTCATTTTCACATAAGAAAGATGAATTTACAGAATTAGCCACAGAAGTTTCACAGAAATCAGTAACCATGAAAACATCTTCATGCATTTCTTTTTCAGAAACCTTATTGGCTTTAAGCCTTTTCGGTTGGGGACAAACATTTGCAAAATGGCCCGGTTCACCACAGTTAAAACACTTTTTGTTTTTATTGGTGGGGTTACTAGATTTTGCAGACTTATCCTTAACCTTTTCTTGGCCATTTTTATTTTCAGAAAACTTTTTCTTTTTCCTGAAATTCTTTCCTTTAACAAACATAGCATCAGCACTGTTTTGATGTTTTATACCCGAATTTGCTTTTAAATCAATTTCCTTACTTTTCAACCCATTAATAACGGTATCCAAAGTAACCTGATCCCTACCATATTTTATAGCAGATTTCACATCACCAAAGGAATCAGGAATAGCATTTAAAAGCACAATTGCAGTATACTCATCAATAGATTTATCACCGGTTTTCTTTATGTCTTGAATAAGTTTTTGAAAAATATCCATATTTTCATCTATATCCTTAGACATATCAAGTTTAAACCGAAAAAATCTTTCAAGCAAAAACATTTTATATGGGAGTGAAGTTTCAACAAATAATTCTTCCAGTTTATCCCATAAGTCTTTTGCACATTTTTGTTCTCCGACTTTTCGGATAATAGAGTCTGATAGATGCAGGATAATGGATGAGAATGCAATCTCATCCATTTCTTCCTTTTTCTCATCAGATGTGGCATCAGAAAATGTACGGGAAATACTTTTAAACACACGTTGTTGAATCAGTATTCCTTTCATTTTCTGCTGCCAAATCCCAAAATCTGAGCGACCATCAAACGGTGCCAGATTGTAGGATCCAACAGTAGACATGTTGGAGGCAGGGAATAAATCACACAAGATTTATACAATAAATCACACAAGATTTATACAAGTCAAACAATAAATCACACAAGATTTATACAAATCACGGGAGACCGAGGATTTCCAAGTTCACAAGCCGATTGATCGGTTGCGCAGGGGTTCAACTCAGTGCCGTTTTAATATGTTAATTCAGTGATGCAGAATCAAGCACACAGCAATATCAGATTCAGGTTCACAGAATTTTAACAAAGTTGCAGGCAGTCAATTTACTACACAGAGTAAACAATTAGACACAGAAAACCTGCCCGGTTTGACCGGTAACTACAGCAGTCACGCCCAAGCCTATCCGGTTCGACCGGCAACTACAGTAGTCAAAGGGTCAAAGCCGCTTTACCAGAGCGAGATTCGGGGGAACCTCGTCGGAATGAGACGACCCACCAGCCACGGTTCAATACCGTGGGGCGGATCCACCGTCGGATCAGTCACCCAGCAGTGACAGGGTTGTCACCCGGCGGCGACAGAACGGATCGACGCCCGGCGGCGACTGCAGGTAAAACGCGAGGGTCGCGCGTGAGTCGCCCAGCGGCGACTGGAAGGGGAATCGCCTGGCGGCGACAGAGGGTTCGCCCGTCGGCGACAGCGAGTCAGCGCGAGGGTCGCGCGGGCAGCGGAAGCGGTACCCGGTCACCAGACGGCGAAAAAACGAAGGCGGTGCACAGTGCGACCGGCTCTGATACCACTGTTGTGGATCGGCAGCACCGTGGTGAGGGCTCAGGGATGCCTGGTTCGCCCCGATTCGGACACAGAAGCCAATCGGTGACCTAGGTCCGTCACACAAGACGGAATACGGTCGGACTTTCACCTAAACCCGATAGCACCTTAATCCCGACGGATTTTCCTCACCCACTCGTCCCAAAACCCACCGAACACTCACACTATACACTAGAAACCACACAGGAAGGGAATCAGACAGTATAGAAGGGAGAATGGGGATTCGGACGAAATGCAGCGTGAATCGACTCTTGGATTCTTACCCAAACGACGAACGAATCGTCGATTTAAAGGGAACGAGAAAACGAGCCGGAGAACCATGCGGTTCACACAGAAAATCACGCGGGCATTAACCATCGGGAGTAAATGGCTGCCTGGGAAAGGTGAGAGACGTTGAACGACGGAAGGGGAGAGGTGAGGGGAACCGACGAGCGGCGCTCACAGGGGAAGGGCAACACAATGCCCTAATTACAGAGGGGTCGGGAAACAAAAGGTAAGGGGTGTGGGCCTGGGCCTTAAAAGGCCTGAGCCCAGAATAAGCAGATAACAGGCCCACAAACCAAAAGTGCATTTGGGCCAATACCCAAAACAACATTTCTTAATTATGTGAATGAAGACAAGTACTAATTAATTAACTATGTTTGTTATCATAGGCATACAAATATGTAATCAATTTTAAAATCACATTTCTAATTTAGAATATATATTCTTGGGATATATATTGATGCAAATAATTACTATCAACTTTTGCACCATTTTATATTTATCATTAATTGATAACATTTGCAGTATGCAGCTGCAAGTTGCGACATGGAATGAAGACAAGAGGTGTGCGGCAAACCCTAACTTCCATCGACAGTTCAATAGATGACAAAATAGGTGATGGATTTTAGGAGATTTTGTCGAAAAGTGTACATTCAAAATCCAAGTAAAAAATATATAGAGATTCATTAGGTATCTTTTAAATTGTATAATTATCTTGGTTGTATTTGAAATTCTAAAGTGAAAAAAAAAAAAAAAAAAAAAAAAAGAATAAATAGAGGTGGCTTTTGGGAGAGATTCTTTAAGCCCATTTATACTTAATTAAACACTAATATATTTCTACTGGTTTGTCAAAACCGGGTAAGTCTTTCCATTGATTTGTTTTGGCGAAGGTGGGAAATCTAGAAATTGTTTAAGCCCTTGGATTCTGACTAATTCTCCTAGTATATACCCTTTCGGCTCCGTCTGATTTTCCAGGGCTGCTCCTCCGTGGTGTAGCTGTTGGGTTCTATCAATTCCAAATTAATAATTTTATTTTCTTTCAATATAGTTTTAAATTTTTATTAATTAAATGAACGCATAACTCCTCAAATTTAAAAAAAGAAAAAGTTTCACTTGCATAATTTTATTTATTTGACGTTATAATTTATTCAATCACATATAAGTAGATATTATAAATTTATTTTTAACCAATAAATCGAACCTTTAGCTTTCGAAACAAATCTCACTTTTCAGAAGAAAACGAATATAGGAGAGACACATTTGCAAATAAATTTCAAATATCAACACCTCCTTTGACTCTTCATATGTAAGACACTTAATTTGCAATATCCTTGATTAAGGACACATGCAAGTGATAAGCATACAATAAATTAAATAATAAGGACAGATAGTTGTCTTATTATCAAATAAATTTCAAATATCAACACCTCATTTGACTCGAGACTTAATTTGCAATATCCTTGATGATTAAGGACACATGCAAATTAAATAATAAGGACAGATAGTTGTCATGATTATCCATATTCCACGTTTGAACACTTATTACAATATTTAATGTTCTCGAAGTCCCATGGTTGGTACGATGGACTAGTGGTACTTATATTATACTAAACAGTTGGATTAAGCTCATTGATCCCATAAATATAATTATAAAAAACAAATGGCTGCTTTTCAAACCTGGCTACTGCTGCTTTAATATTTTTTATAACCTTTGTTACTCAAAATTTAAATTTATATCCACTGACTTTGATGTTTTATCATTAATTTTCAATGAATTTTTAAATTTATAACAAAGTCAAGCGTAAATTAAATAAATTAATAGTTAAAAATTATTATAAAAAAGTTTAAAATTATATATCATATATTGGATCGGATAGAGTTAATAGGGATAAATAAAAGTCTTCCCATCTTTTTATTCTAGAATAATAAAACAATTGGATGGAGTTCATTGACCAAATGATCTGGCAATGCTATTTTCAAACCAAGACCAATGCTTTAATATTCTTTTATAAATTCAATTAGAGAAATAATAAATTTATACACAGAACCCATCTAATGAACACCTATAAATAGGTGAATTGTGTTGAATATCAAATCCTCCACCAAAACAAAAAAAAAGGAAAAGAAGTAGGAGTTTGTTTCATCTGTACTGGTGTTAGAAGAGGGTTGTAGAATGGGTAGCAAGAAAGCAGTGCCAGCACAAGAAATTGAGAGTGAATTTAGCAACATCAACTGTAAGAACTTCCCTGATGGTTTCGTTTTTGGAACTGCTACCTCTGCTTACCAGGTTTGTCTGAAAAACGACATTTTTATTCACCCTCCATTCATTATATATTTTTATTATTTTATGGGTTCGTTTCATTCCTTAAATTATTAGGTTGAAGGAGCAGCTGCGAAAGGTGGCAGATCCCTTAGTGTCTGGGATGTTTTCGCCTTGAGGACTCCTGGTACCTCTCTCTCTCTCTCTCTCTCTAGATGAGTTATAGGTAGAGGGGCCAGATAAAGACCCATAAGAGATGAGTTATAGGTAGAGGGGCCAGATAAAGACCCATAAGATTGTAGTTTAAGAGAGGATTATAATCTCCATCAAAACAAACGCTTATATTTTCTTCTTTAATTCAAAATTATTTCCAACTGGATTACGCTAGAAATCGCCTTCTAATGAAGAAATTATATACTGTGGATGACAGGAAAAATTGCTGATGGATCCAATGGAAACGAAGCTGCTGATATGTATGGGAGATACAAGGTAATAAACACGATGAACTTATATACATATGGAGCAATCCAATTAGGGGTATTCTTTTGTCTGTATTTTTTGCAATTTATGTTTTTTTTTTATCTAATTTTTTGAGTCGGAAAATGAGGTTTGGTATTTTGTGTGAATTAATGATAGATTTTGTCTGTTTTTCATAATTGGTCCCAATTTACACGAGAGACACCTAATTCGGCTCCTGGGCCAATTTCCGATCCCTGATTGGACGGACGCTAACATGATCCTATGTGCCAACATTAAATAATAAAATAAATCTGTCAATTATTATAAAATGAAAATATTTTTTAAAATATCTGAAATTTATTTTATAAAGTGTTGAAAATTATTTTAAATATCACAATTCTTTTTAAAGAAATGAAATTTATTTAAAAATATCCTATCATTATAAAATAATAGTAAAATGATTTTTTTAATTCTAAATTGATTTAAATAAATCCCAAAATTATTTTACGAAATTTAAAAATCAATAGTTACGGGTTGTATTCGACGGTGAAAACGCCAGATGCTAAACGATATGAGAAAAAGACCTTTAACACTATGACAATATGAAGCGGTGCGTTAAAAAAAATATTTTATTTAAAAAAAATACTAACTGAAATTATTTTGCAGGAAGATATTAAGATGATGAAGAACATGGGTTTTCATGCCTTCAGGTTTTCCATTGCATGGCCAAGAATTTTGCCTGGTATTAATTAAACTATTATTTGTTTAACATCAACAATCTTTACACACACACACACACATACACATACACAGCGTTATATTAATTAATTATTGTGTATTATAATATAATTGTATAGGTGGAAAACTTAGTCTTGGAGTGAACCAAGAAGGAATCGACTTCTACAATGATCTGATCAACACCCTCCTCGCCAACGGCATGAAGCCTTTTGTCACTCTCTATCACTGGGACCATCCTTACACTCTGGAACAAGAATACGGCGGCTGGCTAAGCAAAGAGATGGTGTAAGCAAATTAACTCCACTTAATTATAAATTAATACTCCCTCGTCTCATAAAAAAAGTCCTCTTGATTGAAATATCGTCTTCTGCAGGAATGATTTTCGCGATTTTGCGGAATTGTGCTTCTGGGAATTCGGTGACAGGGTGGAGAACTGGATCACATTGAACGAGCCGGTGAGTTACGTTGTCAGTGGATATGTTGCCTGCCTCACTCCACCTGGCAACAATGCAGCCGCCGTTGTTACTGGCTATTCTGATTCAGATGAAGATTCGGATTCAGAAACAACTGCTCCAGATACTGCGGGAACTAGTACAAAACCAACCGTCATATCTAAATCTTCACTTCGGCATAAAAGCAATTCTTACAAGAGCAATAAAAGACCTGGAAATAATTTCATCCCTTATAGAGGGTTTACCAAACCGATCACTAATCTTGATGCTGCTAGACTTGGGGCTCCTACTGAACAGTTCATGAGCTTAATGTCGGATGTAGCCCCCGATCATAAATTTGCGGCTGATTACAGAACGAATTTAGCCAAAGATGCTTACACTGCCGGAAGGAACATGCTCCTTGCTCATGCTGAGGCTGTTCATTCGTACAGGACCAAATTTCAGGTTCTTTTCTTTTTCTGGATTCAAATTCTGTATATGTTAGTGTGTGCGCGAACGCGCTTGTAATTAATTATCTTGTTTCCGATTATAACGACAGGAGCATCAGAAAGGGAAGATAGGAATTACACTTGTTTCTCATTGGTTTGAACCATACAGTGACACAGAAGAGGACAAAGAGGCTGTGAAAAGAGCTCTTGATTTTATGCTGGGATGGTAATTAAGCATAACTGGAATTTCAGTTTCTTTTTTTTTTAGTATTTGTTCATTTCACTCCAATAATTTTTTTATTTTGTTTCAATTAATTTCAGGTTTTTGGAGCCTCTTTTAACTGGTGACTATCCTGAAAGCATGAAACGCAACATTGACCCTAAAAATCTTGTAAAATTTTCAGATGAAGAGAAGACGAAGCTGAAAGGGTCGTTAGATTTTCTGGGATTAAACTATTATACAACCTATTATGCAGCCAATGATCCCAACCCTGATGTTGTTGTGGGCTATAACAAAGATCAGCAAGTTAGGACGCACAGTAAGCTCCTGCCATTATCGACCGTTGATTTAACCTAGCATTTTCTTTTCTTTTCTGAATTTAAAATGATATATTATTCATTTTTCTTCTGGCAGAAAAAAGACTGAACGGAAAGAAAAGCGAACGCATAGGCTTAAGGGTAAGTTTTTCATAATTGATTATTGGTTATTTCTTACTAAACTGATGTGTCTGATAATCATTAATTTATTTATGATTATTTTAGTCTGGTGCAAGGTGGTTGTACATTGTGCCACGTGGAATTCACGGGCTCCTGAAATACGTGGACGCAACCTACAGCAAACACAATCTTCCTGACATATACATAACTGAAAATGGTACTCTGTAATAATCTTTTTATTTGAAAAATAAATAATTTTCTACCCAATTTAAGTTACATAGTTTCCTGACATTTATCGTTGACTTTAGGGGTCGCTGAAAAGAAGAATCACAGGATCACTGCTTACGAAGCTTGTAGAGACACAATGAGGGTGAATTATTACCGGGATCATCTTGGGAATGTGCTGAAAGCAATCAAGTAAATATATTTACTTATCAAACTTGTAAATTATAAACCCTACATTCAAGAAATACTGTTGTCTTGATTATTTAGCTAATATATTGAACTGATTATGACGATTTCAGGGAGGGTGTGAAGGTAAAGGGTTACTTTGCATGGTCGTGGTGCGATAATTTCGAATGGGCCGAAGGATACAATTCTAGATTTGGCCTCATTTATATCGACTACATGAATCATCTGAAAAGATACCCTAAAGATTCAGCTATGTGGTTTGCCAAGTTTTTACTGAAGGAAAAAGGCAAGTGCGACGAGAAATCGAGCCCAAATCAGAATGCGAAACCGGGCCACAAGGAGAACTAGGGCCCGAATGGACCTTAGAGAAATGTGTAACACATTGAGGACTGTGTGTGTGGATTAGAATCTGATGATGTTTTATATATTATGTATTATGTGTGTAGTTTGATGGTGAATAAGTGGTGCTCCACGGCGGGGGAATTCTTTCGCTATAAATTTTTATTTTTGGGTTGTAATGTATGTTTGCTATGGAAATTAATAAGAATTTGTTAATTAATTACTGTATAGGTTCTTCACAGCTGCAGACAAAAGGCTAGTCATATAATATACACCATGAAATCGTTCGCTAAATGCTTGTCTGGCCTCGATTTGAAAAGTATAATAAACAAGTTCAAAAAACTTTAATACTAATTTTTTTTAAAACAAATAAATACTATTTTTATTTTTGTTGGAACCCAATTTATAGGATCATTGGCGCTACGTCGTTTCCCTTTCATGATCAACATCATTTGAAATGAATTCTCCAATTAATATGACCCTCTCATAGTCACAACTGGCACATTAAATTGTACTTAGTATGTACAAATCTCTTACATATGTGACTCAAGAAAAATTGTAATTTTGTCTAAAATAAATATTAAATAACCTCATAAAATAAATTGAGCAATACAAATTAATTAATCATACGACTAACATATCATATTATATATTATTTCGAAAAGTGTTTCAATAAAGAAAAGAAGAAATCAGTCAAAATCAGTCCAGCAAAGAAAAATAAAAAAAAGAAAAAAAAGAGTGAAGCAAAATTGAAGAAGAAGGAGGGATCCAAAGCTATCTAAATTGGAGATTGGAATTTTGGTGGGGTGCATTTTGACCCTTTTTACTAAGTTTTGGGCCCAAGTGGTATTACTTTGGAAAAGAGGGTTCTCTTCGTGGATATAAAGCAAACCACATAATAAAAAATAAATAGTTAGTCTCTTGCATCAGATGTATTGTGCATCTTATTTATAGTAATACTTGTTTAATTAAAAAAATTTATTTATTTATTTAAAAAGTATTACTGTACTTTTTAATGTAATAAATCAGTATAATATCTTTAAATAAATAAATAATATATTTTAGTTAAACAAGTAAAATTTTATATCATTTTGTACGATACACATAAATTTTTGCAATAAATAAAAAGTAAGAAAAAGAAAATGCATTTTTAGAAAGAGAAATTCAGATTCTCTGCTTCTTTTTGCTTTGTATATTCTGAACTGCATTGCTGGTTAAGGTATCATACCATTATTGAGATACAAGTACAATTTTCAGCTTCATTTTTACTATCTTTATTTCATTTTGTATTTCATTATCATTTTATTAATACATATCAATTATATACAATGATATAATTAATGAACATGCATCATATAATTTTATTTTTAATCTTTTCAATATGCTCGTCATGCATCATGTATGGCTACATCAAATCGTAGATTTTCATTTTTCATTGAATCTATGATCCTCACGATCAATTTTAGTATGTGTTTGATGCCATTTTTATTATTAGGGTGGTTTATCATTTACAATACGAAAAATGAAAATCTCAATTTCATGCGGTTATATGCGATAAACGTGCAATTATTTGATGAAAATTTTAATTTTCAGCTAAAAATATGACCAAACTAATGCGAGATAAAACTTTAAAAGTAAATAAATTATATGACGAATTTTATAATTTTTTATATAGATACTGTGTAATTAATAAAATTAAAATATGATATGGAATTGATGCAATGTCCATGAAACCGTCATTTTTGCCAGTGGATTTCTTGTATCTTTCTAATGCTACTAAAACGTTGAATAAATATAAATTATTTGGACCCAGAAAAGTAAAAAGAAAAAACTTATAATGTCTACTGGATAATGATAATAATAATATTGAAAGAAACGTGTATATTTTCGAGAGAGAGAGAGAGAGAGAGAGAGATGTGTATTGGATAAGGAGTGGAACCAATGTTTGAGAGGCCAAAAAAGGAAAAATGGCCGATCTTTTTTAGTAGGGTAGTCTTTTTACGGAAAAGAAAAGAGGCAGATTATACTGGGTCAGAATATAACCAACATTTTCTAATTAAAAATAAAATAAAAAAAATTCATAATTTCTAAAATATAATTATTAAGATTACATGTTCAATTATATAGATTTAATCATATAAGTTAAATCATGTAAATTTACACAAAGTATGATGTACATCCAATCGAGAGGAGGAAACATGTTTGGAGATGAGGAGGCCGGAAGTAAATTTGTGTATCATGGGTATAAGATATTAACCAAAAAGGAAAAAAATAAATACAAGTATTTATTAATGCACTCTGAAGTGCATCAATTCATTATTTACTTTTAGATTGAAATACTATGCATATTGAAATTGATCGGGATATGTAATATTGTAATACTTAGAAGAAGAAAGGCGAACACAATTATTTATTATACTCCTCAAATACTTTAGGTTGTTTTTGTACAAGATTGGAGACTTTTGTGGCACAAACGGCTGTGGATTGTCAGATATCAAATTAATAGGTTTAATGAGATTTTTTTTTTGTACTTTATAATCTATAATTTACTAGTGTATAATATATACTTTTTTTTTTCTTTTTTCTTTTTTTTGGTTAAAGATTTTACTTCTGTATAATATAATTTTTTAATCAATTCAGTAAAGATATAATTTTTAAAAAATTATTAATTTTCACTAATATAACTTTGCTAATTTGATAGGGAGACAAAAACTAGCATGGGGCAAAGGGCACTGACCCCTGAAAAAAAGAGAGAGAAAAAGTGCATTAGTAATTTCATATAAGTATCCTAAAATTTACATAAAGAATATTGAAGTTTTTAAATCATTGTACAAGCAAGCAGGGCCTTCATATTATTTATTTTAACAAATATCATAAAATTATCATTAACGAAACAACCATTTGAAAATTTTGAGGTAAAAATCCTATTTTGAACTTACAATTTTTGTTTTAGGTTAGATTTCTATCAATTTGTGTGACTAAGTAGGGACTAAAGATTATGTTCTTGCCTGTAATTTAAAATCTTAAGTGATTCTGTTATCATGCAATTAATAAATATGGTATAGTTGGTTGCTCATTTTTAATGAGATTTTTTTTGTACTTTATAATCTATAATTTACTAGTGTATAATATATACTTTTTTTTCTTTTTTCTTTTTTTTTGGTTAAAGATTTTACTTCTCAAATACTATTTTGAACTTACAATTTTAGTTTTAGGTTAGATTTCTATCAATTTGTGTGACTAACTAGGGACTAAAGATTATGTTCTTGTCTGTATAAATATGGTATTTTTAGTGCACTTAGCTTATGCGAGAAGATATGGAGCAGCTATAAATAGGTGAAGTGTGTGTTTGATTTTAGTCAACCATAAATCCTCCACTAATATTAATACTAATTATTGGAAAGAGGTTGTTGTGTGGCAATGGGGTTAAGCGAGTCAAAGCCGCATGAAGTTACGAGTGAGTTCTGCAACATCACTCGCAACGATTTCCCTGATGATTTCGTTTTCGGAACTGCTACCTCTGCTTACCAGGTTTCTCTCAAAACCATCCCATATTCATCATCATTACCTAACCATTTCTCACTGTTTGTTTATTTTTTTCCATTTCTTTCCTTAATTTAGGTTGAAGGAGCTGCTGCGAAAGGTGGCAGAGGCCTCAGTGTCTGGGATACTTTCGCCTTGGAAACACCTGGTCTCTCTCTCTCTCTCTCTCTCTCTCTCTCTATGTATGTATGTATGGCGATAAATAGACAGTTTTCGCTTATTTCTTATGAAAAAGTTAATCATGTGCGCAACAGGAAGAATCACTGATGGATCCAATGGAAACGTGGCTGTTGATATGTACACCAGATTCAAGGTAATAATACAACTCAAAAGTTATGATGAGTGGAGCACGAGAGAGAGAGAGAGAGAGAAGCTAAGATAACATAACTTGTTTTGCAGGAAGATATTAAGATGATGAAGAACATGGGTTTTGAGGCCTACAGGTTTTCCATTTCCTGGCCAAGAATTTTGCCTGGTAATAGAGTTACATATCTGCTTAACTGTACCATCAAACAATATATGAATAGATAATATTAAAACTAACTTTTTGTTTATGTCTCTCATCAATTTAATCAAATGTATATATTAATTAAAAAATAGGTGGAAAACTTAGCCTTGGTGTGAACCAAGAAGGTGTTGACTACTATAATGATGTCATCAACACCCTCCTTGCCAATGGCATCCAGCCCTACGTCACTCTCTTTCACTGGGATCTTCCTGTCACACTGGAACAAGAATATGGTGGTTTCTTAGACAAACAAATTGTGTAAGTAATCCAAGTCCTACATGTATAGGATCCTAATTCATTAATGAATGAATTACCTAATGGGATTTTACAACAGGACTCATTTTGTGGAATTCGCGGAAGTGTGCTTCTGGGAATTTGGCGATAGGGTGAAGCACTGGATCACATTCAACGAGTCATGGAGTTACGTTGTGTGGGGATACGTCGGCTGCGTTTCTCCGCCTGGAAGAATGGCCTTTGAGCCCGGCCACGTTCCTGACTCGGACTCCGACTCGGATTCGGATCTTTTCAATAAACCCCTCACCGTTGCTAAAGTTGTTGAAGACATATGGCGTACCCTCAACGCTGAAACATGCCCTAAAGTACCTGGGTATAGTTTCGTCCCTTACAAAGGCTACAGGAAAGTGGAGACCCTCTATGATTTGGTTAAGTATGGCGCTGTTGATGAAAAAACCCATTCAAAAGCCGCAGAAAAAAACAGTCATTTCGCCTCCGGTTACATAACTGATCTCGCAAAGGATGCGTACATTGCCGGAAGAAACATGCTCCTTGCTCATGCAGAGGCTGTTCATTCTTACAGGACCAAATTTCAGGTTCTTTTTTTGTTTTTTTAATAATTTATACACACACACACAGATATATATACACGCATAGATACACTTGGATACTTAAATGATGAGCGCGCAGGAACGTCAAAAAGGGAAAATTGGAGTAACACTTGTTTCCCACTGGTTTGAACCATGGACTGATGCAAAAGAAAACAAAGCGGCGGCAGAGAGAGCTCTTGATTTTATGTTGGGATGGTAATCAATTATTGGTTTGCAATTTATTTTTTTTATAATAAATTCCCGGATTTCGATCCACTGAATTTATTATTTCAGGTTTTTGGAGCCTATGATAACTGGTAACTACCCAGAAAACATGATAAAGCATGTTCCCAGTGAAAATCTGCAACAATTTTCTGGGCAAGAGGTTGAGAAGCTGAAAGGGTCAATGGACTTCCTGGGATTAAACTATTACACAGCCTATTATGCAGCCAACCAAAATCCTGGCGTCTTAAAGGGCTACAACAGAGATCAGAATCTTAGGACACACAGTAAGTTCTTCGGAATATATTAATATAATTGTATTAAATAAGTTAATAACTGATCAGGCAAAATCCCAATTTCTCTTGGCAAACCTTTTTTACAGAGACTGATCTACTCTTTTTCTTACAGAGAAAACCATAGACGGAGAACGCATAGGCGAGAAGGTATGATAATTAGTCTTTTACACAAAAAGCTTCTCTACACCCGAGTACATGCAAAGTTCAGTATAATATTAATAATTTAACCAAAAAATATTACATGTTACCCTATGAACAGTTAATGTTAGTTTTTTAATATTATTACTTCTTTACCTAAAAAGTATGATGTACATGAAAGTTACTCATTTTTTATCGATATTTGATTATAACTAATGGGATTAATTTGTTTGATAATCATGAACTAATGTATACCTCTCATTTGACATGCAGACTGGTGCTAAGTGGTTGCACTTTGTCCCCTGGGGATTTTACAAACTTCTGGAGCACATAGATGGA
Source organism: Caryopteris x clandonensis (assembly GCA_028749325.2). Taxonomy (NCBI): domain Eukaryota; kingdom Viridiplantae; phylum Streptophyta; class Magnoliopsida; order Lamiales; family Lamiaceae; genus Caryopteris; species Caryopteris x clandonensis. Next base: position 773,194 of record JAPYKT020000002.1, on the reverse strand, counting down.
AAGTACAACAAAGATGGCAAATTCCCCGACATATACATAACTGAAAATGGTATTTTCTCCAAAGATCCCAGCTGCTAAATAAATTCATATTTATTTATATTAATTGATTTTTGGATCAAATATTAAATATAGGTTACTCTGAAAAAGCTGACCCCACCAAAACTGCTGCGGAGGCTTGCAAAGACCAACAGAGAATTAGATATTACCAAGATCATCTTGGACATCTTCTCAAAGCAATCAAGTAATTAGCATCTTATTTTCAAATTAAATTAAAAATCTGCATAATAAAAGTTCCAAATTAGTTTTTGGCTAAACTCCAATTATTTTACGGCAGTTCCAAAAGCATACGCGTGAACGTAAAGGGCTACTTTGCATGGTCGTGGTGCGATAATTTTGAATGGGCCGAAGGATACACTTCAAGATTCGGGCTGGTTTACATAGACTTTATGAATAATCTCAAAAGATATCCAAAAGATTCGGCTATATGGTTCTCTAGATTTTTGGTGAAGAAGGAGAAGCCGAAACTGAAGGAAAACCCAGAACCGAGCTCGCCGAGCCATGGGGACCAAAAGAAGAAGCCCAGGCCCCGCCGCCACCTTGAACATGAAAAAATGCTGTCCTCATTGGAAGTCTAAGTTCATGCAATTAGGCCTTGTTGTATTATGTTATGTGTGTGTATCTGGTTTGATGGTCGATGAATAAGTGGTGGAGGAGCTTCAGTTATGGAGATTACTCAGCTCTCTGTAGAATGGGGCACTTCGTGTGTGGAATGCCACCACTACTGTTTCAGTTTTTTTAATTTGTGTCTTGTAATAAAATATGTGTTCTCTATGGAATGACAACTTCTTGATTGCGTGATATTAACTAAATGAGCATTGTAAATCGATTGCTCTCTCTCTCTCTCTCTCTCTCTCTCTCTCTATATATATATATATATATATATATATATATAAACATCATATTCACACACACACACACACACACACATATATATATATATATATTTGATAAGTACTTTCCCCCAATCCACGTAAAGTTCAACATGTATATTATCCTAACTTTCACATATTTGTCATTTATCTTTATAATTGCGTGAATTAAGGGCAATCAAGGTAAAGTTCAACACGTAAAAATTATCAGAGTATTTTTAGTAATTTTATGGTAATTTAATATGAAAATGTGAAAATAAAACATAATTATTTGAAGAGAAATTTAATTTTTGTGTGAACAAGATTAAATTTGTTCAATTAAAAAGATAAATAACAGAATTGTTACATTAAAATATACAAGATAAATTATGATACTGCATTATAGTGATAAATATACAAAATTTACACATAATAATAATAATAATAATAATAATAATAATAATAATAATAGTAATAATAATAATAACAACAACAACAACAAATAATTAAATTTCGAGAGAATACCAAAAAAAAATTAGGAAACAACAAATAGCCAACTTATATCATTATTATATTATTGTGGAAGCGTAGCATTTAAAGCTGACGTGGTAATAATAAAACAAAAGGAAAACGGGAGATAGCATTTCTTTGGCAAGGAGAGATCCCTGCGTTATCCACTCCCTACATAATATAACTAACATCTTCAACACACCCCAATAAATCTATCCCATCAAACACAGCAATGGCTGCTGCTGCAAGTACTGCTCATTATATAGCTGCTCAAAATCACCTTTCTCCAAGTATTCAAAGGGTTCCAATTTCGCGTTCATTTCCGACATATTTCCATGCAATAAAACAACGCCGGAAGCTATTAGTGATCAGAAATTCCAGTGAAGAAAGTGGTACAGCTACTGAACAAGAATCTGAGACGCCGGTGGAGCTCCCTAAAGGGCCTCCCTCCCTAATTTCAGCTCTTAATGTAGAGAGAGCTTTGCGTGGCCTCGGTATAATCTTTCACTTTTTTTGTTTTTTTCTTTTTTCATGGATAAATTTGTGTAGAAGATTATTGATGGAGTTGTGTTCTAGAGTTGCAGCAATTACGGACATTGATCATTATGGCAGGCTAGGTCTTCGGGCTGGATGTTCGTATGATGAGGTCCCAAATGAACTTTAAACATTCCAACCCCCCCCCCCACCCCCCCAAAAAAAAAAGGAAGAGTTAACATTTTTACGATCTTTCAATATGCTTAAATTATAGTGTATACACTAGAAACTTAGTTGTTTTGTAAAGATATCTCCAGGTTGATGTTGCATACAAAAGGAAAGCAGCAGAAGTGATGAATAAAGGGTTGGAGGAGGAGGAAGTTAGCAAGGAGCTAGAGCAGTTGAAGGTGGATGACATAATTAATTAGATTCCAAAAATAATTTCTTTGTTTTTTTTAAGAAAAAGAAAAGTAAAATCTTAAGTTGGGGATTGTCTGTGTTGGTCAGGAATCATATTCAATATTGTCATCTGTGGAAGAGAGAAGGCTGTACGATTGGAGTTTGGCAAGGAGTGGGAAAGCAGATACATACATGTGGCCTTTTGAGGTTGATATCACACAGACTCCAAAAGGAGACCCCCCTCCTCAGGTACCTCACCACATCCCCCAATACACTTCATACTACATCCCATTACATATAATACATAAATATATATATATATATAATAGTTTCTTATTTACTTTCATATCTATAACTATGTATGCGCAATACCATAACTTTTGTGTAACAGGCTCTCTTAAATACATTTCATGGGACGAAGATCAAATTTAATTTACTTTTCCTTTAAAGTGTATGGGCCAAAAAACATGAAAGTGCATGGGGGTAAATATAAAGAGCTAGGGCAGAAACTGTATTTTCCCCTTAACATGGTTTGTTGATTTTGTGTGTGTGAATATATAGGTCAAACCTCAAGGATAGAGGTATCCATAGGTATCCCACACACACACACATTTGAGAGAGAGAGAGAGAGAGAGAGAGAGAGAGGGAGGGAGAGAGAGAGAGAGGGAGGGAGGGAGGGAGGGAGGGAGGGAGGGAGAGATGTCCTACCATAAATGATTGTAGAGGAACATACATACCTTCATCAGCATCGGCACAAGTGCCACCTCTGTGCCTAGAGCTATTGAGTGAGAAATAAAAACTTCCAAACAATATTTTCAATTGCCAGAGCTCTGGCAAAAACTTTTTTGCTAGCATCTGAAACTTAGCTTGAAGAAGGGACGAGGGTTAGTCAGAAAATAATCACATAAAACAATACCAGATTGGAAATAATTCTTAAAAGGTAAACCAATCTTAACTTTCTATAGCAATTTTTCTAAGTTAGAGACTGCCTTCGACCTAAATGTATTAAAATATGTAGTTATGAGAATTATGTTAAAAAAAAAAACTCTTAGAAGACTAAGACACACCTATTAACAAGGTGATACAAATACCTACTTAAAGGATAGCAGATGGATCACCATGTCCACTAGCTCAACTTCATGTAAAATTTTCACCTCAAAGTTCACGGCCACTTCTTTAATATGCTCTTCGTTTATGGTAACGGTATTCATCCCTGCGGTCTTTGTCAGATCCACTCACCACCTGCCATCTTTCATCATGCTGCTTCTCTCTTGAGTGCTTTACAGATTGTCTGGAAGAATCATGGGCTGGCTCCCTCTCTTTATATCCTCCCCTCCTATCAATAGGTGTGGTAGGCTCAACACCAGACTCTGATGAACGGCTGTGATGTTTTTTGTGAGAACCATGGACATCAGACTCAACCCGTCTTTTAACATCCTTTTGGGCCGAGCGACGACCCAAACTAGAATCACTCTCATAGTGTCCCTGTCTCTCATCGTACTTCTTTGACTCTCCATGATGAAGATTGTGCCTCCCCTCACTATGCCGATCAGAGCTTCTGCACCTATCCTCTTTGCCCGAATTTGACCTCTCTGATTGAGACAGCCTCTTGTCTCTTCCAGAGATAGAAGATCGGTGGCTCTTTTCATGTCTTCCATCAGCATAATGGACATCAGAATGCATGTTCTTGTCATGCTGATCTCTTCTCCCCAGTCCTCGGGGCAAGCTATTATCGTCAGAGTTGCACAAACTTGATTCTCTATCTTCCTGTAGTTTGTGATCATGTAATTTTTCTGGACGATAATGTCAATAGCATTCTGAAGAATCATCTTTGTTGCCAGAATGTTGTTCTCTGTTGCAAAGCCTCCATTAGAAATTTGTATCAAGCCCCACATTTTAAGAAGCAAATAAATGTGAAGCTCCTACTTACCTTCCTAGGTTTTCATTTGAGTGCTTCCTCTTATTGCCACACTGTTGAAGCCCAACGTGATCAACACGAGGAGGTCCCATATTCCCCATTCTCAAATTTCCACTGCAAAATGTACAGTGTATCAAAATCTGGAAGTATGACTTTATGTCCACCAGAAGGTGATTGAAACACTCAGAGAACATACCTAGGCCCCGGCAGGCTTCCGTGCATCGAAGGAATGTAAGAAGGAACAGCCCAAGGTGAAACAGGGACCATGGAGGAATTGAATGGCATCATTGTAGGGTTGCTATACATATTTGAATAGGATGTAAAGGGAGGTACTGACGAGCCTCCATTCCAGTAGGGTGGTGCATAGCCTGGCATGACTCCATGAAATGATCCATTTCCTAAAAAGCTCAGCTAATTAAGAATTTGCAAATGCCAGGAAAACAATAAATGAATATTGACAGTACCTGGCTGAAACATGGGATTTGGATGGCACATAGGGCAGTCTCTCATAAGAAGGTCAGGAGAACCGCATGTGTAGCAATTGCGTATACCCTGATATCCAACAAAATCACATTGATATTAAAATACTATGTATGTGATAGGTCCCCTATTGAAATTTATCGTATTATATTATATAAATTCTTAGTGGCGGGACCATCTTTAAATAAATAATTTAAGTGTAATGATTTTATTTGGAAAAAGTTAATAAAAATAGATGAAAAAAACATGAAATGGGTGTTCATCATAATAAAAAAAATGGAATGATTTTGAAAACATAATCAAACATCCCCAAAGCCATGGAGAAAAATGAAAGAGAAAATGACTTGGGAATTTGGACTCATCGACTTTTCTGGCAAATGATGTCCTCATACAGGCAGATCTCAGCTAGGGCAAAACATTGAAAGATTATGCAACATGAGATTCAATGGATATTCATGAATAGATGCACTACTGAAGTTACCTTTTTATACCCGCCAAGACTCGAGAAGTTTCTCCCTCCACCTGAAAACAAAACATTAGCAGAGGTCTTACATCAGATTAAACTATAACTTTTCACTACAGAGTGAGACAGACAATAAGGCAGTTTAGTATACCTGCAGAACCAAACCACAGTCCCCCCTTCCTCTCAATGTTATAATCAGCTGAAGAGAAAATGGAAAAGGAAGGAACATGAAAGGGAATAAAGAACTGATAGACAATAAACAAGAGCAGTTTAAATATTGGATGCAACAGAAAATATTAGATCCATCTCAAATAGATTATATGGGGAAATTCCACGAGAAGAAATTGAAAACAAGAGATGTTCAAGAGATCACAATTTCAGGCATTATGAGGATTTAAACAATCTGCTATCCTTCAACCTTAGCCTAATGTAATGCTTACACTCATGATATATTAGAGGGAGATGGTTTCCTGGAGCAAGAGATTTCTAATGGCTTTACAGACAGACAGTGTGAAATCTTCAAGTATTCAATCATGGACAAAGTAAAGTTCTCATTTATATAACCATTTTTCATTAACGCCATTACCTTCACAATTAACCCGCTAAAGGTCCATCAAAACTAGCATATAGAGGCAGTTTAATAAGGTGATGTTTATCGAATAGCTAGAACAATTTGCAATGTATAAAATTATAGCATTGAACAAAAGCAAGTACCTTCATCGTGAACTATAGCTTGAGGATGAACAGGTTGATTTTCACCCTCAAAATCCGCCAACTGAGCAAACTCTTCACGTTCTCTTAGCATATCATTATGACGAGGATGCATGCCTCTTACACCATCTAATTGTGATGGATGAGCAGAGTTGAACTCTCTATTACCAGCATTAAAATATGGCATATTTCTCCGATGTTGTTGCTCATAAAATGATTCCGTGAAAACTTGATTGGATCCTTTCCCAGTTGCACTAGATGACTCAGGCAATTCAAATTCCCTTTGGGCAACAGTTAAAGCACATGAAACTTCCTTCGCTTGAATTCCAGATTCTCCATCTGCATTTACAGAGGGTAAATAAATAAAATAATTTCAAAAAAAAAAAAAAAAAAAAAAAAAAAAAGCATGCACCAGTCCAAGGAAGTTTTCATCCAGATAAGTTGTCTACCTGGCACATATTTCTGCATGTTGTTCTCTATATCAGCATCAAGCATCTGAGATTCAAGGAAATGCTCAATTGCCTGCCGTAGAGACAAATTCGGTAGCAGATCTCCTACACTACATTTGCTAGAAAAGCATTTGGGGCACATCCTCTTTTCCATAAGGACTTGACGAATACCTGCATTGACACGAATAAAGAGATTTATAGAGATTGACATGGATCCATGAATACTTTTAAACTCTGCAGAAGGGTTCCATGTAAATAAAATCTAGAGATGGGCAGTATTTCCTGAGCAATATAGTATAATACAAACTATGAAGCAACTAAACACAACTTGTTCCAGAATAAAGAACTCACACTTCTCACAAAAGCTATGCTGGCAACAAGGTATCATCACAGCATCCTTGAAGAAATTGTTGCACAGTGAGCACTTCATTTCCAATGGCAAATTAGTACATTGCACAGCCAGGAAATTGGATGTGGGCAGCCTTTTAACAACCAAAACAATGTATCAGATCCATGCAAATACTTAATATAACACTACAAAATGAAGAAACAAATGAACTTACTTGTTTAACTTCAAATGCTCATCAACACCAGGCAAAATGTTCCTACCCTTGCCATGTTGACTAGAACCTGAATTAACATCATTCTATAGTAAGCAAAGTCTAAAGCAAAAGACTAGAAAAAAGATTACAAGAATGAACAAACCTCTTGGTATTCCATTGTTCAGTTCAGAAGATTCAAGCTTCCTACATTCTTCTAATCTGGAGAAGAAACAAGATCAAATGTTAAATAATCAAGTGAAACAATAATGAAAATATGCGACCATGACTACATGAACACCGTCACAAAGTCAAATTCCATTGACGTGTGCTGGTGAAAAGTTATAAATTTGAGGGACAGCACACATTTTACAGTCAAGCAGTTTTGTTCTTTAGAAGAAACTGTCGATCATTGCCTACATTAAAGGAGAAGTAATAAAGAACTCATCATCCATTAGATCATATACAGAGACATCATCAAGCAAACAAATTTTACCACGAGCAATTGATCTACATAATTAACTTAATTGAAAGGACGGCCAACATGCCCAAGTTCTATGGCCCAAGTAATGTGAACCTGTGCTTGAACAATTTATGACATATTTATCACCTCTTTCCTGCACCTAGACATGTTGAAAATGAGGAAACAATTGTGGACCCAGAAAGTAATTATTGTACATACTGCTTTCAGTGATATTTGTGATCAGACATTTCTTTGCTTAAGCTATGATGGCATCATTTCTCTACTCTATCTTACTGCCTGAATTTACCCAAGCAAAATATTTGGCCTCATGCATGTGACAAAATGTTCATAAATAGGAGATGCACTTGAGTAATGTCACAATATTCTTCACCTAGGGTCTGTTTTCCGGCACCTGTTGTTAACACAAAATAGAGCATCTGTCCCAAAAGTTTTGTCTGCAAAACAAAATAATCCAACCCACTTTTCTTAGAACAGAAGTTAAAAAGAAAATCCCACACATGAATCAGTGGTAGCAAAAGGGTGTAAAACAAACACGATACCACACCACCAAATTGGATAACAATTAGCACGAAATCGATCCCAAATCTCAGAATCATGGAATCACAATTGTAAGAGAGAGAGAGAGAGATACATAACATTTTTGCAAGCAACTCAGTGCTTCGTCTACCCCTCTAAATGGTAAATCACATCTTGATACTAAAAGTGCAAGTTCTAGATAACCCTATGTTCTGTTCAAATAATTGAACTCCATACATCTAACGGAAAGCAATTGCAGTAACATAAATCAATAGTAAGAAAAACACAACCGCGATAATGAAGTGGCAAATACGGGATTAGATCGAACCTCACTCTGGTATGCAACAGCAACTCTGGTACCTGAAAGATAAGGCAGAAAATTCTGTTAAGACAGTTATTATATCACGAAACTCTGAGCCTCACAACTGGACTACGAAATTACCTCAGTCTTTGAATATACACAAATGAATTCCAATTTCATAATTACGATAATATGAGTCCAACAGAATCAACGCAAGCATTTCCTAGGGAATCTAAATTCTACGAGTTTAGTAGAATAGTAACTCTATGTGATTATTTTTTAAAAAAATAAATTAATTACAGTACCAAATAGATGGCGGAAGGCGTCGCGGCAAGCGTCATACACGAAGGAAGCGTACTGGTCGTCCTTCTCAGCTGCTCTCATTATTTCCGGCTGCGCCGCTAGCGGAAACCGCCGTATGCCGCCGCTGCCACTAGGTCCGACATCCGAGGTTCTACTGCTAGAAGCATCTCCCGTAACCGCTGTTGCTTCTCTCAACCCCATCCTCCCCACGCACTCACGCTTCCTCGCTCTCTCGAAAATCCCAAATGAAAGTGTTTTCGGTTTCCGAAAAAAAAAAAAAATTACAGACGACACCGTTTCGTACGCCAATGCGGGTTGGAAAATAAAAGAAATATAAAAAAATAAAAAAGCCGTTGCCGGGGATCGAACCCGGGTCTCCCGCGTGACAGGCCGGGATACTCACCACTATAAAATATAATTTTAAATTACAATGGGACAGGAGCATTGTAGTTCTTCTATATTTGTTGAAGTTTTTGACAATCCCCTTTTTACCCATAATATCTACAATAATATAATTTTAATTCCAATCCAATTTTCGTATCATTTAAATTATTTTGTCTTATTTCATCTAAATGATTTAAAGTTAATACTTATTTCATTGTTTAATTTAATATTTTCTTTTAAAGATTAAATTATTATTGAAGAATAATTAAAATTATAGAAATAAAATATTTGATCGTCTCTTATTAAGTTACACTATAACTGTATGACATTGCTAATAACAGTAATTGGAAAGATCCATGAGTTTAAATATAATAGAATACAATGCATATTTTGGTTGTGCACGTAAACTTTCTTGCTGAAAATTCGAAATGGAGGATATTTTGAAATAAAATGATGATAATATGAACGTGTAGTCAATAAGAAAACAATAAAAGTTATCATTATGTAAAGTATAAAATTTTAGATTAAACGATAATTTGGCCAAAAATAAGAAATAATAATGAAACTTTAGCATTTACCATTGAACTTAGAAAGTTTATTCTATTCAATTTGTCCATTGAGCTCCCCTTAACTATTTATTAGCTACTTTAGTTCTCTAATATTATTGATTTATATTGCGTTTTATCTTACAAAACCATTAATATGCATAAGGCTTGTTTGGTACATGGGAAGAGACAAGCCATGATAACATTATACATTTGCCAATTATGTATCAATCTAAATTCTTGGCAAGTTTTGAATACATTCTCATGCCCATCATAATCAATCTCGTGTTTGGTTCAATATCTTGCATTAGGGTAATTTAAGTCAGGTTAAACTTTAGTTTATATCGAATAATTATTTGTTGTGTTAAAATAACTATTTGTGCCAAACAAGAATAAATAACCACGTAAATATATATATAATTTATTAAATATACACTCTATTTATAATAATCAAAATATCAACTATATCATAAATTTTATACGTAAACCATGAACACGTGGACCAATGTACCAAAGAAAATGTGTACTCTAATTTTGTTAATGGCATTCGGCATATATTCAAACAACAACTATTTCCTCTTTCGAAGTAGTTGATTAAAAGTGTGACATATTCGCTCTGTTTAAAATAACTGCTACAAATACAAGTTTTAAGAAATATAATATATTAAATTTATACAGCGAAAATTATACGCTCACGCACGCGAGTGTAGTATAAGGATCAATAACGTCATCTAAAAAATTGATGAGTGACGATTCCACCACCGTCATGCATGTAGGCCAACCTTCATAACACAATTTAATGATACATAGCAATATTTTCCACCAGTCCACATATTTTCTAACAACTTTCCACACCTTACCAACAGCTATAATTTTATAGTTATAAACTCGTACAAGCATTTACAATACATTTATTATTAAAGATTGATGAGGTCAAATAATTTTAGGTCGTGTGTATTATCGTTCTCTTTTATAGATAAAAGATTAAAGACACTTTTTATATATAAAGTGTAAGAACAATTGTTTCCAAAAAAGTAAAAAAAAAAAAAAAAAAATAACAACTACGGACAAAATTGAATATAAAAAATTGAAAATATTTATTACTATCACAATTGCACTAATCTAAAAATTCTTAAATCAAACTTACACACCAAAAAGTAGAAAAAAGGTTGGCCTCTATATTACATAAAGATTATGTTCTTGCCTGTAATTTAAAATCTTAAGTGATTCTATAATCATGCAATTAATAAATATGGTATAGTTGGTTGGTCATTATATATATATATATATATAGAGAGAGAGAGAGAGAGAGAGGAGTCAAATGAAATAGATAAGAAGATAGGTGGTGATTTATATAAATATGGTATTTTTAGTGCACTTAGCTTATGCGAGAAGATATGGAGCAGCTATAAATAGGTGAAGTGTGTGTTTGATTTTAGTCAACCATAAATCCTCCGCTAATATTAATATTAATTATTGGAAAGAGGTTGTTGTGTGGCAATGGGGTTAAGCGAGTCAAAGCCGCATGAAGTTACGAGTGAGTTCTGCAACATCACTCGCAACGATTTCCCTGATGATTTCGTTTTCGGAACTGCTACCTCTGCTTACCAGGTTTCTCTCAAAACCATCCCATATTCATCATCATTACCTAACCATTTCTCACTGTTTGTTTATTTTTTTCCATTTCTTTCCTTAATTTAGGTTGAAGGAGCTGCTGCGAAAGGTGGCAGAGGCCTCAGTGTCTGGGATACTTTCGCCTTGGAAACACCTGGTCTCTCTCTCTCTCTCTCTCTCTCTCTCTATGTATTTATGGCGATAAATAGACAGTTTTCGCTTCTTTCTTATGAAAAACTCGCCACCAATTACATTAAAGTTGTCACAGAGGATGCAAAGCAAGCGTACATTGCCGGAAGAAACATGCTCCTTGCTCATGCAGAGGCAGTTCATTCTTACAGGACCAAATTTCAGGTTCTTTTTTTTTTTTTTTTTTTTGTTTTAATAATTTATGCACACACACACATAGATATATATACACGCATAGATACGATACACCTGGATAGTTAAATGATGAGCGCGCAGGATCGTCAAAAAGGGAAAATTGGAGTATCACTTGTATCCCACTGGTTTGAACCATGGACTGTTGCAGAAGAAGACAAAGCGGCGGCAGAGAGAGCTCTTGATTTTATGTTGGGATGGTAATCAATTATTGGTTTGCAATTTATTTTTTTTATAATAAATTCCCAGATTTCGATCCACTGAATTTGCTATTTCAGGTTTTTGGAGCCTATGATAACTGGTAACTACCCAGAAAACATGATAAAGCATGTTCCCAGTGAAAATCTCCAAAAATTTTCTGTGCAAGAGGTTGAGAAGCTGAAAGGGTCAATGGACTTCCTGGGATTAAACTATTACACAGCCTATTATGCTGCCAACGAAAATCCTGGCGTCTTAAACGGCTACAACAGAGATCAGAATCTTAGGACACACAGTAAGTTCTTCAGAATATATTAATATAATTGTAATAAATAAGTTAATAACTGATCAGGCAAAATCCCAATTTCTCTTGGCAAATATTTTTTTACAGAGACTGATCTACTCCTTTTCTTACAGAGAAATCCATATACGGAAAACGCATAGGCGAGAAGGTATGATAATAAGTCTTTTACGCAAAATGCTTCTCTACACCCGAGTACATGCAAAGTTCAATATAATATTAATAATTTAACCAAAAAATATGACATGTTACCCTATGAATAGTTAATGTTAGTTTTTTAATATTATAACTTCTTTACCTAAAAAGATATTCTCTTTTTACCTAAAAAGTATGCATTATATGTACAATAAAGTTACTCATTTTTTATCGATATTTGATTATAACTAACGGGATTAATTTGTTTGATAATCATGAACTAATTTATACCTCTCATTTGACATGCAGACTGGTGCTAAGTGGTTGCACTTTGTCCCCTGGGGATTTTACAAACTTCTGGAGCACATAGATCGAAAGTACAACAAAGATGGCAAATTCCCCGACATATACATAACTGAAAATGGTAATTCTCCAAAGATCCCAGCTGCTAAATGAATTCATATTTATTTATATTAATTGATTTTTGGATCAAATATTAAATATAGGTTACTCTGAAAAAGCTGACCCCACCAAAACTGCTGCGGAGGCTTGCAAAGACCAAAAGAGAACTAGATATTACCAAGATCATCTTGGACATCTTCTCAAAGCAATCAAGTAATTAGCATCTTATTTTGAAACTAAATTAAAAATCTGCATAAAAATGTTCCAAATTAGTTTTTGGCTAAACTTCAATTATTTTACGGCAGTTCCGAAAGCATACGCGTGAACGTAAAGGGCTACTTTGCATGGTCGTGGTGCGATAGTTTTGAATGGTCCGAAGGATACACTTCAAGATTCAGGCTGGTTTACATAGACTTTATGAATAATCTCAAAAGATATCCAAAAGATTCGGCTATATGGTTCTCTAGATTTTTCGTGAAGAAGGAGAAACCGAAACTGAAGGAAAACCCAGAACCTGAGCCCGCCGAGCCAAGGGGACCAAAAGAAGAAGACCAGGCCCCGCCGCCACTTTGAACATGAAAAAATGCTGCCCGCATTGGAAGTCTAAGTTCATGCAATTAGGCCTTGTTGTATTATGTTATGTGTGTGTATCTGGTTTGATGGTCGATGAATAAGTGGTGGAGGAGCTTCAGTTATGGAGATTACTCAGCTCTCTGTAGAATGGGGCACTTCGTGTGTGGAATGCCACCAGTACTGTTTCAGTTTTTTAATTTGTGTCTTGTAATAAAATATGTGTTTTCTATGTAATAAAATATGTGTATTCTATGGAATGACAACTTCTTGATTGCGTGATATTAACTAACTGAGCATTGTAAATCGGTTGCTCTCTCTCTCTCTCTCTCTCTCTCTCTCTCTCTCTCTCTCTCTCTCTGTTTCTTTATAATTTCATGAATTAAGGACAATCAAGGTAAAGTTCAACACGTAAAAATTATCAGAATATTTTTAGTAATTTTATGATTATTTAATATGAAAATGTGAAAATAAAACATAATTATTTGAAGAGAAATTTAATTTTTGTGTGAACAAGATTAAATTTGTTCAATTAAAAAGATATATAACAAGATTGTTACATTAAAATATACAATAAGTTATGATACTGCCTAAGATATATTGCATTATAATGATAAATATACAAAATTTACATATAATAATAATAATAATAACAATAATAACAACAAGAACAAAAGGAAACAAAAAATAGCCAACTTATATCATTATTATATTATTGTGGAAGCCTGGCATTTAAAGGTGACGTGGTAATAATAAAACAAAAGGAAAACGGGAGATAGCATTTCTTTGGCAAGGAGAGATCCTTGCGTTATCCACTCCCTACATAATATAACTAACTTCTTCAACACACCCCAATAAATCTGCTTCTTTGTTACTATCCCCCCCCCCCCCCAACACCATCCCATCGAACACAGCAATGGCTGCTGCTGCAAGTACTGCTCATTATATAGCTGCTCAAAATCACCTTTCTCCAAGTATTCAAAGGGTTCCAATTTCGCGTTCATTTCCGACATATTTCCATGCAGTAAAACAACGCCGGAAGCTATTAGTGATCAGAAATTCCAGTGAAGAAAGTGGTACAGCTACTGAACAAGAATCCGAGACGCCGGTGGAGCTCCCTAAAGGGCCTCCCTCCCTAATTTCAGCTCTTAATGTGGAGAAATCTTTGCGTGGCCTCGGTATAATCTCACTTTTTTGGTTTTTTTCTTTTTTCATGGATAAATTTGTGTAGAAGATTATTGATGGAGTTGTGTTCTAGAGTTGCAGCAATTACGGACATTGATCATTATGGCAGGCTAGGTCTTCGGGCTGGATGTTCATATGATGAGGTCCCAAAATGAACTTTAAACATTCCAACACCCCCCCCCCCCCCACAAAAGAAAGAGTTAACATTTTTACGATCTTTCAATATGCTTAAATTATAGTGTATATACTAGACACTTAGTTGTTTTGTAACGATATGTCCAGGTTGATGTTGCATACAAAAGGAAAGCAGCAGAAGTGATGAATAAAGGGTTAGAGGAGGAGGAAGTTAGCAGGGAGCTAGAGCTGTTGAAGGTGGATGACATAATTAATTAGATTCCAAAAATTTTTTTTTTTTTTTTAAGAAAAAGAAAAGTAAAATGTTAAGTTGGGGATTGTTTGTGTTGGTCAGGAATCATATTCAATATTGTCATCGGTGGAAGAGAGAAGGCTGTACGATTGGAGTTTGGCAAGGAGTGGGAAAGCAGATACATACATGTGGCCTTTTGAGGTTGATATCACTCAGACTCCAAAAGGAGACCCCCCTCCTCAGGTACCTCAGACTCCAAAAGCAGATACATATAATACATAAATATATATATATATAATAGTTTCTTATTTACTTTCATATCTATAACTATGTATGCGCAATACCATAACTTTTGTGTAACAGGCTCTCTTAAATACATTTCATGGGACGAAGATCAAATTTAATTTACTTTTCCATTAAATTTTTCAAGATCATTTATGTGTTCCCAAGATTTTTTTTTTTTTTTAATTTTCAGGTTTTTTTATTTCATTTTATTTTATATATCAGTTGCTTTACTCAGTTTCTTCAGTGTTTTTTTTTTTTTTTTTTCAGTTTTAGAATTGGTATGTTTTTTATTCTCTATTTATATTTCAAGTTTTTGTCTTCAATTGTTTTACCTTTTTTCTAGAATTTGATCTCACAAACGTCTTTTTTGGCGGTCTCAAAAACCATTGGTGTGTAACTATGCAGACTGCACCTAATGATTTTCAGCAAAATAGAATATTGTTTTATACCATGTCATATTTACCTTGCAAGACACTAGTCAAAGGTACAAGAGGCATTGAAGTGAATGAAATTTATAACTTAATAAAATATTTATTCATCGTCGATCTCACCTAATCCTTTTTCCTTCTTCTCTTAAATTTCCATTTTAGTTTTAAAAAATAGACAGTCCAACTCCAAACACATTCCTCCAATTCACGTTTTTTTAGCACGTAAATTTCTCCACATTGGCAGTCCATAATTATAGGTCCAGTGTAAGGGATCACATCATGTGATGGTGTACTGTGTCCGTAACAAAATAGTCCAGTTCTTTATCCGAGCAAGCTATGGGTAACACGTCCAAAACAATTTGGTTATACAGGAGCCAGAAGATGAAGGGCCAACAAGATTGACAGGATACTTCTTTTTAAGCTGGTTAATATTGTCTTTCATATTGTCCATCGCCTTCAACCGTTGAGGTGAAAGAAGTGTGTTCCAATTGGGCAAAACAAACAAATTACCAATTGTGTAATGTAGATTATTAGAAGGAGCCAGCTCAGGTCAGGCGGCCTTATGCATCTGATTTTTTGCCGAGTTGATTTCACTTGGCATTGAAGTAATGTCAACTTCCTTATTGTACTGTACTGAGCATATACTCAGACAGAAATTGAGATGTAGGGAGGAACAAGGGGGACTAGTCCAAGTCCTCTTATTCCAGGGAATCATTCCAGATACATAATTTAAAATCATAAAACCTTGTCCAATTTACAGGTGAAAACCCTTGGTCATATTTGGGTTTAAAGTATTTGATGATGGATTTGAAATTAATGATTGTTTCAATTGCCATTGAATTTAAAATCCATCACTTTATAAAATTAATTTTGAAGGAATTGCGTAAATTTCAAATTTTACTCTCATCTTTGAAGGCTATGAAATCTATTGATAGATACCAAATCATCCCCTCTAAATGCAGCCTTTTTGTATTTGATATGATGAAGGTGCTACGCATGAAATACATGTTAAGGAAGCCTTTGACTTGAAAAAAATTTGTTCTTTTAATTTTTTTTTTTTTTGGCCCGCTTGCACTTTAGTTATATTTTATTTTTTGGAGAACTAGTGGCCTTACACTTTATTTTATATTTTTTTGTCCCCGTAAAGTTATAACGCTTACTTTTTATACGAAGTAAAAACTAACAAAAATAAAAGTGTGGGGGCGAAAATGTACAAAATAAAGTGTATGGGCCAAAAAACATGAAAGTGCATGGGGGTAAAAAGTAGAACATAAAGTGCTAGGGCAGAAACTGTATTTTCCCCTTAACATGGTTTGTTGATTTTGTGTGTGTGAATATATAGGTCAAACCTCAAGGATAGAGGTATCCATAGGTATCCAACACACACACACATTTGAGAGAGAGAGAGAGAGATGTCCTACCATGAATGATTGTAGAGGAACATACATACCTTCATCAGCATCGGCACAAGTACCACCTCTGTGCCTAGAGCGATTGAGTGACAAATAAAAACTTCCAAACAATATTTTCAATTGCCAGAGCTCTGGCAAAAACTTTTTGCTAGCATCTGAAACTCAGCTTGAAGAAGGGACGAGGGTTAGTCAGAAAATAATCACATTTGGAAATAATTCTTAAAAGGTAAACCAATCTTAACTTTCTATAGCAATTTTTCTAAGTTAGAGACTGCCTTCGACCTAAATGTATTAAAATATGTAGTTATGAGCATTATGTTAAAAAAAATAAAAAAAAAACTCTTAGAAGACTAAGACACACCTATTAACAACAAGGTGATACAAATACCTATTTAAAGAATAGCAGATGGATCACCATGTCCACTAGCTCAACTTCATGTAAAATTTTCACCTCAAAGTTCATGGCCACTTCTTCTTTAATATGCTCTTCGTTTATGGTAACGGTATTCATCCCTGCGGTCTTTGTCAGATCCACTCACCACCTGCCATCTTTCATCACGCTGCTTCTCTCTTGAGTGCTTTACAGATTGTCTGGAAGAATCATGGGCTGGCTCCCTCTCTTTATATCCTCCCCTCCTATCAATAGGTGTGGTAGGCTCAACACCAGACTCTGATGAACGGCTGTGATGTTTTTTGTGAGAACCATGGACATCAGACTCAACCCGTCTTTTAACATCCTTTTGGGCCGAGCGACCACCCAAACTAGAATCACTCTCATAGTGTCCCCGTCTCTCATCGTACTTCTTTGACTCTCCATGATAAAGATTGTGCCTCCCCTCACCATGCCGATCAGAGCTTCTGCACATATCCTCTTTGCCCGAATTTGACCTCTCTGATTGAGACAGCCTCTTGTCTCTTCCAGAGATAGAAGATCGGTGGCTCTTTTCATGTCTTCCATCAGCATAATGGACATCAGAATGCATGTTCTTGTCATGCTGATCTCTTCTCCCCAGTCCTCGGGGCAAGCTATTATCGTCAGAGTTGCACAAACTTGATTCTCTATCTTCCTGTAGTTTGTGATCATGTAATTTTTCTGGACGATAATGTCGATAGCATTCTGAAGAATCATCCTTGTTGCCAGAATGTTGTTCTCTGTTGCAAAGCCTCCATTAGAAATTTGTATCAAGCCCCACATTGTAATAAGCAAATAAATGTGAAGCTCCTACTTACCTTCCTAGGTTTTCATTTGAGTGCTTCCTCTTATTGCCACACTGTTGAAGCCCAACGTGATCAGCACGAGGAGGTCCCATATTCCCCATTCTCAAATTTCCACTGCAAAATGTACAGTGTATCAAAATCTGGAAGTACTACTTTATGTCCACTAGAAGGTGATTGAAACACTCAGAAAACATACCTAGGCCCCGGCAGGCTTCCGTGCATCGAAGGAATGTAAGAAGGAACAGCCCAAGGTGAAACAGGGACCATGGAGGCATTGAATGGCATCATTGTAGGGTTGCTATACATATTTGCATAGGATGTAAAGGGAGGTACTGACGAGCCCCCATTCCAGTAGGGTGGTGCATAGCCTGGCATGACTCCATGAAATGATCCATTTCCTAAAAAGCTCAGCTAATTAAGAATTTGCAAATGCCAGGAAAACAATAAATGAATATTGACAGACCTGGCTGAAACATGGGATTTGGATGGGACATAGGGCAGTCTCTCATGAGATGGTCAGGAGAACCGCACGTGTAGCAATTGCGTATACCCTGAAATCCAACAGATCACATTGATATTAAAATACTATGTATGTGATAGGTCCCATATTGAAATTTATCGTATTATATTATATAAATTCTTACTGGCGGGACCCATCTTTAAATAAATAATTTAAGTGTAATGATTTTATTTGGAAAAAGTTAATAAAAATGGATGAAACAAACATGATATGGGTGTTTATCATAATAAAAAAATGGAATGATTTTGAAAGCATAATCAAACATCCCCAAAGCCATGGAGAAAAATGAAAGAGAAAATGACTTGGGAATTTGGACTCATCGACTTTTCTGGCAAATGATGTCCTCAAACAGGCAGATCTCAGCTAGGGCAAAACATTGAAAGATTATGCAACATGAGATTCAAAGGATATTCATGAATAGATGCACTGCTGAAGTTGTTGAGTAATATTTAGAGTGTATAACTCTAAACGTACTAATATTGGACCCAAACAAGTAAATAAATTACTTGTATTATACCCACAATAGAAGACACTACAACACTTGAAGAGAACTCTCACTATTTGAAGAGAAATACAAACACTCAATAGGAAGCTCTCAACTCACACTCAAGACACTACACTTCTTATAGGAATGGAAGATTTGGTTTTTGGTGGATGCTCATGCTCAAACTTTGCAGATTTTACATAAAAATTGACACCCTTAGGTGTGGTAAGCCTATGATCATATGAATATGTCTGTGAGAGAGAGTAAACAGGCTCCGATGAAGGCAAGAAATTCACCAACAAAATCAGTATCACTGGCAGCAACTGGATCAAAGTTCTCAACCAGTTAGGTGACTGATCAACTCCACCTCCCGTTCTCACTCTCACACCAGGTCCAAACGTAAACCCACCAAAATTACCAGTGGTCGCTGGATGCATTCCCCCAAAGAAGAAGTTTCTGAAAATCTCATCTGCATCAACGTCACCTTCGTAGAACCCATTGAACCTTTTGTTGTTACCGCGATTCTTCGAAGCTCCCCCTGGACGAGAGCCTCCCTTTCCGTGGTGGCTTTTTACAGTGTTACCACTCTTTTTAGATCCACCATCAGTGTGCCGCTTGAAACTGTCTTTGCTTTTATTGGTGTAGAGCGCTTCCTCTTCACCCTTCAATGAGACTCCTCCCATTTGCTTGGCCATAGCTTCTTGACCTGCAAGCAAATTTTCAAACTCTACAAGCGATGGTTGTGTTGGCCATCCTTGTACAGCGGCAACAAACCCTCGATACTCGGGTCTCAAACCATGGATAATTATTCTCTTTATCCTGGTTTCCCCAATAGGAGCTGTCGGATCTAAATCTGAGATTTCGCGGCATATCGACTTTACCTTATGAAAGTACTGGGCAATCGTCATGTCTCGTTGCGCCATTGATAGAAGCTCATTCTCCAGAAGTTGTAGCCTTGTATCATTCTTCCTTGAAAAAAGTTTAACGAAAGTGTCCCATGCTTCCTTTGGTGTTTTGGCATCCCGGATGTGTTCCAACATTTCTTCTTCAACTGTAGTCTTTAAAGCAAACATCGCTTTGCCTGCTTTAATCTTCCATTTTCGCAAGACGCCGTTGGCATCTTCCGCCGCCGGTTGTGTAGCTTCACCGCCACCGACAACCTCCCAAAGGTCTTGACCTTGTAGGTAAGACTCCATGCATGTCGCCCAAGTATTGTAGTTTTTGTTGTTGAGCTTCTTGATTCCTCCAACAACTTGAAGGTCACCCATTGTGCCGGCAAGACTTCGACTATACCGAACAACCTTAACTCACAAACTTGCAGAGTACCAAACTCCTCACGACTCAAGATAGCTCCAACAAGAACGATCCCTGACCGTCCCGCTCTGATACCAATTGTTGAGTAATATTTAGAGTGTATAACTCTAAACGTACTAATATTGGACCCAAACAAGTAAATAAATTATTTGTATTTCTCTTCAAATAGTGAGAGTTCTCTTCAAGTGTTGTAGTGTCTTCTATTGTGGGTATAATACAAGTAATTTATTTACTTGTTTGGGTCCAATATTAGTACGTTTAGAGTTATACACTCTAAATATTACTCAACAGAAGTTACCTTTTTATACCCGCCAAGACTCGAGAAGTTTCTCCCTCCACCTGAAAACAAAACATTAGCAGAGGTCTTACATCAGATTAAACTATAACTTTTCACTACAGAGTGAGACAGACAATAAGGCAGTTTAGTATACCTGCAGAACCAAACCACAGTCCCCCCTTCCTCTCAATGTTATAATCAGCTGAAGAGAAAATGGAAAAGGAACATGAAAGGGAATAAAGAACTGATAGACAATAAACAAGAGCAGTTTAAATATTGGATGCAACAGAAAATATTAGATCCATCTCAAATAGATTATCTGGGGAATTCCACGAGAAGAAATTGAAAACAATAGATGTTCAAGAGATCACAATTTCAGGCATTGTGAGGATTATCTGCTAACCTTCAACCTTAGCCTCATGCAATGGTTTCTTCTTAAACTCAATTTAATTGTATCCTCAAATATATAAGCATAACATTTTGTCAACTAGAGTACACTCATGACATATTAGAGGGAGATGGTTTCCTGGAGCAAGAGATTTCTAATTGCTTTACAGGCAGACAGTGTGAAATCTTCAAGTATTCAATCATGGACAAAGTACAGTTCTCATTTATATAACCATTTTTCATTAACGCCATTACCTTCACAATTAACCCGCTAAAGGTCCACCAAAAATAGCATATAGAGGCAGTTTAATAAGGTGATGTTTATCGAATAGCTAGAACAATTTGCAATGTATAAAATTATAGCATTGAACAAAAGCAAGTACCTTCATCGTGAACTATAGCTTGAGGATGAACAGGTTGATTTTCACCCTGAAAATCCGCCAACTGAGCAAACTCTTCACGTTCTCTTAGCATATCATTATGACGAGGATGCATGCCTCTTACACCATCTAATTGAGATGGATGAGCAGAGTTGAACTCTCTATTACCAGAATTAAAATATGGCATATTTCTCCGATGTTGTTGCTCATAAAATGATTCCGTGAAAACTTGATTGGATCCTTTCCCAGTTGCACTAGATGACTCAGGCAATTCAAATTCCCTTTGGGCAACAGTTAAAGCACATGAAACTTCCTTAGCTTGAATTCCAGATTCTCCATCTGCATTTACAGAGGGGAAATAAATAAAATAATTAAAAAAAAGAAAAAGAAAAAGCATGCACCAGTCCAAGGAAGGTTTCATCCAGATTAGTTGTCTACCTGGCACATATTTCTGCATGTTGTTCTCTATATCAGCATCAAGCATCTGAGATTCAAGGAAATGCTCAATTGCCTGCCGCAGTGACAAATTAGGTAGCAGATCTCCTACACTACATTTGCTAGAAAAGCATTTGGGGCACATCCTCTTTTCCATAAGGACTTGACGAATACCTGCATTGACACGAATAAACAAATTTATAGAGATTGACATGGATCCATGAATACTTTTAAACTCTGCAGAAGGGTTCCATGTAAATAAAAAGTAGAGATGGGCAGTATTTCCTGAGCAATATAGTATAATACAAACTATGAAGCAACTAAACACAACTTGTTCCAGAATAAAGGACGTGACTTCTCACAAAAGCTATGCTGGCAACAAGGTATCATCACAGCATCCTTGAAGAAATTGTTGCACAGTGAGCACTTCATTTCCAATGGCAAATTAGTACTTTGCACAGCCAGGAAATTGGATGTGGGCAGCCTTTTAACAACCAAAACAAAAATGTATCAGATCCATGCAAATACTTAATATAACACTACAAAATGAAGAAACAAATGAACTTACTTGTTTAACTTCAAATGCTCATCAACACCAGGAAAAATGTTCCTACCCTTGCCATGTTGACTAGAACCTGAATTAACATCATTCTATAGTAAGCAAAGTCTAAAGCAAAAGACTAGAAAAAAGATTACCAGAATGAACAAACCTCTTGGTATTCCATTGTTCAGTTCAGAAGATTCAAGCTTCCTACATTCTTCTAATCTGGAGAAGAAACAAGATAAATGTTATATAATCAAATGTAACAATAATGAAAATATGCCACCATAACTACATGAACACCGTCACAAAGTCAAATTCCATTGACATGTGCTGGCGAAAAGTCATAAATTTGAGGGACAGCACACATTTTACAGTCAAGCAGTTTTGTTCTTTAGAAGAAACTGTCGATCATTGCCTACATTAAAGGAGAAGTAATAAAGAACTCATCATCCATTATATCATATACAGAGACATCATCAAGCAAACAAATTTTACCACGAGCAATTGATCTACATAATTAACTTAATTGAAAGGACGGCCAACATGCCCAAGTTCTATGGCCCAAGTAATGTGAACCTGTGCTTGAACAATTTATGACATATTTATCACCTCTTTCCTGCACCTAGACATGTTGAAAATGAGGAAACAATTGCGGACCCAGAAAGTAATTATTGTACATACTGCTTTCAGTGATATTTGTGATCAGTGATGAATAAATAATTGTCCTTTGAGCTTAGTTAAAACAAATAATCCAGCAAGAAATCAGTAAAATATGTTGGTTGGTTGGTAAAACTTTTAAGTCGAAAATAACCTTAGTACATAAGTTTGATCACCTTTTTTATGACAAACAGAAATTTTTATTAAACTAAATTATGGAAAGTACCAAGTGATGAGAAATCCATTAAGTATAAAATAATGTTAAAAGTACAAACATAAGTTTCATCACATGTCACCTGGTAAAAGAAATTGGGACTAAATCAAAACTACAAGAAAATACAAAATAATTCCAGGAATAAGATATTAGTTGGCAAATAACACTTCATCAATGTTACAGCCTCATGCAACGGCAGGAGAACTCTTTAAATATGGCGATTTGAAGTTTGCAAGTGATCACCAAAGCCAGATGGTATGGTTGAGAGATTCAAAGCCAGACTTGTTGCAAAAGGCTTCCAACAACATCCAGGTATTGATTACATTGAGACTTTCAGCCCTGTGGTGAAAGCTTGCACAGTCAGGTTGATTTTCAATCTTGTTGTAATTTTCAATTGAAAGGTAGAGCAGATTGACATAAATAATGATTTTCTTAATGGCACTTTAGTAGAATAGGTTTATATACAGCAGCATGAGGGCTTTGTGGATTTCTCTTTTCCTAATCATGTCTGCAAATTGAACAAATCTCTCTATGGGTTGAAACAATCTACCAGAGCCTGGTTCAATATTTTAAAACAATACTTGCTCTCTGTGGGTTTTCAGCTGTCCAAGTCTGATAATTCTCTTTTCTTTAAGAATGGGTCTGGAGTTCTATTTGTTCTAGTATATGTGGATGATATTCTTGTTACGAGAGAAAACAGCAAGGACATTTATGAAGTCATTCGTTCTTGGGGGAATCAATTTGCTCTTAAGACTCTTGGAGAAGTCAACTATTTTTTGGGTATAGAGGCTCACAAGATTACTACGGGCTGCTCCCCTCTCAAAAGAAGTATATTCTAGATTTGCTTGCTAAAACAAACATGTTGAATTGCAAGCCTACTTCTACTCCTCGTTGTGCAGGCACAAAGTTATATCTCAAAGATAGCAGCTCATTTTCTAATCAGATATTATATAGAAGCACTATTGGAGCATTACAGTATCTAACTGTCATAAGATCAGACATAAGCTTTGCAGTAAACAAACTCAGTCAATTTCTTCATGCTCCCACATAAAATCATTGGATATCATGTAAACATCTCCTGAGATATCTCAAAGGAACACATCAGCTTGGCTTACATTTCGAACCTATTCATCAGTTTCTTATTGAAGGTTATTCAGATGCAGATTGGGCCAGTTGCCCCGATGATAGAAGATCTACAGGAGGTTATTGTATTTTTCTTGGTAAAAATCTCATTACTTGGAGTTCAAAGAAGCAACAAGTAGTCTCTACAAGCAGTGCAGAATCTGAATACAGGGCTCTTGCTTACACATCAGCTGATATCACTTGGTTATCTTCTATACTCACTGAAATTGGCTTCTCATTTGAGAAAACTTCCATAATTTGGTGTGATAGTGTTAGTGTTGCTCTTGCCTCTAATCCGGTCTATCATGCTAGAACAAAACATATCAAAATCGATATTCATTTTGTAAGAGAAAAGTTGCTTTCAAAGATCTTGGATGTTAGATTCATTCCCTCAAAGCATCAAGTTGCTGATCTACTAACTAAGTCGTTGTCGATTGGAAGGTTCAGAATGCTAGCCTCTAAACTACTATTACGGCACAATCAAGTTCAGCTTAAAGGGGAAGTATTATAGCAGTAGTGCAAGTCAGCATTAGCAGAGTACTCACCCTTAAGCTAAAAAGCAGTTATTCTGTTAGAATAGGTGGTTAGTATTCTGTTAGTTTGTTAATAGGCATTTAATTTGTTAATAGGTAGTTAGTTTGTTAAACCTCACAACTATAAGAGTTGTTAAACACTTGTTCACAGCACACTGCTAACGAAGCTTGTAGAGACACAATGAGGGTGAATTATTACCGGGATCATCTTGGGAATGTGCTGAAAGCAATCAAGTAATTATATCTACTTATCAAACTTGTAAATTATAAACCCTACATTCAAGAAATACTGTTGTCTTAATTATTTAGCTAATATATTGAACTGATTATGATGATTTCAGGGAGGGTGTGAAGGTAAAGGGTTACTTTGCATGGTCGTGGTGCGATAATTTTGAATGGGCCGAAGGATACAATTCTAGATTTGGCCTCATTTATATCGACTACATGAATCATCTCAAAGGATACCCTAAAGATTCAGCTATGTGGTTTGCCAAGTTTTTACTGAAGGAGAAAGGCAAGTGCGACGAGAAATCGAGCCCAAATCAGAATGTGAAACCGGGCCAGAAGGAGAACTAGGGCCCGAATGGACCTTAGAGAAATGTGTAACCCATTGAAGACTCTGTGTGTGGATTAGAATCTGATGATGTTTTATATGTTATGTAATATGTGTGTGGTTTGATGATGAATAAGTGGTGCTCCACGGCGGGGGAATTCTTTTGCTATAAATTTCAATTTTTGGGTTGTAATGTATGTTTGCTATGAAAATTAATAAGAATTTGTTAATTAATTACTGTATAGTTTGTTCACAGCTGAAGATAAAAGGCTAGTCATATAGTATACACCGTGAAATCATTCGCTAAATGCTTGTCTGGCCTTGATTTGAAAAGTATAATAAATAAGTTCAGAAAACTTTAATACTAACTTTCTAATACAAAATAAATACTATTTTTATTTTTGTCGGAACCCAATTTCTAGGATCATTGGCGCTACGTCGTTTCCCTTTCATGATCAACATGACTTGAAATGAATTCTCCAATTAATATGACCCTATCATAGCCACAACTGGCACATTAAATTGTACTTAGTATGTACAAATCTCTTACAACCGATATGTGACTCAAGAAAAATTGTAATATTATCTAAAATAAATATAAAATAACCTCATAAAATAAATTGCGCAATACAAATTAATTAATCATACGACTAACATATCATATTATATATTATTTCGAAAAGTGTTTCAATAAAGAAAATAAGAAATCAGTCAAAATCAGTCCAGCAAAGAAAAATAAAAAAAGTAAAAAAAGAGTGAAGCAAAATTGAAGAAGAAGGAGGGATCCAAAGCTATCTAAATTGGAGATTGGAATTTTGGTGGGGTGCATTTTGACCCTTTTTAGTAAGTTTTGGGCCCAAGTGGTATTACTTTGGAAGAGAGGGTTCTGTTCGTGGATATAAAGCAAACCACATAATAATAAATAAATAGTTAGTCTCTTGTGCATCAGATGTATCGTGCATTTTATTTATAGTAATACTTGTTTAATTAAAAAGTAATATTTATTTATTTACTACTCTTTTTAATGTACTAAATCAGTATTAATATTTTCAAACAAAATAAGTAATATATTTTATTTAAACAAGTAAAATTTTATATCATTTTATACTATATACGAGATACACATAAAATTTTGCAATAAATAAAAAAGTAAGAAAAAGAAAATACATTTTTGGAAAGCAAAATTCTGATTCTGCTGCTTCTTTTTGTTTGCATATTCTGAACTGCATTGCTGATTAAGGTATCATACCATTATTGAGATACAAGTACAATTTTTTTAATTTTTATTATTCTTTATTTCATTTTATATTTCATTTTTCATTTTATTAATACATATTAATTATACAGATTGATATAATTAATGAACATGCATCATATAATTCTATTTTCAATATGCTCGTCATGCATCATGTATGGCTACGTCACATTATAGATTTTCATTTTTCAGTGAACCTATGATCCTCACTATCAATTTTAGTATGTATTTGACGTCATTTTTATTATTAGGGTGCTTTATCATTTACTATACCAAAAATGAAAATCTCAATTTCATGCAGTTATATGCAATAAACGTGCAGTTATATAAAATATGAAATCGCAAACCTACCCTTGGTATTCTGCTTATTTACAGCCGTTGAGCACCTATAAATAGGTGAAGGAGGTCTTTGATTTTGCAAACAAGAAAAGAGTTTGTTTCCCCTCTACTGCATACAGCATATAGTAAGATAGTTGGT
Organism: Caryopteris x clandonensis; assembly: GCA_028749325.2. NCBI lineage: Eukaryota > Viridiplantae > Streptophyta > Magnoliopsida > Lamiales > Lamiaceae > Caryopteris > Caryopteris x clandonensis. Next base: position 746,161 of record JAPYKT020000002.1, on the reverse strand, counting down.
ATTATGACGAGCAACCAACGTGTGCCAGCACCAGCAATCCAGAAGGATATGTCTCGTAAGGATTTCGATGAAGCCGTTCCTGGTTTTGTCTTCGGAACTGCTACCTCCGCTTACCAGGTTTGTCTGAACCCCATAAGCTTTGTTTTAATCAAACTCATCCATAAAGATTCAGCTACTGTAATTAGTTAACCGTCGCATTGTATGCTTTTGTTCTTTTCTTTCCTTAATTTAGGTTGAAGGAGCTGCTGCAAAAGGTGGCAGATCCCTTAGTGTCTGGGATGTTTTCACCTTGAGGACTCCTGGTCTCTCTCTCTCTCTCTCTCTCCCTCTCTTTCTTTGTTAAAATTCCAAATGTGTATTTGTACGTAAGATCAAGCTAATGATTGCTTATTGCTTGAGAAAAAAATAAATTCTGGGTGACAGGAAACATTGCTGATGGATCCAATGGAAACTTAGCGGTTGATATGTACACGAGATACAAGGTGAGATGTACAATTCAAAATTGTATGTATGTGGCAGTATGATGATCAGTGGTGTATAAAACGAAAACTAAACTTCAATATTGATTTCCAGGAAGATATTAAGATGATGAAGAACATGGGTTTTGATGCCTTCAGGTTTTCCATTTCCTGGCCAAGAATTCTGCCTGGTAATTTCATTACTGACTGTAAATTGGTTTAAATCAACCGTAATCAACCATATATTATAATTAATTAACTAATTCTGTAATATATAGGTGGAAAGCTTTGTCTTGGAGTGAACCAAGAAGGGCTCGACTTCTACAATGATCTGATCAACACCCTCCTCGACAACGGCATTAAGCCTTTTGTCACTCTCTATCACTGGGACCATCCTTACACTCTGGAACAAGAATACGGCGGCTGGTTAAGCGAAGAGATGGTGTAAGCAATTAACTCCACTTAATTACAAATTAATACTCCCTCGTCTGATATAAAAGTCCAGTTTGATTGAAATATCCGTCTCCTGCAGGAATGATTTTCGCGATTTTGCTGAATTGTGCTTCAGGGAATTCGGTGACAGGGTGAAGCACTGGATCACACTGAACGAGCCGGTGGGTTATGTTGTCCACGGATATGTCGGCTGCCTCACTCCACCAGGCAAGAACGCAGACAAGATTGTTACTTCTTATCCTGATTCAGATGAAGATGAAGATGAAGATTCAAAAGAAGATGAAGATAAAGATGAAGATTCAGAAGAAGATGAAGATGAAGATTCAGAAGAAGATGAAGATTCAGAAACACCTGGTCCGAATCGAAAACCTGTTAAATCAAACACGGCCTTGATTTCCAAATCTTTACTTTCGGATGATCGCATGTCTTATAAAAGCAATAAAAGACCTGGAAACAATTTCATCCCTTTGAGAGGGTCTTTCAAACCAAAGAATACTATTGATGCTGCTAAAATTGGGGCTCCAACTCAACAATTCATGAGCTTATTGTCGGAAGTAGCCCCCGATCATCAATTTGTGGCTGATTACAAGACGAATATAGCCAAAGATGCCTACATTGCTGGAAGGAACATGCTCCTTGCTCATGCTGAGGCCGTTCATTCTTACAGGACCAAATTTAAGGTTTGTTCTTTAGGATTCTACATTTATTTATTCTGTATTTCTTTGTATATCCTTTGCTAAAATAAAGTTTAATTGCTAACTCAGGATCACCAAAAGGGGAAGATAGGAATAACACTTGTCACGCACTGGTTTTATCCATATGATCAGACAGACGATAACGACAAGGCAGCTGTGAAAAGAGCTCTTGATTTCATGTTGGGATGGTAATTATGCATATTTGTAAAAAACATTCTATGTATACGTACGTGTGTGTGTGTGTGTGTGTGTATCTTGAATTCACCAAATTGATTACTGGGTTTCATTAATTAATTTCAGGTTTTTGGAGCCTGTAATAACTGGTGACTATCCAAAAAATATGAAAGACTACGTAAAGAACAATCTTCCAGAGTTTTCAGATAAAGAGAAGACGAAGCTACAAGGGTCCTTAGATTTTCTGGGATTAAACTATTATACAACCTACTATGCAGCCAATGACCCCAACCCTGTGTTGAGTAATATTTAGAGTATATAACTCTATACGTACTAATATTGGACCCAAACAAGTAAATAAATTACTTGTATTATACCCACAATAGAAGACACTACAACACTTTAAGAGAACTCTGACTATTTGAAGAGAAATACAAACACTCAATAGGAAGCTCACAACTCGCACTCAAGACACTACACTTCTTATAGGAATGGAAGATTTGGTTTTTGGTGGATGCATAACACAAATGCAAGGGAGGGTATTTATACTACTCTCCAAGCATTCTCCACCATACAATTATTATATTAAGAAAAAATCATAACCACTCATTAATACCACATTCTACATACTTCTCCTAAAATATCTCATTTCTACATACTTCCACCAAAATATCTCATTTCCACACTCTTCCACACAAATATCTTTCTTCCACAATCTTCTACTAAATACTTTCACCAAAATATCTCATTTCCACACTCTTCCAAACAAATATCTTTCTTCCACAATCTTCTACTAAATACTTCCACCAAAATATCTTATTTTCACACTCTTCCACACAAATATCTTTCTTCCACAATCTTCTACTAAATGGATTGGACTTTTGTTTGTTCTTGGGCTCAACAAATAACTTGGGCTTGTGTTGATCTTCAACACTCCCCCTCAACACTAGCCCTTACTATTTGTACCACACCGAGTTGACGACGAAACGTTTCGAACTTCCGGTACTCAAGCCTTTGGTGAACAAGTCTGCAACTTGATCATCTGTCTTAATTTGCCTCATCTCAATTTCTTCCTGCAAAACCTTTTCTCTGATAAAATGGTAATGAACCTCAACATGTTTAGTTCTTGCATGAAAGACTGGATTCTCCGCCAAACGAATTGCCGACTGATTGTCACAGTACAACGGAACAGCATAATCTACTGGCTGGTGTAAATTATTCATCAGCTGTATTAACCATGTACTCTCTTGAGCTGCCATTGCTGCTGCTCGATACTCAGCTTCAGTGGTTGATAATGATATCGTCGGTTGTCTCTTGCTACACCAAGAAATTGTTCCGGAACCCAGCTTAAATGCATACCCTGTTGTTGATCTTCGGGTGTCATGATCTCCTGCATAATCAGCATCGCAGTGACCAACTAACTTGCAATCCTTACTTTTCTTGTACAAAAGACCATAGTCAATTGTACTCTTCACATATCTCAATATTCGTCGAACTGCTCCCAAATGAGTCTTCTTTGGATTTTGCATGTATCGACTCATCACACTAACTGCATAAGAAATGTCAGGTCGAGTTAAGGTTAAGTAGATTAGACTACCTACCAATTGTCGATACATCGTTGCATCTTCCAAATCTTTTTCTTCATATGCACACATTTTGGCATTCGGTTCCATCGACGTCGAAATTGGCTTGCATTCGAGCATTCCGAACCTCTTCAGCAAGTCTTTGGAATATTTTTGCTGACAAAGAAATATTCCTTCTTGTGTGCGATCAACCTCTAAACCAAGGAAGTGCTTGAGCTGACCAAGTTCTTTCATCTGGAAACGAACCGATAAATTCTCCTTCGTGCGATGAATTTTCTCTCATCATCACCGGTTATGATCAAGTCATCCACATATACTAGCACGATAGCTAGCTTTCCTTCATTCGCTTTAACAAACAAGCTGGAATCTGCAGGTGTTACTGAATAACCACTTTGAGTTAGAAATTCAGCAATCTTACCATACCATGCCCTGGGTGCTTGTTTCAAGCCGTAGAGTGCCTTTCGCAGCTTACACACATATTCAGGATGAACTTGATTCTGAAAGCCCATTGGTTGGATCATGTAGATCTCTCGATCCAGCTCTCCATGAAGAAAAGCATTCTTCACATCCATCTGCCACAAACTCCAATCTTGTTGGTTGCAAGTGCAAGCAGGACTCGAACAGTTGTAAGTTTTGCCACTGGACTAAACGTTTCATCATAGTCTAGTCCATACTGTTGAGAGAAACCTCGAGCTACCAATCGTGCCTTGTACCTCTCGATTGACCCATCTGGACGACGCTTTATCTTATAAACCCACTTGCAGGATATGGATTTTACATCTTTTAGCTTTGGCACGAGATCCCAAGTTTGATTTTGCTGAAGTGCATCGATCTCTTCTTTCATAGCTATCATCCACTCAGACCTCCGCGATGCTTCTTCGAACGTCTCAGGCTCGGTTGCTTCTTCAATAATGGCTGCATTTGCGTACTTAGGATTTGGCCTTCGTGTTCTTGTTGACCTTCGAAGTTGAGACTGTGGAGTTGATTCTTCCGTTTCATTAAGCCCATCTTCTTCATTTGATTGTTGATACTCTCCAGTTTGCCAAGGATTCTGTGGTACCCTTGTTTCGACATTGTCGCCGTCTGGATCTCCTGGTTCATCTAAAGTTGGTTTGAGTTGGATAGTATGCTCCCCCATCTTCTGTTGCAGCTTTTCTCCAAATTCTATGGAGTCTGGTAGCACCTCCTTCTCTGAGGACCACCAAGAAGATGCTTCATCAAACACCACATTGCGTGAAGTGTAGCATATTCCACTTGTTGGATCGCAACATTTCCACCCCTTTCTTTGGCTGTCGTATCCCACAAAGATACATCTAACAGCCTTCTTGTCGAACTTGCTTCGTAAATGATCAGGAACAAATACATAGCATACACAGCCAAATACTCAAAAGTAGCTAACTGTGGGTTTCATATTCCATAGTTTTTCAAAGGGTGAAATAAATTCTAACCTTGGTTGAGGAAGTCTGTTGATCACAAAGGCAAATTGAGATGAGGCAAATTAAGACAGATGATCAAGTTGCAGACTTGTTCACCAAAGGCTTGGGCACCGGCAAGTTCGAAACGTTTCGTCGTCAACTCGGTGTGATACAAATAGTAAGGGCTAATGTTGAGGGGGAGTGTTGAAGATCAACACAAGCCCAAGTTATTTGTTGAGCCCAAGAACAAACAAAAGTCCAATCCATTTAGTAGAAGATTGTGGAAGAAAGATATTTGTGTGGAAGAGTGTGGAAATGAGATATTTTTGTGAAAGTATTTAGTAGAAGATTGTGGAAGAAAGATATTTGTGTGGAAGAGTGTGGAAATGAGATATTTTGGTGGAAAGATGTAGAAATGAGATATTTTAGGAGAAGTATGTAGAATGTGGTATTAATGAGTGGTTAAGATTTTTTCTTAATATAATAATTGTATGGTGGAGAATGCTTGGAGAGTAGTATAAATACCTTCCCTTGCATTTGTGTTATAAATCCACCAAAAACCAAATCTTCCATTCCTATAAGAAGTGTAGTGTCTTGAGTGCGAGTTGTGAGCTTCCTATTGAGTATTTGTATTTCTCTTCAAATAGTCAGAGTTCTCTTAAAGTGTTGTAGTGTCTTCTATTGTGGGTATAATACAAGTAATTTATTTACTTGTTTGGGTCCAATATTAGTACGTTTAGAGTTATACACTCTAAATATTACTCAACACTAGATTCGGGCTCATATACATAGACTGTATGAATCACCTCAAAAGATACCCTAAAGATTCAGCTATGTGGTTTACTAAGTTCTTATTGAAGGAGAAAGACAAGAACAGCCAGAAACCGAACCCAAACCAAAGCCAAAACCAAAACCAGGAGAACCCTAACCCAGTCCCGGGCCAGAACCCGAACCAAAATCAGGAGAACCCTAATTCAGTCCCGGGACAGAACTCGAATCAAAATCAGGAGAACAAGACCCCGAGCCAGAGCCAGAACCAGAACCATAATCAGAATTCGAGCAAGAACGAGGACGAGAATAAGGGGAAGGAAGAGAACCAGGGGGAAATCAAACCGTAGAGAGATGCGGGACCCACGGAAGACATAATGCCTGAATGCATTTGAATCTGATGATATGTATGTAAGACCCATAAGATTATAGTTTAAGAGAGGATTATAATCTCCATTAAAACAAACGCTTATATTTTCTTCTTTAATTCAAAATTATTTCCAATTGGATTAAGCTAGAAATCGCCTTCTAATGAAGAAATTATATACTGTGGGTGACAGGAAAAATTGCTGATGGATCCAATGGAAACGAAGCTGCTGATATGTATGGGAGATACAAGGTAATAAACACGATGAACCTATATACATATGGAGCAATCCAATTAGGGGTATTCTTTTGTCTGTATTTTTTGCAATTTATGTTTTTTTTTATCTAATTTTTTGAGTCGGAAAATGAGGTTTGGTATTTTGTGTGAATTAATGATAGATTTTGTCTGGTTTTCATAATTGGTCCCAATTTACACGAGATAAAAAAATTCGGCTCCTGGGCCAATTTCCGATCCTTGATTGGACGGACGCTAACATGGTCCTATGTGGCAGCATTAAATGATAAAATAAATCTGTCAAGTATTATAAAATGAAAATATTTTTTAAAATATCTGAAATTTATTTTATAAAGTGTTGAAATTTATTTTAAATATCACAATCTTTTTTAAAGAAATGAAATTTATTTAAAAATATCCTATCATTATAAATAATACTAAAATGATTTTTTAAATCTAAATTGATTTAAATAAATCCCAAAATTATTTTACGAAATTTAAAATCAATAGTTACGATATGAGAAAAAGACCTTTAACACTATGACAATATGAAGCGGTGCGTTAAAATAAATATTTTATTTAAGAAGAAAATACTAACTGAAATTATTTTGCAGGAAGATATTAAGATGATGAAGAACATGGGTTTCCATGCCTTCAGGTTTTCCATTGCATGGCCAAGAATTTTGCCTGGTATTAATAAAACTATTATTTGGTTAACATCAACAATCTTTTACACACACACATATACACAGACGTTATATTAATTAATTATTGTGTATTATAATATAATTGTATAGGTGGAAAACTTAGCCTTGGAGTGAACCAAGAAGGAATCGACTTCTACAATGATCTGATCAACACCCTCCTCGACAACGGCATTAAACCTTTTGTCACCCTCTATCACTGGGACCATCCTTACACTCTCGAACAAGAATACGGCGGCTGGTTAAGCGAAGAGATGGTGTAAGCAAATTAACTCCACTTAATTATAAATTAATACTCCCTCGTCTCATAAAAAAAGTCCTGTTGATTGAAATATCGCCTTCTGCAGGAATGATTTTCGCGATTTTGCGGAATTGTGCTTCTGGGAATTCGGTGACAGGGTGGAGAACTGGATCACATTGAACGAGCCGGTGAGTTACGTTGTCAGTGGATATGTTGCCTGCCTCACTCCACCTGGCAACAATGCAGCCGCCGTTGTTACTGGCTATTCTGATTCAGATGAAGATTCGGATTCAGAAACAACTGCTCCAGATACTGCAGGAACTAGTATGTTGATATATCTTGAATCACACACTTCGCAGAGCTGTCACGGGGGTTTCTTGTTTATGCTCTATAATCCTATTCTGTTACAACATAGTACAAAACCAACCGTCATATCTAAATCTTCACTTCGGCATAAAAGCAATTCTTACAAGAGCAATAAAAGACCTGGAAATAATTTCATCCCTTATAGAGGGTTTACCAAACCGATCACTAATCTTGATGCTGCTAGACTTGGGGCTCCTACTGAACAGTTCATGAGCTTAATGTCGGATGTAGCCCCCGATCATAAATTTGCCGCTGATTACAGAACGAATTTATCCAAAGATGCTTACACTGCCGGAAGGAACATGCTCCTTGCTCATGCTGAGGCTGTTCATTCTTACAGGACCAAATTTCAGGTTCTTTTCTTTTTCTGGATTCAAATTCTGTATATGTTAGTGTGTGCGCGAACGCGCTTGTAATATATTTTCTTGTTTCCGATTAAAACGGCAGGAGCATCAGAAAGGGAAGATAGGAATTACACTTGTTTCTCATTGGTTTGAACCATACAGTGACACAGAAGAGGACAAAGAGGCTGTGAAAAGAGCTCTTGATTTTATGCTGGGATGGTAATTAAGCATAACTGGAATTTCAGTTTCTTTTTTTTTTTAGTATTTGTTCATTTCACTCCAATAATTTTTTTATTTTGTTTCAATTAATTTCAGGTTTTTGGAGCCTCTTTTAACTGGTGACTATCCTGAAAGCATGAAACGCAACATTGACCCTAAAAATCTTGTAAAATTTTCAGATGAAGAGAAGACGAAGCTGAAAGGGTCGTTAGATTTTCTGGGATTAAACTATTATACAACCTATTATGCAGCCAATGATCCCAACCCTGATGTTGTTGTGGGCTATAACAAAGATCAGCAAGTTAGGACGCACAGTAAGCTCCTGCCATTATCGACCGTTGATTTAACCTAGCATTTTCTTTTCTTTTCTGAATTTAAAATGATATATTATTCATTTTTCTTCTGGCAGAAAAAAGACTGAACGGAAAGAAAAGCGAACGCATAGGCTTAAGGGTAAGTTTTTCATAATTGATTATTGGTTATTTCTTACTAAACTGATGTGTCTGATAATCATTAATTTATTTATGATTATTTTAGTCTGGTGCAAGGTGTTTGTACATTGTGCCACGTGGAATTCACAGGCTCCTGAAATACGTGCAAACACAATCTTCCTGACATATACATAACTGAAAATGGTACTCTGTAATAATCTTTTTATTTGAAAAATAAATAATTTTCTACCCAATTTAAGTTACATAGTTTCTTGACATTTATCGTTGACTTTAGGGGTCGCTGAAAAGAAGAATCACAGGATCACTGCTTACGAAGCTTGTAGAGACACAATGAGGGTGAATTATTACCGGGATCATCTTGGGAATGTGCTGAAAGCAATCAAGTAATTATTTTTACTTATCAAACTTGTAAATTATAAACCCTACATTCAAGAAATACTGTTGTCTTGATTATTTAGCTAATATATTGAACTGATTATGACGATTTCAGGGAGGGTGTGAAGGTAAAGAGTTACTTTGCATGGTCGTGGTGCGATAATTTCGAATGGGCCGAAGGATACAATTCTAGATTTGGCCTCATTTATATCGACTACATGAATCATCTCAAAAGATACCCTAAAGATTCAGCTATGTGGTTTGCCAAGTTTTTACTGAAGGAAAAAGGCAAGTGCGACGAGAAATCAAGCCCAAATCAGAATGCGAAACCGGGCCACAAGGAGAACTAGGGCCCGAATGGACCTTAGAGAAATGTGTAACCCATTGAGGATTGTGTGTGTGGATTAGAATCTGATGATGTTTTATATATTATGTAATATGTGTGTAGTTTGATGGTGAATAAGTGGTGCTACACGGCGGGGGAATTCTTTCGCTATAAATTTTTATTTTTGGGTTGTAATGTATGTTTGCTATGGAAATTAATAAGAATTTGTTAATTAATTACTGTATAGGTTCTTCACAGCTGCAGACAAAAGGCTAGTCATATAGTATACACCATGAAATCGTTCGCTAAATGCTTGTCTGGCCTCGATTTGAAAAGTATAATAAACAAGTTCAAAAAACTTTAATACTAAATTTTTTAATACAAATAAATACTATTTTTATTTTTGTTAGAACCCAATTTATAGGATCATTGGCGCTATGTCGTTTCCCTTTCATGATCAACATCATTTGAAATGAATTCTCCAATTAATATGACCCTCTCATAGTCACAACTGGCACATTAAATTGTACTTAGTATGTACAAATCTCTTACATATGTGACTCAAGAAAAATTGTAATTTTATCTAAAATAAATATAAAATAACCTCATAAAACAAATTGAGCAATACAAATCAATTAATCATACGATTAGCATATCATATTATATATTATTTCCAAAAGTGTTTCAATAAAGAAAAGAAGAAATCAGTCAAAATCAGTCCAGCAAAAAAAAATAAAAAAATAAAAAAGTAAAAAAGAGTGAAGCAAAATTGAAGAAGAAGGAGGGATCCAAAGCTATGTAAATTGGGGATTGAATTTTGGTGGGGGTGCATTTTGACCCTTTTTAGTAAGTTTTGGGCCCCATTGGTATTACTTTGGAAAAGAGGGTTCTCTTCGTGGATATAAAGCAAACCACATAATAAAAAAATAAATACTTAGTCTCTTGTGCATCAGATGTATTATATATTTTTTAATTAAAAAGTTTTATTTATTTATTTAAAAAGTATTACTATATTTTTTAATGTAATAAATCAATATTAATATTTTTAAATAAATAAATAATATATTTTAGTTAAACAAATAAAATTTGATATTATTTTGTACGATACACCTGATACACATAATTTTTGCAATAAATAAAAAAGTAAAAAAGAAAATGCATTTTTGGAAAGAGAAATTCAGATTCTCTGCTTCTTTTTGTTTTGTATATTCTGAACTGCATTAATGGTTAAGGTATCATACCATTATTGTGATACAAGTACAATTTTTCAGCTTCATTTTTAATATCATTTATTTCATTTTGTATTTCATTATCATTTTATTAATACATATCAATTATATACAATGATATAATTAATGAACATGCATCATATAATTTTATTTTTAATCTTTTCAATATGCTCGTCATGCATCATGTATGGCTACATCAAATCATAGATTTTCATTTTTCATTGAATCTATGATCCTCACGATCAATTTTAGTACGTGTTTGATGCCATTTTTATTATTAGGGTGGTTTATCATTTACAATACGAAAAATGAAAATCTCAATTTCATGCAATTATATGCGATAAATGTGCAATTATTTGATGAAAATTTTAATTTCCAGCTAAAAATATGACCAAACTAGTGCGAGATAAATTTTTAAAGTAAATAAATTATATGACGAATTTTATAATTTTCTTATATACATACTGTGTAATTAATAAAATTAAAATATGATATGAAATTTATGTAATGTCCATGAAACCGTCATTTTTGCCAGTGGATTTCTTGTATCTTTCTAATGCTTCTAAAACGTAGCCTCGTTAATTGAATAAATATAAATTATTTGGACCCAGAAAAGGAAAAAGAAAAAACTTATAATGTCTACTGGATAATAATAATAATAATAATAATAATAATAATAATAATATTGAAAGAAAATAATATTGAAAGAAACGTGTATATTTGAGAGAGAGAGAGAGAGAGAGAGAGAGACAGAGAGAGAGAGAGAGAGAGAGAGAGAGAGAGAGAGAGGTGTATTGAATAAGGAGTGGGAACAATGTTGGAGAGGCCGAAAAAAGGAAAAAAGGCCGATCTTTTTTAGTAGGGTAGTCTTTTGACGGAAAAGAAAAGAAGCAGATTCTACTGGCTCAGAATATAACCAACATTTTCTAATTAAAATTAAAATTAAAAAAAATTATAATTTCTAAAATATAATTATTAAGATTACATGTTCAATTATATAGATTTAATCATATAAGTTAAATCATGTAAATTTACACAAATCATGTACATCCAATCGAGAGGAGGAAACATGTTTGGAGATGAGGAGGGCAGAAGTAAATTTGTGTATCATGGGTATAAGATATAACCAAAAAAGGAAAAAAAAAAATTACATGTATTTATTAATGCACTCTGAAGTGCATCAATTCATTATTTTCTTTTAGATTGAAATACTATGCAATCACATATTAAAATTGATCGGGATATGTAATATTGTAATACTTAGAAGGAGAAAGGCGAACACAATTATTCATTATACTCCTCAAATACTTTAGGTTGTTTTTGTACAAGATTGAAGACTTTTGTGGCACAAACGGTTGTGGATTGTCAGATATCAAATTAGTAGGTTTAATGAGATTTTTTTTGTACTTTATAATCTATAATTTACTAGTGTATAATATATACTTTTTTTTCTTTTTTCTTTTTTTTTGGTTAAAGATTTTACTTCTCAAATACTATTTTGAACTTACAATCTTAGTTTTAGGTTAGATTTCTATCAATTTGTGTGACTAACTAGGGACTAAAGATTATGTTCTTGCCTGTATAAATATGGTATTTTTAGTGCACTTAGCTTATGCGAGAAGGTATGGAGCAGCTATAAATAGGTGAAGTGTGTGTTTGATTTTAGTCAACCATAAATCCTCCGCTAATATTATTATTAATTATTGGAAAGAGGTTGTTGTGTGGCAATGGGGTTGAGCGAGTCAAAGCCGCATGAAGTTACGAGTGAGTTCTGCAACATCACTCGCAACGATTTCCCTGATGATTTCGTTTTCGGAACTGCTACCTCTGCTTACCAGGTTTCTCTCAAAACCATCCCATATTCATCATCATTACCAAACCATTTCTCACTGTTTGTTTATTTTTTTCCATTTCTTTCCTTAATTTAGGTTGAAGGAGCTGCTGCGAAAGGTGGCAGAGGCCTCAGTGTCTGGGATACTTTCGCCTTGGAAACACCTGGTCTCTCTCTCTCTCTCTCTCTCTCTCTCTGTATGTATGGCGATAAATAGACAGTTTTCGCTTATTTCTTATGAAAAAGTTAATCATGTGCGCAACAGGAAGAATCGCTGATGGATCCAATGGAAACGTGGCTGTTGATATGTATACCAGATACAAGGTAATAATACAACTCAAAAGTTATGATGGGTGGAGCACGAGAGAGAGAGAGAGAGAGAGAGAAGCTAAGATAACATAACTTGTTTTGCAGGAAGATATTAAGATGATGAAGAACATGGGTTTTGAGGCCTACAGGTTTTCCATTTCCTGGCCAAGAATTTTGCCTGGTAATAGAGTTACATATCTGGTTAACTGTATCATCAAACAATATATGAATAGATAATATTAAAACTAACTTTTTGTTTATGTCTCTCATCAATTTAATCAAATGTATATATTAATTAAAAAATAGGTGGAAAACTTAGCCTTGGTGTGAACCAAGAAGGTGTTGACTACTATAATGATGTCATCAACACCCTCCTTGCCAATGGCATCCAGCCCTACGTCACTCTCTTTCACTGGGATCTTCCTGTCACACTGGAACAAGAATATGGCGGTTTCTTAGACAAACAAATTGTGTAAGTAATCCAAGTCCTACATGTATAGGATCCTAATTCATTAATGAATGAATTACCTAATGGGATTTTACAACAGGACTCATTTTGTGGAATTCGCGGAAGTGTGCTTCTGGGAATTTGGCGATAGGGTGAAGCACTGGATCACATTCAACGAGTCATGGAGTTACGTTGTGTGGGGATACGTCGGCTGCGTTTCTCCGCCTGGAAGAATGGCCTGTGAGCCCGGCCACGTTCCTGACTCGGACTCCGACTCGGATTCGGATCTTTTCCATAAAACCCTCACCGTTGCTAAAGTTGTTGAAGACATATGGCGTACCCTCAGCGCTGAAACATGCCCTAAAGTACCTGGGTATAGTTTCGTCCCTTACAAAGGCTACAGGAAAGTGGAGACCCTCTATGATTTGGTTAAGTATGGCGCTGTTGATGAAAAAACCCATTCAAAAGCCGCAGAAAAAAACAGTCATTTCGCCTCCGGTTACATAACTGATCTCGCAAAGGATGCGTACATTGCCGGAAGAAACATGCTCCTTGCTCATGCAGAGGCTGTTCATTCTTACAGGACCAAATTTCAGGTTCTTTTTTTTTTTTTTTAATAATTTATACACACATAGATACACCTGGATAGTTAAATGATGAGCGCGCAGGAACGTCAAAAAGGGAAAATTGGAGTAACACTTGTTTCCCACTGGTTTGAACCATGGACTGATGCAAAAGAAAACAAAGCGGCGGCAGAGAGAGCTCTTGATTTTATGTTGGGATGGTAATCAATTATTGGTTTGCAATTTATTTTTTTTATAATAAATTCCCGGATTTCGATCCACTGAATTTATTATTTCAGGTTTTTGGAGCCTATGATAAGTGGTAACTACCCAGAAAACATGATAAAGCATGTTCCCAGTGAAAATCTGCAACAATTTTCTGAGCAAGAGGTTGAGAAGCTGAAAGGGTCAATGGACTTCCTGGGATTAAACTATTACACAGCCTATTATGCAGCCAACCAAAATCCTGGCGTCTTAAAGGGCTACAACAGAGATCAGAATCTTAGGACACACAGTAAGTTCTTCAGAATATATTAATATAATTGTATTAAATAAGTTATATTTGATCAGGCAAAATCCCAATTTCTCTTGGCAAATCTTTTTTACAGAGACTGATCTACTCTTTTTCTTACAGAGAAAACCATAGACAGAGAACGCATAGGCGAGAAGGTATGATAATTAGTCTTTTACGCAAAAAGCTTCTCTACACCCGAGTACATGCAAAGTTCAATATAATATTAATAATTTAACCAAAAAATATTACATATTACCCTATGAACAGTTAGTGTTAGTTTTTTAATATTATTACTTCTTCACTTAAAAGATATTCTCTATTTACCTAAACAGTATGCATTATATGTACAAGAAAATTACTCATTTTTTATCGATATTTGATTATAACTAACGGGATTAATTTGTCTGATAATCATGAACTAATGTATACCTCTCATTTGACATGCAGACTGGTGCTAAGTGGTTGCACCTTGTCCCCTGGGGATTTTACAAACTTCTGGAGCACATAGATCGAAAGTACAACAAAGATGGCAAATTCCCCGACATATACATAACTGAAAATGGTATTTTCTCAAAAGATCCCAGCTGCTAAATAAATTCATATTTATTTATATCAATTGATTTTTGGATCAAATATTAAATATAGGTTACTCTGAAAAAGCTGACCCCACCAAAACTGCTGCGGAGGCTTGCAAAGACCAACAGAGAATTAGATATTACCAAGATCATCTTGGACATCTTCTCAAAGCAATCAAGTAATTAGCATCTTATTTTGAAACTAAATTAAAAATCTGCATAATAAAAGTTCCAAATTAGTTTTTGGCTAAACTTCAATTGTTTTACGGCAGGAAAAAAACCATACGCGTGAACGTAAAGGGCTACTTTGCATGGTCGTGGTGCGATAATTTTGAATGGGCCGAAGGATACACTTCAAGATTCGGGCTGGTTTACATAGACTTTATGAATAATCTCAAAAGACATCCAAAAGATTCGGCTATATGGTTCTCTAGATTTTTGGTGAAGAAGGAGAAACCGAAACTGAAGGAAAAACCAGAACCGAGCTCGCCGAGCCATGGGGACCAAAAGAAGAAGACCAGGCCCCGCCGCAACCTTGAACATGAAAAAATGCTGCCCTCATTGGAAGTCTAAGTTCATGCAATTAGCCCTTGTTGTATTATGTTATGTGTGTGTTTCTGGTTTGATGGTCGATGAGTAAGTAGTGGAGGAGCTTCAGTTATGGAGATTACTCAGCTCTCTGTAGAATGGGGCACTTCGTGTGTGGAATGCCACCAGTACTGTTTCAGTTTTTTTAATTTGTGTCTTGTAATAAAATATGTGTTTTCTATGGAATGACAACTTCTTGATTGCGTGATACTAACTAACTGAGCATTGTAAATCGGTTGCTCTCTCTCTTTCTCTTTCTCTCTCTCTCTCTCTCTCTCTATACATATATATATATATATATAAACATCATGTTCACACACACACACATATATATATATATATTTGATAAGTACCTTCCCCCAATCCACGTAAAGTTCAACATGTATATTATCCTAACTTTCACATATTTGTCATTTATCTTTATAATTGCATGAATTAAGGACAATCAAGGTAAAGTTCAACACGTAAAAATTATCAGAGTATTTTCAGTAATTTTATGGTTATTTAATATGAAAATGTGAAAATAAAACATAATTATTTGAAGAGAAATTCAATTTTTGTGTGAACAAGATTAAATTTGTTCAATTAAAAAGATATATAACAAGATTGTTACATTAAAATATACAAGATAAGTTATGATACTGCCTAAGATATATTGCATTATAATGATAAATATACAAAATTTACATATAATAATAATAATAATAATAATAATAACAATAATAACAACAACAACAAATAATTAGAGTTCGAGAAAATACCAAAAAGAATTAGGAAACAAAAAATAGCCAACTTATATCATTATTATATTATGTGGAAGCCTAGCATTTAAAGCTGACGTGGTAATAATAAAACAAAAGGAAAACGGGAGATAGCATTTCTTTGGCAAGGAGAGATCCTTGCGTTATCCACTCCCTACATAATATAACTAACTTCTTCAACACACCCCAATAAATCTGCTTCTTTGTTGAAGGTGGATGACATAATTAATTAGATTCCAAAAATAATTTCTTTGTTTTTTTTAAGAAAAAGAAAAGTAAAATCTTAAGTTGGGGATTGTTTGTGTTGGTCAGGAATCATATTCAATATTGTCATCTGTGGAAGAGAGAAGGCTGTACGATTGGAGTTTGGCAAGGAGTGGGAAAGCAGATACATACATGTAGGGATGTTAATCGGGCTAGCCCTAGCGGTTTCGGGCTAGCCCTATCGGGTTTCGGGCTAATCGGTTTTCGGGCTAATCGGGCCAATTTAAACGGGCTACCAATATCATGAACCTAACCCTAACCCTAACGGGTTTCGGGCTAATCGGGCTACTATCGGGCTATGAGTAAAAAAAATTAAATTAACAATTTCAACACTTAAATCTCAAACATATAAACTAAAATCATAATTCATAAGTTCATACATGATATTATTTGACAATAAATACCAAAATACTAATCAATTATGACTAAACATCATTCTAAATATTAAAAAAAACCCTATTTCTTTTATTAAACATAGTTTTTCAATAGTAGAATTAGTTTATGCTTTTCTACAGCTTCTTTTGAAACTTATAAGTTTGAAAATAAGTTAAATCTACAGCGGCGAAGAAGAAACGAGAAGCAGCGGTGGCGGCGAAGATGGGAGCAGCAGCGGCGGTCAAGATGGGGTGACCAGCAGCGGCGGCCAAGCGAGCAGCAGGGCGGGGAAGCAGCGGCGGCCAAGCGAGCAGCAGGGCAAGGAAGCAGCGGCTCTGGCTCACGGTGATGTGAAAAATTAGGGCTTCTGTTCTTTTGTTTTTCAAAATGAAAATGAACAAAATGGAAAGTGGGGGCAGACAGCACTCAGCAGAATGGAAAGTGCAGCAGGCAGACAACACACTTAATGTCATGACCCACCAAAAAAAAAAAAAAAATAGAAGCCAGCCCGCGGGCCAGCCCGATTAAACCGCGGCCCAACCCGATTAGCCCGCGGGTCTATCGGTCCGGGCTAAAAAGCCCAGATATTAAACGGGCTGGAAAAATTGAGCCCTAAACCTAATTTTTTTTCGGTTAAACGGGCTGGCCCGGCGGGCTGCAGCCCTAATAACATCTCTACATACATGTGGCCTTTTGAGGTTGATATCACTCAGACTCCAAAAGGAGACCCCCCTCCTCAGGTACCTCAGACTCCAAAAGCAGATACATATAATACATAAATATATATATATATATAATAGTTTCTTATTTACTTTCATATCTATAACTATGTATGCGCAATACCATAACTTTTGTGTAACAGGCTCTCTTAAATACATTTCATGGGACGAAGATCAAATTTAATTTACTTTTCCATTAAATTTTTCAAGATCATTTATGTGTTCCCAAGATTTTTTTTTTTTTTATTTTCAGGTTTTTTTATTTCATTTTATTTTATATATCAGTTGCTTTACTCAGTTTCTTCAGTGTTTTTTTTTTTTTTTTCAGTTTTAGAATTGGTATGTTTTTTTATACTTTATTTATATTTCAAGTTTTTGTCTTCAATTGTTTTACCTTTTTCTAGAATTTGATCTCACAAACGTCTTTTTTGGCGGTCTCAAAAACCATTGGTGTGTAACTATGCAGACTGCACCTAATGATTTTCAGCAAAATAGAATATTGTTTTATACCATGTCATATTTACCTTGCAAGACACTAGTCAAAGGTACAAGAGGCATTGAAGTGAATGAAATTTATAACTTAATAAAATATTTATTCATCGTCGATCTCACCTAATCCTTTTTCCTTCTTCTCTTAAATTTCCATTTTAGTTTTAAAAAATAGACAGTCCAACTCCAAACACATTCCTCCAATTCACGTTTTTTTAGCACGTAAATTTCTCCACATTGGCAGTCCATAATTATAGGTCCAGTGTAAGGGATCACATCATGTGATGGTGTACTGTGTCCGTAACAAAATAGTCCAGTTCTTTATCCGAGCAAGCTATGGGTAACACGTCCAAAACAATTTGGTTATACAGGAGCCAGAAGATGAAGGGCCAACAAGATTGACAGGATACTTCTTTTTAAGCTGGTTAATATTGTCTTTCATATTGTCCATCGCCTTCAACCGTTGAGGTGAAAGAAGTGTGTTCCAATTGGGCAAAACAAACAAATTACCAATTGTGTAATGTAGATTATTAGAAGGAGCCAGCTCAGGTCAGGCGGCCTTATGCATCTGATTTTTTGCCGAGTTGATTTCACTTGGCATTGAAGTAATGTCAACTTCCTTATTGTACTGTACTGAGCATATACTCAGATAGAAATTCAGATGTAGGGAGGAACAAGGGGGACTAGTCGAAGTCCTCTTATTCCAGAGGATCAATCCAGATACATAATTTAAAATCATAAAACCTTGTCCAATTTACAGGTGAAAACCCTTGGTCATATTTGGGTTAAAGTATTCGATGATGGATTTGAAATTAATGATTGTTTCAATTGCCATTGAATTTAAAATCCATCACTTCAATAAAATCAATTTTTAAGGATTTGCGTAAATTTCAAATTTTATCCTCATCTTTGATGGCTATGAAATCAATTGATAGATATCAAATCATCCCCTCTAAATGCAGCCTTTTTGTATTTGATATGATGAAGGTGCTACGCATGAAATACATGTTAAGGAAGCCTTTGACTTGAAAAAAATTTGTACATTTAATTTTTTTTTTTTTTTTTTTTTTTTGCCCGCTTGCACTTTAGTTATATTTTATTTTTTGGAGAACTAGTGGCCTTACACTTTATTTTATACTTTTTGTCCCCGTAAAGTTATAACGCTTACTTTTTATACGAAGTAAAAACTAACAAAAATAAAATAAAAGTGTGGGGGCGAAAATGTACAAAATAAAGTGTATGGGCCAAAAAACATGAAAGTGCATGGGGGTAAAAAGTAGAACATAAAGTGCTAGGGCAGAAACTGTATTTTCCCCTTAACATGGTTTGTTGATTTTGTGTGTGTGAATATATAGGTCAAACCTCAAGGATAGAGGTATCCATAGGTATCCAACACACACACACATTTGAGAGAGAGAGAGAGAGATGTCCTACCATGAATGATTGTAGAGGAACATACATACCTTCATCAGCATCGGCACAAGTACCACCTCTGTGCCTAGAGCGATTGAGTGACAAATAAAAACTTCCAAACAATATTTTCAATTGCCAGAGCTCTGGCAAAAACTTTTTGCTAGCATCTGAAACTCAGCTTGAAGAAGGGACGAGGGTTAGTCAGAAAATAATCACATTTGGAAATAATTCTTAAAAGGTAAACCAATCTTAACTTTCTATAGCAATTTTTCTAAGTTAGAGACTGCCTTCGACCTAAATGTATTAAAATATGTAGTTATGAGCATTATGTTAAAAAAAAATTAAAAAAAACTCTTAGAAGACTAAGACACACCTATTAACAACAAGGTGATACAAATACCTATTTAAAGGATAGCAGATGGATCACCATGTCCACTAGCTCAACTTCATGTAAAATTTTCACCTCAAAGTTCATGGCCACTTCTTCTTTAATATGCTCTTCGTTTATGGTAACGGTATTCATCCCTGCGGTCTTTGTCAGATCCACTCACCACCTGCCATCTTTCATCACGCTGCTTCTCTCTTGAGTGCTTTACAGATTGTCTGGAAGAATCATGGGCTGGCTCCCTCTCTTTATATCCTCCCCTCCTATCAATAGGTGTGGTAGGCTCAACACCAGACTCTGATGAACGGCTGTGATGTTTTTTGTGAGAACCATGGACATCAGACTCAACCCGTCTTTTAACATCCTTTTGGGCCGAGCGACCACCCAAACTAGAATCACTCTCATAGTGTCCCCGTCTCTCATCGTACTTCTTTGACTCTCCATGATAAAGATTGTGCCTCCCCTCACCATGCCGATCAGAGCTTCTGCACATATCCTCTTTGCCCGAATTTGACCTCTCTGATTGAGACAGCCTCTTGTCTCTTCCAGAGATAGAAGATCGGTGGCTCTTTTCATGTCTTCCATCAGCATAATGGACATCAGAATGCATGTTCTTGTCATGCTGATCTCTTCTCCCCAGTCCTCGGGGCAAGCTATTATCGTCAGAGTTGCACAAACTTGATTCTCTATCTTCCTGTAGTTTGTGATCATGTAATTTTTCTGGACGATAATGTCGATAGCATTCTGAAGAATCATCCTTGTTGCCAGAATGTTGTTCTCTGTTGCAAAGCCTCCATTAGAAATTTGTATCAAGCCCCACATTTTAATAAGCAAATAAATGTGAAGCTCCTACTTACCTTCCTAGGTTTTCATTTGAGTGCTTCCTCTTATTGCCACACTGTTGAAGCCCAACGTGATCAGCACGAGGAGGTCCCATATTCCCCATTCTCAAATTTCCACTGCAAAATGTACAGTGTATCAAAATCTGGAAGTACTACTTTATGTCCACTAGAAGGTGATTGAAACACTCAGAAAACATACCTAGGCCCCGGCAGGCTTCCGTGCATCGAAGGAATGTAAGAAGGAACAGCCCAAGGTGAAACAGGGACCATGGAGGCATTGAATGGCATCATTGTAGGGTTGCTATACATATTTGCATAGGATGTAAAGGGAGGTACTGACGAGCCTCCATTCCAGTAGGGTGGTGCATAGCCTGGCATGACTCCATGAAATGATCCATTTCCTAAAAAGCTCAGCTAATTAAGAATTTGCAAATGCCAGGAAAACAATAAATGAATATTGACAGACCTGGCTGAAACATGGGATTTGGATGGGACATAGGGCAGTCTCTCATGAGATGGTCAGGAGAACCGCACGTGTAGCAATTGCGTATACCCTGAAATCCAACAGATCACATTGATATTAAAATACTATGTATGTGATAGGTCCCATATTGAAATTTATCGTATTATATTATATAAATTCTTACTGGCGGGACCCATCTTTAAATAAATAATTTAAGTGTAATGATTTTATTTGGAAAAAGTTAATAAAAATGGATGAAACAAACATGATATGGGTGTTTATCATAATAAAAAAATGGAATGATTTTGAAAACATAATCAAACATCCCCAAAGCCATGGAGAAAAATGAAAGAGAAAATGACTTGGGAATTTGGACTCATTGACTTTTCTGGCAAATGATGTCCTCAAACAGGCAGATCTCAGCTAGGGCAAAACATTGAAAGATTATGCAACATGAGATTCAAAGGATATTCATGAATAGATGCACTGCTGAAGTTACCTTTTTATACCCGCCAAGACTCGAGAAGTTTCTCCCTCCACCTGAAAAAAAAACATTAGCAGAGGTCTTACATCAGATTAAACTATAACTTTTCACTACAGAGTGAGACAGACAATAAGGCAGTTTAGTATACCTGCAGAACCAAACCACAGTCCCCCCTTCCTCTCAATGTTATAATCAGCTGAAGAGAAAATGGAAAAGGAACATGAAAGGGAATAAAGAACTGATAGACAATAAACAAGAGCAGTTTAAATATTGGATGCAACAGAAAATATTAGATCCATCTCAAATAGATTATCTGGGGAAATTCCACGAGAAGAAATTGAAAACAATAGATGTTCAAGAGATCACAATTTCAGGCATTGTGAGGATTTAAACAATCTGCTAACCTTCAACCTTAGCCTCATGCAATGGTTTCTTCTTAACTCAATTTAATTGTATCCTCAAATATATAAGCATAACATTTTGTCAACTAGAGTACACTCATGACATATTAGAGGGAGATGGTTTCCTGGAGCAAGAGATTTCTAATTGCTTTACAGGCAGACAGTGTGAAATCTTCAAGTATTCAATCATGGACAAAGTACATTTCTCATTTATATAACCATTTTTCATTAACGCCATTACCTTCACAATTAACCGGCTAAAGGTCCACCAAAAATAGCATATAGAGGCAGTTTAATAAGGTGATGTTTATCGAATAGCTAGAATAATTTGCAATGTATAAAATTATAGCATTGAACAAAAGCAAGTACCTTCATCGTGAACTATAGCTTGAGGATGAACAGGTTGATTTTCACCCTGAAAATCTGCCAACTGAGCAAACTCTTCACGTTCTCTTAGCATATCATTATGACGAGGATGCATGCCTCTTACACCATCTAATTGAGATGGATGAGCAGAGTTGAACTCTCTATTACCAGCATTAAAATATGGCATATTTCTCCGATGTTGTTGCTCATAAAATGATTCCGTGAAAACTTGATTGGATCCTTTCCCAGTTGCACTAGATGACTCAGGCAATTCAAATTCCCTTTGGGCAACAGTTAAAGCACATGAAACTTCCTTAGCTTGAATTCCAGATTCTCCATCTGCATTTACAGAGGGGAAATAAATAAAATAATTTAAAAAAAAAAAAAAAAAAAAAAAAAAGCATGCACCAGTCCAAGGAAGGTTTCATCCAGATTAGTTGTCTACCTGGCACATATTTCTGCATGTTGTTCTCTATATCAGCATCAAGCATCTGAGATTCAAGGAAATGCTCAATTGCCTGCCGCAGTGACAAATTCGGTAGCAGATCTCCTACACTACATTTGCTAGAAAAGCATTTGGGGCACATCCTCTTTTCCATAAGGACTTGACGAATACCTGCATTGACACGAATAAACAAATTTATAGAGATTGACATGGATCCATGAATACTTTTAAACTCTGCAGAAGGGTTCCATGTAAATAAAAAGTAGAGATGGGCAGTATTTCCTGAGCAATATAGTATAATACAAACTATGAAGCAACTAAACACAACTTGTTCCAGAATAAAGGACTCACACTTCTCACAAAAGCTATGCTGGCAACAAGGTATCATCACAGCATCCTTGAAGAAATTGTTGCACAGTGAGCACTTCATTTCCAATGGCAAATTAGTACTTTGCACAGCCAGGAAATTGGATGTGGGCAGCCTTTTAACAACCAAAACAATGTATCAGATCCATGCAAATACTTAATATAACACTACAAAATGAAGAAACAAATGAACTTACTTGTTTAACTTCAAATGCTCATCAACACCAGGCAAAATGTTCCTACCCTTGCCATGTTGACTAGAACCTGAATTAACATCATTCTATAGTAAGTAAAGTCTAAAGCAAAAGACTAGAAAAAAGATTACCAGAATGAACAAACCTCTTGGTATTCCATTGTTCAGTTCAGAAGATTCAAGCTTCCTACATTCTTCTAATCTGGAGAAGAAACAAGATCAAATGTTAAATAATCAAGTGTAACAATAATGAAAATATGCCACCATAACTACATGAACACCGTCACAAAGTCAAATTCCATTGACATGTGCTGGCGAAAAGTCATAAATTTGAGGGACAGCACACATTTTACAGTCAAGCAGTTTTGTTCTTTAGAAGAAACTGTCGATCATTGCCTACATTAAAGGAGAAGTAATAAAGAACTCATCATCCATTAGATCATATACAGAGACATCATCAAGCAAACAAATTTTACCACGAGCAATTGATCTACATAATTAACTTAATTGAAAGGACGGCCAACATGCCCAAGTTCTATGGCCCAAGTAATGTGAACCTGTGCTTGAACAATTTATGACATATTTATCACCTCTTTCCTGCACCTAGACATGTTGAAAATGAGGAAACAATTGCGGACCCAGAAAGTAATTATTGTACATACTGCTTTCAGTGATATTTGTGATCAGTGATGAATAAATAATTGTCCTTTGAGCTTAGTTGAAACAAATAATCCAGCAAGAAATCAGTAAAATATGTTGGTTGGTAAAACTTTTAAGTCGAAAATAACCTTAGTACATAAGTTTGATCACCTTTTTTATGACAAAACAGAAATTTTTATTAAACTAAATTATGGAAAGTACCAAGTGATGAGAAATCCATTAAGTATAAAATAATGTTAAAAGTACAAACATAAGTTTCATCACATGTCACCTGGTAAAAGAAATTGGGACTAAATCAAAACTACAAGAAAATACATAATAATTCCAGGAATAAGATATTAGTTGGCAAATAACACTTCATCAATGTTACAGCCTCATGCAACGGCAGGAGAACTCTTTAAATATGTCGAGTTGAAGTTTGCAAGTGATCACCAAATCCTAAACTTGCGTAAAACAGAAATGGCTACTATCTTGTAATATTTGGATAAAAAATAGAAGCATTAAAGCCATTACAATGCATTATACCTTAAACCAGCAACCTCATCCTTGTTGTTCCCGTTGAAGTTATTTTGACCAAATTCTTGATTGAAGTCAGGGTAGCTTGAATCAGGCATGGAAAACAAATCAGCACCTAAGATATCCAATCCGTCCTTTGCTTGATTCTGCAGAAGACATAAGCGTCAAACAAATAGAAAGCAGTCTGCAAGTCAATAAATAACAAAGGAACTAGCAATGTAATAAAGTAGACCATTGATAAGGGCATTTTTAGAGGAAGATGGAACCAGATGTTGATCCAAGTTAGTGCTTAACAGAACAAGAATATGAGAACCAAAATATAGGAATGGGAAGAGAGTCATACTTAATACTTATGTGAGTCAAGGTGAGTGTACATTGCACCTAGGAAGAAAATCTATAGATTCCATATGGATGACGATCCACCAAGATATTGCGAATATGTTCAAATATTAACTCATTTAACAGATGTTAACAATTCCAATATGGAATAGAACATAACAAAAGTAAGTAGTGAATATAAATACCAAATTAAAACTTACAGCTGGATTCAGATTATGGCACTCTTTCATCTCAACATGCTGCACAGCTTGACTAGGTAACCTGCAGCAGAGGTACATTACATAAGTGGCACGTGGAGGAAAAAAATGCTTAGTTCAGCCAAACTCCTTATGAAAAAGGCTAAAAAAGGAGATAAACTAGTTACTAAATCCAACTATTTCACCAATTCGTAAACATATAATGAGATCGATTTCTCAACTAATTCTCTTGAAAAGCTCCACATGGATTTCAAGAGCGGGACCACTGAAAATAAATCTGCTGATGCTAGAATATCAAAGTTCCACAAATCCAGACAATAAATGTCCGAATCCTTGTTTCCAATAAAAGGGGGCTTCTGTTCTAAAATACACGAGTCAACTTAAGAGCAATCAAAGTACGGTCAATAATTTATTTTAAAATTTTATCATAAATAATTTGTTTTTAGTGGCTAATATACATGCATTACTTCCAGCTCATGACAGTACCAACTTTGAAGGTTACAATTTGATAAGTATATCAGTACATAGTTCACTTATTCCTTGAATATTGCATTGAATCAAGTGGAAGAGGGGAGTTTTTTAATCTATTTAGAATATTGGTTAGTTTTAGTGGAATTTATTTGAACAAAATCTTTCTAATTTCAAGAGAATTTACAATGCCAAAACTCTTCGGTGGGAAGCGACAATTGACAACCAACACGTGTTAAAGTAGAAGCCTAGTGTTTACGTCACTCACATAACTAACTTAAACAACCTTTCCATAATTGTGATGATGATCGTCATATTCAATTATAGACAAAAGATTGTGCAACACTTGATAAGTCAAATTGTAGCCATTATGGCAATGCCAACTACGTATTCCAACAAAACAAAACTTTGATACTTGACGTGCACCATTGTATATGAACGCAATAACCAACAGCAAACATACAGATCATCCCCAACCATTACCATTAAATTTACATTTGACTTCTAAAATTCATCACTGATATATATTTAAGGCATAGTAAAAAAGAAAATTCCAAAACTCATCAAGAAACAGAAGAACGCCCAATAAAGTGAAATTCACAAGATACACATTAGTGCAGGCAAATGCACATGCATGCAACAGTACAAACTCAACCCAAAAGAATGAACTTATAAAGCAATCCAACAATTAAATTAATTAAGGAGAAGAAAAACTTACACAGCCGGGGGCACTGCTCCACCGGGAACTCTCTTAACGATCACCTTGGATCCACTGGGAATTTGAGAATCATCACCCTTGTACTCTGTCAATCATTGGTTTCCACAAACAAAATAAATGCAAATCAACAAAGTTTTCATCAACACCAATAGCTCTTAGATAAAATTAACAATCCGAAATAACACAATGAAAAACCACTCAAGATCAGAAGAAAAACAGAAAACAAGGAACTTAATGAACTTAATGGCCAGGAATCAGAGCGAGCATGAGAAATTAAAAATTACCTATACCAGAAACCGCATCAGAGAAGACGAGATCAAACCCTTGCTGCTGTTGTTGAGAACCTTTTCCCCGCAAAATCCTCGCTCGTAGCTCTCCAGTGGAAATTGAAGATCGATTTCCAATTTCCACCGTATCAAAATTCGCAGAGCTCCTGAATTTGAACTGAATTGACATAGCTCGAATTTCTTCCTTAAATCATGACTCAATTGAATAATATTTATGTGTGTGCGTGTATGTGAGATTCGCGCTGCTCTATGAGCGTTAGGGTGTACGTATATGTCGATTATGAACAGGGTTGTGTGCTTATATATATCGAACGGAACGTCAGAAGGGTTTTTTCACCTTCCGGGTTTTGCAGTGCAGAGGCGTGACCAAGAAAGCCAAGAAGGGCCGTTCTAAGAAATATAAGGATTAAGGCATAGGGCCCATGGGTTATTTATCGACACAATTCTTCAGGGTAAGGGTCACGTGACGTGTGCGTGTTACATGTAACGGGGAGATAAAGCTTATATTATAATGCTGCACAATTGCGTCCTTCGCTTGGTTTGTACACTGGAATTGTAGTCCCCCTGCACTTAGTTTAGCCTCCGACTAGGGTACAAGTTCCTGAAGCTTTGTGGGAAATACAACTGTGCCTTAAAAAAAAAGTAATTCATTTAGCAGGAAGTTCCCAAACTTGCTGAGCTTGCACCTTTGACCAATACCGTTGAAAAAATCTTTACTGAATTTTATTTTCAAAATCTATTTTCTTGCTTAATTTTACAAAATAGAAAATGATAAATTATAAAATTATTTATTTACTTTTTAAATTTTAATTGAAACTAAACTGAATTTTTACGAAGTTTGCATCATTTACATTCCAAGATTTTTTTTCCAGAATGATATTTTTCTAAATTCATATAATCCTAATTGAACATGATTTATTATTATTGTAATATTTTATTTATTACTTTGGGATTTTCCTATCGATCATATATTTTTAAAATTTTAAGACGCCAGCCTTCATAGCGTGTGGTTTTTATAAAAGTGAAAATTGGACCTAAATAACATTGGGAAGCCCAGTTATGAAGATTACACAAATCAGTGCCATAATGGGCTCACCAAATATGGTTGGGTTTGCCCAATAATGTCCACAATAGAGAGCTAATTGGTGCAGCCACTAACGGGTGAAGTGCACAGCTTTAACTTCTGTGTGTTTCGTTCCAAAACAATAATCGTGTTTTATGAGATTATAAGTTTTTATGATTAGTCAATTTGATAATATAATAACACATACAACTATAAATTTATATCTATACAAATTTTTTTTTGTTGATTTAATTTATTCAATTATATTGAATTCATATTTTTTTAACTAAAAAATAAGATATTAACTTTTAAAATAAAAAAAATTTTAAAAATATTTTTGGATTAATATATTTCAACTATTTTTTTTGTATTAATACCCACCCTACCACACATGAATATATATATATATATAATAAATACATACTAAAGAAACGGTCAAATGTGTTGGAGGGTAGTGGCCCCCTCTACTCCTAGGTCCCCACCCATACAGGTGAGATACTTCGATCATCTTTTTTATATGTCTCGCTCGTGTTCCACAGAAAATTGAATAATTTACTTGTTTTTAAAATGCAAGTCCGTTAAGAGTTTATGATTTAAATCATTTATTGTTTAGGGTTTAAATTTTAGGGACTAGAATTAATATATTTTATATTTTTTATAATAAAAAACACTAAAAAAAAAAAAAAGTGGGATCACCTCACCCTTGAATCTTTTCTATTATTTCCTAAATGCAAATCTCATTTTTCTGATCAATTATATAATCAAACAAGTAGCCCAGTTATTTATATTTAATTATTTTAATAAAATGTGAAAAAATAAGAAGCAACAGTTGGTGGATGTACTGGAGAGCCATTAATGGCTGATGTCTGGTTGTGCTGCTGCTCCCAATCCCCATCAGTTTCAGAAATACTAACTCACATAAAGGTAAGCGGGGCTCAGCCTCTGATCAGCTTTTCTCGAAAGCTCAGCGATTTTTTCATGGCCAGGCCCCGCCACGCCGCCCCCACCACCACGTCACGCCGGAAAACATGCTACTTTCATTTACGGCACTTTTTTTGGCACAAATTCTTCTAATGGTTTCTACATTCATCTCACAGGCTGGGGAGGGTACAGACGTTTATTACATAAAAATATATATTGATTTTGTCCAATTTTTATGTTCGATTTCACTAGATTTCCAAAAAAACAACGAAAAATACGACATAATGATAATTGTTTACAAATAAGTGAAATTAGGAGTGTCGCATCATTTTTTTTCTTGAGTTTTTCACATCCCGTCGAATTAAGAATAAAGTGGACAAATCAAAAGTAAAATATCAATATCGAAAACCCATAAAATTAAAGGTTATACATTAGGCAGGGCCAAAGTTAACTAACAAAATTAAAATTTTACCAAAAACAATTATTCAATATTAAAAATACCTTAAGCTTGAAACTGGATAGATGTCTTCATAGGAACAAAAGGAGGACTACAAAACTGTATTGAAAGATAGTGTTGAGAGAGACGGGGGGGGGGGGTACAAAAAAATTACATGACATGATAAGATATTTTTCAAATTGCCTGCATTGCTTAAAACGCGAATTTTGCACAGATAAACCCTAGTTCTCTCTAAGAAAGACCGATCATGCTAACTCAATCCTTTTCCTGAAGATCCTTGCTAAACTAACTAGCCCTTATTAGAGAACTGTTAAAACATTCTTCCATTTCCAAAAATCCTCCACTATCCTGAAAATCTTCATTGAAATCCTTAAACTTGCTCAATTTGAATGGAATTTCAAGCACCCTCTTCACAATTCACTACTAAATCAAATATTTGCGGATCAAAAGGCATTTTGCGATCTTCCTACAGTTGTGAACTTTAATCGACTTCATCATTCTCCATCGGGTCAAATGTCGGAAAATTGATTCTTTCACCTGTGATTTTTTCCAAGTAAGAAACGATCATGGCTTCTCTACTCTTCGCCAAGGCCTTATCATGGGCCCTAGCCACAGCTTCATGCTCTAAATGGGCCAATTCTTGATTCCTCCAGGCCACCTCTCTCGCCCTTCTTTCGTCATCCAATCTCTCAATCACTTCTGTGAACTTCTTCTGCAGATTTTCTTGATGATCCATCACTTGTTTCACCAGGTTTCCGAAAAATTCAGCCATCGGATTGATCAGTTGATTGCAGCTGTTCTCTTTCTTCTTCTTCTTCCTTTTCTTCCTCGAGGCCGAGGCTTCTTCGCCAATGGAAGCCTCGGACCCATGATCCAGCCCCACGGGCAAGTGGGCGTTCACGGGCAGTGTTTCACTAGGACATGTTTGGATGCTCTCAGCAGTACCGACGCGTTTGTATATGGCTTCCAGCTCGCCAAAGTGTACTCTACTTTTGCCTTCCAAACAGTTCGTTAGAGTGTCTTTCTGGTTCATTTCCAAGTGTTCTTGTCTGTCTACTATTTCACTGTTTTCATTGGATACTTCTGCTGGAAGGGGTTCCCTACACACATTTATTAATGCTTTGTGTAAACTTAAAAGTACAGTGGGGGGGATAAAATATAGTACAAGAAATTAAACTATCCTAACAGATTGTTATTAGTAATAGCTGGTCTCCATTAACGGACTTCTTCTTACCGGAACTAACAAAAAATAGGAATGAATTCAATCTTTGGAGAAATATGAAAAAAAAAAAAAAAACAAAAAACAAAACAAAACAAAAAAATCATCAAGAAAGTATGATGAATTGCAATAGGTATAATTATCTGCACATATACGCGGTAGTATGTACGATTTTTCTTGTGCAACTAAAGGGTAGACATTGTAGGTATAAATTATATATATTTAAGAGTGTAGAAAAACAAAATTAGGTAAATAATCAAGTGATTTAATGCAAAAGATTTGAGGATTTTATTACCAGAAAGGTGTTTGTTTATTTGCCGAATCTTCTTGGTTTTGCCAACAATGGAGCATTCCAAGAGAAGATTGTCGGGCCTCGGGCACATCATATTGCTCACTCCCACGAAGCAAAGCATCTTCTCCGCCATTAATGCTACTGACAGCGCCATCTTTGTAATCATTTCTCGAGCAAATCTCGTTCAGACCTAGCTTGAAATTCACCGGGAAGTATGGCGGAGGAGGAGCGGCGCCGCCGACGAAGTGGTGGTTCAGCCTGCTTTGGGGGTGGTGGGGTGGGAGAAAGTGGTGCTGGTTGAAGAATAGTTGCTGGGTTGCGGGTAGGGTATGGATTTGGTCGAGGATATGGGTCGGGTTCGAGGATAACAGAACTGGGGCACAAGTATTTTCTTGCTGGTGCTGCTGGATCCCGGGGATTTCAAAACCCGAATGCATCCCTTCTGCTGTGTGAGTTGTGTGTGTGTGTGTGTGTAAATGGTGAAGAACAACACCGGCAGATCTTGAAAAGAAAAAAAAAACTTGAAGAATTAAGATGAAGAAGAAAGAGACTGATTCAGAAGTCGTGTATTCAACAAACCCTAATAATGTGGAGGATTTTAGATGAGGAAGAAGATATAAGGGTGGGGGGGAGGGGGGAGAGAGAACGAGAGAGAGTGAAAGACGGGAAGGGAGAGATTGAAGCCCCTCCTTAAGTGTTAACTGTACAAGAGGATAAAAGGGCCGGGGAAATGGACCGGGTTCTATATTCAACTTGACCCGATTGAATAAATAAGAATGATATCTTTCTTAGGTTAAAAAAATATAAATAAAAAATTAATTGTCATCGTGTATCATCATTCACATAATTTATTAAATTTAATATGGGTTATTAGTCTTTAATTAGTATGTGTTGATTTGAGTATTTATCTTAAATTGATATTGATTGGGCCTTCAACTCATAAAATAATATTTGTTCCATCTCAAAAAAAATCACATTTGTAAAACTAAAGAAAAAATCATGTTTATTTAATTAAGAATTAAGTTAATTAATTAATTACAAAACTAAAAAATATAATTAATTATTCAACATAAAAAACAATTACAATCAAAATTATTTATAAATGTTATAAAGGGTCTAAATAAGAGTTTTATTGCTCCAATAATTCCTTAATTATAGTTATAATAATCAAATAAAAAATGGGCTCCTGGGTTTTTATTAAAACAAAATAAACAAATTAAGTCCAATACAAATAATTCAAGCCCGATTTTAAACACATACATCATTATACCTCTAGAAAACTTGAATCAAAATATCTAAATATTCATTGTAAATGCAGACCTCCCAATGCTTAATAAACATCGTCAGCTTATCATATACAAAGATTAAGTTCATAATAAATATAATTACTACTTAAAATGTGGTTTGTGGAGACAGATTTAGGATAATAACCCTTCACATAGTATACTTTGAATACACTTAGATTTCTGCTAAAAGTACTAAGACACTCTATTTTAAGTGTACGTGCGACACTTTAACATGATATAAATATTACTTATATATTATTGTTACTTAGCCTAATCTATGAATTTATGTATGGTTAGGAAGTTATGATGCAAACATTGTTTAGGTGCCCAACTTCAAGGGGCAACGTTACCTAAAGTAGATAAAATCAATATCTATACCATTTAATTTTGTAAGTTGTTTGGTAGTCTAACTTGTGACATATATCAGTGTATAGTGAGTCAATGTCGTTGGACTATTAAAGTCTGATAATAATACTATATACACATTTTCGATCATCTCTTCTAAATATAGGACAATATCCTATTGTATATTTATAAATAGGTCAACAAGGTCAATGGTATTGTGCTTCCTTCAAGCTATATTATATAAGTTTTTTTTGTAGTCGAACCTCTGACATATATCACTAGTAGTGAGCCAATATCACTGAACTATTAAAGTCTGAACAATATTACTATTATTACGCACTTCGATTATAACTTTTACGTACAGGACAATATCCTATTTCACAAAAATATTTATTATTGTTATTTAATCCTAGCATCATTAAAAGTAAATTTACAATAATATATTTGATATGTATCGTCTCATCAATATCGTAATTTTATATGTTATTTTGCATATATTTAGTTGGATTGAAGACAACGATCCAATTATAATATAATAAAAATTAAATTATTTTACAAACGTGATCACTACAAATAAATGTGTGTAAGTAGTATGACCGATACAAGTAGTAAAAATTTAAAAAATGTACAATAAATATTGAATTGGTTATGAATATAGTCCATCTTTAATATCTAGATAGACTCATAACAACAAATGCATGTAGCTTAAGTTCTTTCACGTGAAGAAAATTTGGGCTTTTTCCTAAAATAGGAGAGGAAACTTACATTAAAATATACATTACAATAAAATGGACATTTACCAAAAATATTTGCCTTTTCTTAGCTTTTCAAGATGAATACATGCAATGTTAGGTCAACTTTTGAGTAATAGATGTTGATTATTTATTATATAAGCTTAATTGATTTTATAATACATTAACTTTTTCATAATTATATAGGAGGATATATAAGTAATTTACGTTTATAATTGTAGAAAAAAAAATTCTTTTAGGTAGAACTTATTAATTATTATTTGTTAAATAATTCTGAAGAGTTAATACAATTACATACATTAAGTATAACAATAAAAGTAGGGAACACTA
Source organism: Caryopteris x clandonensis (assembly GCA_028749325.2). Classification (NCBI taxonomy): domain Eukaryota; kingdom Viridiplantae; phylum Streptophyta; class Magnoliopsida; order Lamiales; family Lamiaceae; genus Caryopteris; species Caryopteris x clandonensis. Next base: position 713,115 of record JAPYKT020000002.1, on the reverse strand, counting down.
GTCATCCTAGACTTGGCAACAAGACGAGTAATCATATTTTTCTTGTAAGGATTCACCGCAAACAGCATATATTAAATATACCAATTAAAGTATGAAACACGAGTCATCCTAAACTTGGCAACAAGGCTAGTAATTCGAGTTTCCTTCTGAGGATCTGCCGCTAACAAAATGGGGATTCTCAATATTTTCTCCGTGGTAGCATGAATGAGATGATTTTTGGCTCCAACGGTGGGATGGAGAACATGTTCCCCACCCTATTTTCGTGGGGCCATGCAATAAGTCCTCATATATAAATAATATCCATATATATGTATAGTATACGAAAAAATATAGTAAATATTATATATTGTATTAAAATTTTGGTATAAAATATACATTGATATCATACTGAAATTTCCATATCCAACTTTAATATAATGAAATTTTGATACAATATCAGTATTTACCGATATCATATAAATTTTTGTTATACCAAAATTTAGATCAATATCAATAAATATCGTTTCATACCAAAAATTTTGGTATACCAACATTTTTTATATCGAAATATTGCGAATATAACAATTTTTTTAGATGTATATAATGTATATATAATAGAAAAATATGAAAATGCCAAAATTTTTAATTTTTATCATGGATTTCTTAATAGATCATATCTTACTGAAAATTTCGGTATATTCAATATTTTTCAATACGATAAATATGGTATATCAAAATTTTTGATATCTTACCTACAGGTATCGTTCAATATTGTCATGTTTAGTATTTTTGCAAATTTTGAGATTATCTAACCAATTATTTTTGTATTATTTTTATAATAAATAGTAAATGCTATAGTTAATTACATCTCATCAAATGCAATATCAGAATACACAACCTAAGAAAACAAAATTTGCCTTGGTTATGCTATGCTATGGAATAAATGTACGACAAAAGGGAAAACAATGAAACAAGAAAAATGAAATCAATGATAATAAGAATTTGAAAATGGAGACAGACGACAAAAGACACGTGCGGTTGTGTATGTAGCAGAGCAGAGCAGGTAACTGCAGAGAAGACATTCTGAAACGGAAGGTGGCGCACGTGAATGTGTCACTGTGTTGCTGTCTCCTTCGCTGCATTAATTTCTGTGTCCAGTGAGGGACGCGAGGCCAATCCAACGGCTACAGTTTTATTTCTTCTCTCCTTTTCTATTTCCGATCTTTACACGTACCCACCCTCAATTTAAAATGTAGAATTCCAATTGTCTCCTTTCGTGTGCGAAAATACTGCCTTTTATCAACATTTATTTTATTTTAGTTTATTTTCACCCCAGATATGTATATTGTATTTGTCCTGACTTACTGCTTATCTGCCTTTAATTTTTTTTAATTTATTTTATTTAAATTAATGACTTGCATGTGCATAAAATTCTGCGATTAATTATTAATTATAAAAAGTCATATACATATTAACGCATAATTATTTTTTAATTATACCATTATTTCCACTCACAAAGTACAACTCCTATCGCCTCATATAAAATTGTATTTTACGATTTTTTATATATTATCGAACAAGTTATTAAATTTCCATTGTTTCTTTCATATTCATCAATAATATTAACATAATTCAATAAATTATTTATTTTTATTTTTATATATAACTTTTTAAAATATAATATCGCAAAAATTTATGTGCATAGAACACAATATGCAATTCAATTTTCAGTATTGTTTGTTTAACTAAAAAATATTAATTATTTATTTAAAAATTAATAAGTAACTATTAATAATTTTTAGTTAAACAAGTAATATTTGTAATTAAACAAGTAATATTATAAATAATGTATGTGGTGCTCTCAGTGCGCAAGAGATTCACTCCTATAATATTTATAGTAAATAAGTTTAATCAAGTCATTAGAACAAAAATCCTCCAAATTCGTAATAAAATAGTCAACAACACAATATCTTTTTGTCAATTGAGAATAAATAATCTTTCTTTTCCATAATCACTATTTAAAGTGGTTAGTTTACCAACATTAATTTATTACCCACACTAATCCGCTCAAATATATTTACACTATTTGTCTCTGGCTGTCTTTCTGGTGAAGCTTACGACTGTAAAAGCGTTTCCAGGCAATTCAACTGCGAGCCGGTCCGAATTAAATGAGTTCATGAATCTGGACTGGGCCTACTAAAGTCCATATGTTGATTGGATGCTGGGCCCATGAATCTGGACTGGGCCTACTAAAGCCCATTTGTTGATTGGATGCTGGGCTAGGCTGGGCCAGACCATACTTTCCTATACCATATCCATGAGCTTCTATATCCGAATCAGCGATGGGTCCAAGCCCATTAGACATGGCTGATTGTCTGAAACTGAATTTTCTCCAGATATAGATCAGTTTTATTTTTTTCCAAATAAAGATTGGTTTTATTTTTTTAAACAGTGTTCCAAATGACAATTTAGCCATCATAAAGTATTAATTAATGTCATAATGAGAATTCTTGTTATTAAAATTGAAACAGTACTACATCTTACAGCATCATGTCCTGTACAACTATGATTGTCTGTACTGTGTTATGTGGATTATGATCAAATTCGCTTAGGTTGTAATGATAAATGAAATATTAAATTTCCCTGAAATATTGTTTTCTAAGGCTATGCTGATGATAAATTTGAACTTTTCTTCAGATTCCCACTTCAGAAAAGGGTTTTTGTATGTCTGTCTTTGTAATCATTGTTACACCATTAAACGACCTTCAATAGTTGGTAACTTCCTCAATTAAAGAAGAAGTTTCAGTTGTGATTCAACCCATGTCCAACCCTTTTATTCTAATTCATTTAATTTATTAGACTTTTCAAAAGTTAAAAAAAATTGTACTAAATAATCGGATAATATACTTTTGAGAGTATAATAAAACTATTTTGCACTCACATATTATTTGTGACGACTAAAATAACTTTCTATCCATCTCATTATTGTGTAATATTAATATTCGTTTCGTACAACTATATCGTGTATATTGAATTGAGTCAAATTAAAAATGCACACAATAATATGAAAAAATATTTTATGTCAAAATTACTAGATTATAATTTTTCCGCTGTATAATGATGAATGAAAAAGAGTTTCCACAGCTTCTGTCTTGTTTTAGATAATAAATCCTCCCCTATTTTTCATAATTTTCAAATTAATCACATCTACTTTTCCAAGCTGTGACTTCTTCAATACATCAAAGTTTCTTTCCATTCCAAGCTTGCGTTTGACTAGGATTTAAATGATTTTGAAATATTCCAACTTAAAAATTTAAGAACAGTAGAATATTGATGAATAATAAAATTTTATGTCGATCATGAATTTCGTATTATATGATTTTAGAGTAGATATTAAATAAATATTTAAAATAATGTATTGTTGTAATATTATATTTGATTAAACATACTTAAATGCAAAAGGTTGGATACATAGTACCTAAAATTATTGCAAAATGAAAAAAATAGGTAAAGATCGATATAACATAAAATATAGTCGAACTTTTAAATTTATTTTAAAATATTCCCAAAACAAACATGCCCTAAAATATTGAATAGACTTCCGAATCAAAGATTAGGATCTTGGTGGATTTCTGCATGGATCTGTAGCCGAATTTGAACGACACAAAGCGTACTTAGTCAATGGAGAAAATCTTAACAGATAAAGACTGCCCATTTATTCAAGATAGGTTCTCAAATTTTCAAAACGTATCATTTTCCGACCTTGTTTTAGTAAGTTTGAACTTTTTTTCTAATTACAATATATATATCAAATACTCAAATTTGACTCGTGTTTAATTTTATTAAAACTCGTTCATTAATAATAATCAAACAAATTAAAATACAATATTAAAAGTCCATAAAATTTCAATTAATCTTAAATACTACAAGTTCGATGGTTAGAAATCGAAAAAGACTTAATTGCCCCCATGTAGAAGGGAATATACTACGGAGATCTTAAAGTGGTTTTGTATCTATATATGGTTACCTTAACTCACACTTAACTAGAATCAAACTTGTCTGCATATTGTAGACTACTGATTTGGACATTTGACCAGATTAGACCATTCAAATGGTAATAAATATCGTGCTTACGTGGCAATATAATTACTAAAATTATTAAATATTACACGACTTTTATTTTAGAACCAACATTTGTTTTTATTAACACCATCATCAATATGCCATCTTTAGCATTTGCTATATTTTTCATCACTGTCCAAATTTTTGTATCACCATGAATTTTTATATAAGCACCGTATTAAAAAATCTTACCTATCAATTATATATTTTATAAAATTAAAAATTAGATGCGAGTCTTATACATAAAGTGCACGTCGTCCAACTCAACGAATAATATTTTTTTAAAAATTAAATAGGTAAATAAGTAATATTGTTAAGAATGTAACAATAATATTTTTTAGAATAACAAATAATATATTATATTTAAAAGATAACAACTAATGTGTTTTAACAGCAATATTTTAACTAAACAAGAAATACTATTATAAAAAATATTGAGACAATCGATATTTCAAATATTTATCTTACAATCATAAAAAATGAGATCGAATTTTATTTTCTTTAAATAACGTAAGAGCTAAATATTCAACCCACGAGATTATTTGATATGACAATATCATAAAATTATTACGTCTAGAAAACCTTCGTTTCCACAATAACTATTTTTTTTCCTTGTAGAAAAAGTTTACTATTATTTTAGTCTATTATTTGAGTTCAAAGCATAGTGTTAAAAAATCTTACCTATCAATTATATATTTTATAAAATTAAAAATTAGATGCAAGTCTTATACATAAAGTGCACGTCGTCCAACTCAACGAATAATATTTTTTTTAAAACCATGTAAGTAAATAAGTAATATTGTTAAGAATGTAACAATAATATTTTTTAGAATAACAAATAATATATTTAAAAGATAACAATTAATGTGTTTTAACGGTAATATTTTAACTAAACAAGTAATGCTATTATAAAAAAATATTGAGACAATTGATATTTCAAATATTTATCTTACAATCATAAAAAATGAGATCGAATTTTATTTTCTTTAAATAACTTAAGAGCTAAATATTCAACCCACGAGATTATTTGATATGACAATATCATAAAATTATTACGTCTAGAAAACCTTCGTTTCCACAATAACTATTTTTTTTCCTTGTAGAAAAAGTTTACTATTATTTTAGTCTATTATTTGAGTTCAAAGCATAGTGTTAAAAAATCTTACCTATCAATTATATATTTTATAAAATTAAAAATTAGATGCAAGTCTTATACATAAAGTGCACGTCGTCCAACTCAACGAATAATATTTTTTTTAAAACCATGTAAGTAAATAAGTAATATTGTTAAGAATGTAACAATAATATTTTTTAGAATAACAAATAATATATTTAAAAGATAACAATTAATGTGTTTTAACGGTAATATTTTAACTAAACAAGTAATGCTATTATAAAAAAATATTGAGACAATTGATATTTCAAATATTTATCTTACAATCATAAAAAATGAGATCGAATTTTATTTTCTTTAAATAACTTAAGAGCTAAATATTCAACCCACGAGATTATTTGATATGACAATATCATAAAATTATTACGTCTAGAAAACCTTCGTTTCCACAATAACTATTTTTTTTCCTTGTAGAAAAAGTTTACTATTATTTTAGTCTATTATTTGAGTTCAAAGCATAGTGTTAAAAAATCTTACCTATCAATTATATATGTTATAAAATTAAAAATTAGATGCAAGTCTTATACATAAAGTGCACGTCGTCCAACTCAACGAATAATTTTTTTTAATCAAATAAGTAAATAAGTAATATTGTTAAGAATGTAACAATAATATTTTTTAGAATAACAAATAATATATTTAAAAGATAACAACTAATGTGTTTTAACGGTAATATTTTAACTAAACAAGTAATATTATTATAAAAAAATATTGAGACAATCGATATTTCAAATATTTATCTTACAATCATAAAAAATGAGATTGAATTTTATTTTCTTTAAATAACTTAAGAACTAAATATTCAACCCACGATATTATTTGATATGACAATATCATAAAATTATTTCGTCTAGAAAACCTTCGTTTCCACAATTACTATTTTTTTCCTTGAAGAAAAAAAGTTTACTATTATTTTAGTCTATTATTTGAGTTCAAAGCATAGTGTTAAGGGGTGATAATTTTGTCGTGGTTATGTCAGGAAAATATAATCATTTTAGGTAAACATCAAATGTCAAGTTGTAATAAACAAATGTTAAATAAAGTGAGACAATGAGTCCCCAATATTTTCTTGTAATCAAACTAAGATTTGATAATAAACGATTTTCTAGGAATGGAAATCTTTTCGGGACCACTTTTTTTTTTTTTTTTTTTTCTTTAATAATTTCTAGAAAGCAAATCTAGATTACCGCAGCATAGAACTGTTTAGCCAATTCAAGTTCAACTACGTAAGAAATCTACACCAACAGATGCATATCTTGGCAACTGCTTAACAAATTCCTTTTTTTTTTTTTTTTTTTTTTTTTTTTTGGCATTTCCCAATTTTTAATTCGAATAAAGCCGACAAAAGAAGATTTTCTGGTAACTTGTTCAACATTAGCCAGCTAACTATTACTTGGATATGGATTCACATAAGTTAAATTCAACATTTTTTTATTTGTAATTATTTGTGTGAATAGAAGTATTGATTTTTAATAACTTTTGACCTTTAATATTTATAATTCATAATTTTTGTAGGTGACTGATGAATTAAACTAAAAATTCAATAAGCTCTCGCAAGTAATGTTAGACGAGCTGAGACTAATTTTTTCTCTTTCTATTCTATTTTTATGTATGGAGAATGTAGAAATCGAACTTGATTCTTTTAGAAATACACAAATTCATAGGCTACGTGTGTGTATGTGTTATGCTATAAGTAATTTTTTAAATGTCTTTTGAATTACTATACAATATTTTATTACATAACTAAGCAGTTGTAGCGTAGGATGAAAAAATGAGACAAAATAAGTCATAACATACCAAAATTCCTAGCTTAATAATATTACGCCATAATGCTTTTTATTTTTATTTATGGACAATATTTGATAATTTATATCAAATATATATTACTTCATCTATCATTAAAACAAATTTAAAAAATCATATTTATGGAAAGATACTTTTCTTAGTTAGGGAATATGTTTTTAAAAAATCAAAATTTGAAAATAAATCCTTCATACGTCCCCAAAAAATATATTTTTTGAGAGTACATATTTGTATTTTTTATAAATTAAAAGAATATATGATTTTTTAAAAATTATAAATTCGCATATATGCAATTTCATGTTTTGACGTATTCAATCATATACAGCTTGTTTGTAAAATAAAAAATAAAATATGTTTCAAATATTAATTAATAAAATGAGGCGCTAAGTTTTCAAAAATAACGTTTTTTAGGGTAAATTTTTATTTTTTTATTATGTCTAACTTTTTGAGATCGAGGAAGTTTTACTTAGGTAAACGAGATTTTATTTCATTTCAAATTAAATTAACCTAAATGACAATTCAAGATTTGTTGCTACATAGATTATCTAACTGGTAGTTACATTAGTTGATGCAAGTAATTTAAAAAAAAAAAAAAAAAAAAAGTTATGCCTACGAAACAAATCAATTCATACGTAATGTATTAGTCACATAATCTGCAAAATTAATATTTAAAACCCACTGATTATACCACACCAGAGATAAGATCTATAAGTTGTCAACATCAGATATAAGCAAACAAAGTATGGGATGGGATTAAATAATGCCGACTTAGAACAAGTCTTAATCAGGCTCCAGATTAGTACGCTAATAATTAAGCTTGAATAATTAGGCACTCTATAAGTAAATATGGCCTTTCCCTTTTTCTAGGATTTCGGAGAAGATTACCCGAATCACATGACGAACATCAACAATTAAGACACGATTTTGGGATTCAAAAGTTAATTTAAGTTGAAATTTGGGATTTATCGTGGCTAATGTATGTATGTTTCTTGTAACGTTGAGAATTAAAGTGTAAGAATTTATGTATTGAGTAATATCGGTTCTGTTTTGTTATTTTTTTAAAATAAATAATACAGCCTGCATAAATTTATGCTCGATATATTAGTAATCTCTATGAAAGAATCAATTTTTAGCTACATTAATTACATGTCCATAATATGCTATACTTTTATATTTGTAGAACTATGTGTTATGTTGATTGTTGGTGGGAAATATACTGAAATTACCTCTCAAAAGAATATTATATTTTTTTAATTACCAAAATATTATGTCGAAATATTGTTAAATTTTTTATTTTTTTAAAAAGTTATTAAATTATGAAAATATTTGAAAAGATTTTTGAATTGTTAAAACTTTGCTATGTAAAAATTTTTGAGCGTTTGTTTATAGTGAAAAATATATATTATATAAGAATTTGAATATACTATTTTTTCATAGTTGAGGAAAGTTTTCAAAATGTTAGGTAATAATTTAAGGATATTTTAACACATTTGTAAATAACTTAAAGATTTTTTCAAATATTTGTTCGTATTTTTTAGAGATCTTTCCAAACAATTTTATAATTCAAAACCTCTTGAAATTTTTGTGAATATTTAAAAATTTTAAAATGCAAAATCTCTGAAAATAAATAAATAAATAAATAAATATATATATATATATTAGGTTTGACATTTTTATTTATCTGGTATAATTGGTAGTTCATTAGTCAACATCGTCCATAATAGTCATGCCATCTTGCTATAAAACTCTTGACCGAGATAAATAATCATATTCCATAACATATTATAAAAAGGAATATTATATATATGTATATATAATTTTAATGTAGGAATAAAAATAGAAAAATAGTAAGAAATGAAGCAGTGATGAATATCGACCAACCACAAACTATTTTAATCATTTAATTAAATGTCAACAACTGCATACATCGAACCCTTTGATGTACAAACTACATTTAAATTGCAATCAATGGAAACATAAATGAACTATAACTTTTAATTTTTATTTTAAAGTATTATAATCAAATTAATTCCTCAAATTCTGACCACAACGAACTTATATTCAATATAATTATGTGAAATTAAGTCCAACTGAAATTGATGATGTACTTAGAGTTTAATAATTTTGACTTTAATGTACCAGATACAGGATTCATATTTTTATTGAAAAAAATAATTGTATGTTTGGTTCTTATTATGAAATTGACTTTTTAGTAATTTTGTGGCTTTCGGATTACCTCTCCTTACATTTCTCATTAAAAGAAAAAAAAAAACATTTATAATATTATAATTATATTTTCACCAATTATACCTTGCTTAGCAATATTTATAATTAAGTATTTTTAAAAATTCATTTTTTATGAAGTCCATACTTATTGATTCATATTTTTCTACCAAGTTCACAATTTTTCCAATACTTCCTTCTTATTTTGATGCATCTTAGTTGTAATTTTTCGAACGAATTGTAATATTTACCTCTTTTTTTTATTAAATATATTAATAATGCTACTTACTACAAGAATTCTTAATGCTGTGTGTGTGTGTGTGTGTGTGATAAATATTAAGTGAATTCATTAGTTAAGTTGTCTCTTTATTGAAAGGGTTAAAATTCAATGATTGAAGGGGAGAAAGAGGAGTCGCAATTACTTGTTTAATGAAACACATTCAACGTTGACGCGTACACATCGGGCTATGTTTTTATTTTTTTGGCTAATTATTATTTATTTTTGGATTAAACAATTTAAAGTTTTAAACTAACCCTTTTTTTCATAATTGTAAACGCACATTAATATATCAAATAAACTATAGGCTCCTTCCATTTTTTTCAAATGATTTGTGTATATATCAATAATTCTTATCTTCATTTATTAAAAACAATAATCATATTTATATCAAAAAATACAAAATATAACTTTTTTTTTAATAGAGAAATTTGTTATATTACAATAAATTTCTTTGAATTACCACATGAGATGATATGAAATATCTATGAATATGAATGTGCTTCAGTATTCCTCTATTTCTGTTTCTAATGGAGACTTTGTTTTCCAAAATTTCCTGGGAGATGGAGTGAGTTTTCAATTCCTCTTTTTTTTTTTTTCTTTTTTTTTTGGTGGGATGGGGGGGGGGGGGGTTTGCATAATCATGATACCATTAAGTTTAATATTATAATATTTATTGCACCCACTTATGATAACAACAAGAATATGATTCACAATTTAACTTTGAAATAAATGTGAAAAGAGACATAATTTCAAAATATAACTCATTTTCTTAATTTAAATAAAAATAATAACCTCGACAAAAAATAAAAAAAGAAACTCTCGTCTCTTTCATTTTTCTATCTCTAGAAATGATTCATCGCTAAATTATTTTTGATTTCATCTAAAGAAAAAAAGGGTTAGAATACAAATCTTAACAAAAGTCATGCAACTAAAGAACAATAACATGTATAAAATGTTGCACCAATTGAGTAATAACAAGAGGGACGAGGGTTGAGGGCGAACATTTCGTTAAAAACATTTGTAAATCGATCCATAAGTTATATTAAAATGTGGTACAATATCAAAATTAATTATAAATGACAAATGTAAAATAACGTACCATAATTTAGTTCATAAAAAAAATTGGTGGTTCATGCTTTCTATTCAAAAACACTTGGTCACCGAATTTGAAATCTATATATTCATTAAAAAGTGACAACTCATAATAATCACCTTCACCATCAACATCATCTGAATAAAGATTGAAAGGTATGAAAACGTGACAATTATCCTTCAAATAAAAAGATAATTAGGTAGAATATCTTTGAACTTGAATAAATACAAAAAATATAACTTCAATTTAGCAAAAAATATTGATTTAAGTTAATGTGGATTTTATATCCATTCAAATCACTTAAATCAATTAATACAAAATAAAATCATTATTCAATATCGATCACAGAATTTCAATTTGATATTTCTCACTTTTTTATTCTTATGAACAAAATTACTCTTTTTATTTCAAAATAATAAATTTTTAAATCAAGAAATTAGAAATACGAAAATTTGACTAATGCATTATAAATTAATTAATAACATCTCTAATTAACCTCTGTTCTCATAGCTATCGTACTAACATCAATTTGCGTTGAGAAGGGATAAGGTTGAAACCAGATAAAATTTATAAAAAAATATTTAATTTATAATAAAAATTAATCTCTAAATAATAATTATTATAGTAAAATTAAATTCATGTCTAAATCTTTTCATTCAAAGATATCAATTCTAAGATAATCTTAATGAAATGTTATTATTTATTTTTATATATAAGATGAAATAATATATTCTATTCATGTAATAAAAATATGGATCTTATATTGTACCAAGTATAGCAATTAGGAAATGACAGTTATGGAAAAAAAAAATATTGTAAAATAGCTCATAACACCCGAAACAGGAAATTAATATAATGTAAAGAAGTGGCAGACAGATGAGCTGATAGGATACAGTACACACTCTCGAGAAGATATTCAACCCCCTTTTTTTTTCCATTTCTTCCCCCTCCCTCTTACGTCAAATTCAATTCCCCCACTTTCAATTTCTATTTTTTTCGTTTTTAATTTTAGCATTTATAAAATAAAAAAAAATAAAAAAAAACCTTTAATTCCTCCCACCATCTCTATTTAATTATAATCTCCTCAAACATTTGCAGACATTTTTATGCCCCAAGATTTCGTTTCATTTCAATAAAGAAACCGTTGCCAGTGTCCAACCATGATAGCGTATATAGAGCGACTTGTCCACGATAACGACGTCGAGTCGGTGCCGGAGCCGGACGCCGCCGAGCAAGCGGGTGAAGTCCTGCCGCTCTTTAACAGCGTCGACATTCACGGCAAAGTGGAATTCGGCGGATTTGGCTCGGGCGCCGCCAAAGATTTTGGCGGCTTACGGTTCTCGAAGCCGTTGGCCGTCATTAGGCCATCCAACAGCGACGACGTAGCGAAGGTTGTTCGGCTTGCGTCGCGGTCGCCGCACCTCACCGTGGCTGCCCGCGGCAACGGGCACTCCGTTAACGGGCAGGCCATGGCTCACCGGGGCCTTATCATCGATATGAGATCAATTGAATCGAGGATATACGTGGACCACGCAACGGCGCAGGCTGATGTCAGCGGCGGTGCATTGTGGGAAGACGTGCTGAAACACTGCGTGATGCGCCACGGCCTGGCCCCCCGCTCGTGGACCGATTACTTGGGACTGACGGTGGGCGGAACGCTGTCTAACGCCGGCGTTAGTGGTCAGGCTTTTATGTACGGCCCCCAGACGGAAAATGTCACGGAGCTGGAGGTGGTCACGGGAAACGGCGACGTAGTGGTTTGTTCGAAGAATCAGAACCCTGAACTCTTCTTCAGTGTTCTGGGTGGACTCGGGCAGTTCGGAATTATCACACGGGCCCGAATTCTGCTCCAACCCGCACCCGACATGGTATGTACATTCACAAACACATAACTATACACAAGGAGACACGTTTGAGAAATGTTCTTATCAATATTAATTGATGTGATCGTAATTTTCTGATTATTTTATGGGGTGGTTCTGGTGATTAGGTGAGGTGGATAAGGGTAGTGTACAGTGAGTTCAGCGACTTCACTCGGGATGCCGAGTCGCTAGTGACTCGGGCGGATGGCGACTCTTTCGATTACGTCGAAGGTTTCGTCTTCGTCAACAGCGATGACCCTGTTAACGGGTGGCCGTCGGTGCCATTAAATTCTGACCAGCCGTTCGACCCGACCCGTATTCCCCACACAGCGGGTTCGGTTCTCTACTGCCTTGAGCTGGCCTTGCATTACAAAAATGTGGACCCGCCATCCACAGTTGACAAGGTAAACCAGTCCAAAAAAAAATATTTAATTTTTCGGCGATAGCCAGTCAATTTTGTATTCTTGAGCCAAATCGTGAAATTATCTTTGAAGAATTATAATTATTGAATTTTACCCTAATAAAGATGATCATTTAGTTGTTTTGAATTATAAATTCTTGTGTTGTTTAAAATACAAATAATTGGTTTAAGTGGTGGTATATTTAGGATCTGTGGGCCAGTGGGTAACTAAGGGGAAAGAGAGACTAGGAAGGGACTTAGTTTTGACCTAGGTGTCTGTTAATGGAACCCACAAAATATTGATGTTGACATCGAAGCAATAAATAGGCCCCACTGGAAAACCAGTACAGTGAAAAGGTCAAAAGGGCTCAGGTAACTACAGCTAACCACCGTGGGGGTGGCGGCGACGGCGGATCCACGGCTTTGAAGACAAATAAATGGTGTTGAAAACTGACCACACGGTGGTGTATGTATCTTCCATTGGATTTTCTGACAGCATCAAGGTATGGAAGTGGGCACAGAATCGGGTCCTTATTACGAGATTGACACCGTACTTGGCTTCTGACGTCTTCCTCGTTAATGACAAAATTTCGTCAGGGCTAAAACAGTAAAGTTGCCATCACCTCTGGCCTGTCCTTCGCTTATCATCCAGATTTCTATTGACGTCGCCTGGTCCCCCCTAAATAATCCAAAAATTTCCTCCCAACCCCTATTATATATATATATATGTATCTATAATATCAACATTCAGGAGTATAAGGATTTCTAGGGTTTTTCTGAAATAGTTAAATTATTCGTGGTGGCTGACAGTGGATTACAATACCATGTTGTCGAAAGTTTGATTTTTTATTTTTATAAATAAAATTATTTTATTCTAACACTTAATATTACCCATTATTGCCATCCTACAGTTCATCATTTTGAAACTTGATGGGTTTCCAATTATTTTCACACTGAAATAGTTCACAGTACAAAGCTTCGAATATATTATATAAGATATATTTATATTACATAAATTTTATCATTAATATTTTAATAATAATAAAAATGTCCCCTGAAAATTACGTGGAGTTCATCTAATGACTTTACGCGTGTGGGGTCTGCAATGAGCTTTGAGTATTGTATTCTTGATCCATTTCACTGTAATAGCTTTATAGGCATGTGTACAAAATTAAGGAATGAAGTTAAATGACTATATTGCCCTTATTAAGTGTGGGGAAATATTTATTTAGGAGTACGTGGGGGAACATTTTGCTGTTTAAATTCTGGACTTATTAAAGAAAATAAAGAGGTTGAATTGATGATTGCAGAGGGTGGCGAGATTGATCGGAGGGCTGAGATTTGTGGAGGAGTTGAGGTTCTCGGTAGATGTGGGGTACATGGAATTTCTGCTGCGTGTGAAGCGTGTGGAGGAAGAGGCCAAGGCGAATGGTATATGGGACGCCCCACACCCGTGGCTCAATCTCTTTGTGTCCAAAACAGACATTGCTGATTTTGATCGTCTTGTTTTCAAGAATATTTTGAAGCATGGCGTTGGTGGCCCTATGCTTCTCTATCCTCTGCTACCTTCCAAGTTAGTACTTCTCTCACCATCCCACCTTTTTTCCCTTTTTTTTATTTTCTTTACCTTTAATTCATTAATTTTGTTTGCCTCTCTTCGATTAAATTTTTATTTATACGAAATAAGGTGATTTTTTAGTTTACGTTATAAAAATAAAATATTTCGAATTAATTTACAGCTTCCAAAAAAAAAAAAATTGAAGTAAATCAGTAATGTTGCTTTCAGGGTATGTTTAAACCAATATATGTGACGACAAAGTATTAACTGGCCAAAGCCACTAGCTATTGACACCTTGACTTTCTTCTCAGGACAAAACTACCCTTCTGTCTCTTCATACATGTGTTTTGTCTATTGTTCGGAGTTTACAGGAGATAGGATAATCCTCCCTTCTTTTATTTAACTTGCAATTGAGACCAAATTAATATAGTTAAATCGAGTTCAAACTAACTTTTAAGAATTGATGTGAGTCCTTATCGAATAATTTGATTTAATTTTGAATTTTATATTGATTGCTTCAATTTTTATGATTTTAATTTGAAATTTTTGTTGGAAAATTTAGGTGGGATATTCGGAAATCTGTAGTTCTACCCAAAGGAGAGATCTTTTATTTGGTTGCATTGCTAAGATTCTGCTGTCCCTACTCGAAAGGCTTAACTGTGCAACAGATGGTTGTGCAGAACCAAGAAATTGTTCAAGCCTGCACTAAAAATGGCTTTGACTTCAAGTTGTACCTTCCACATTACACCTCCATGGAGGGCTGGAAGCAGCACTTTGGAAATCAATGGACCAGATTCCAGCAAAGAAAAGCCAGTTTTGATCCAATGGCAATAATTGCACCCGGGCAGAAAATATTTCCAAGGAATTGGCAACCCTCATAATATATATTTTTTCTTTTTCCAATTTATTTTTATTCTATATTTTCTGCTCTAGGATTTTAATTTCCAATTGTTGAAGAAGCAGCTCAAGCAATGTAAATGAATATCTCAAGAAAATTTTGATTTTTTTTTTTTTTTTGGGTTCAATAATTAGTTTTCTGCTGAAATCCAATAAAGTTATGGTATATATGAACTTCTAGAAAATCCAAAATTGATGATTTTGCTTTATAAGAGAATGACAATCTGGTAGCCTTAGTCACAATCAATACAGTTCAAGTTCCCAATTATTAAATGTTTGGCTGTAAAGTATGAGGGCAACTGATCTACTAATTTGACACTTCTGCTAAATTTGGCACTTCAAAAGTTCTCTTTTCTTATGATGATGTTTTCTGACTGCTTCCATTCAATAGTTCTTCAAAATATAATGAAACAGACATTCTTAAAGTGCAAAAAAATATTTAATCATAAAATATTGTGGAATATTTGTTTTTAGATAAAATACATTGACTAAATGTATGTAAATGTTGTTTAGTGGTGGAGTCCACACATACTTTTATATTTAAACATGCATTCTATTTTTTGCCCACTTTTTTAATTTCGGATATTATATTTTATTGTGTGTTTTATTTGATAAGACTGTGCGGTGATTATTTTAAAATACAAATAGAACACGTAATAAAAGGAAGATCCAAACCCCATTTTTTTTAATAAGAGAATCGGATGTTGAACGGAATTAAGAGGGAACATGGCAGCCCTTTATTTTTTTTATAATTTTTATATCTTATTTTATTATTTATGATTCATTTAAAAGTTTAATAGGACCGAAATTCTTCATAACTTTATTTACATGACTAACATTGAAATTTTATCTGTTCCTGATCCTCTCTTGAAATTTTTTTTAACGAACGTTGGCATCAAAAGATTTATCATCAAGGTCCAGTTCCAAATAATCTAACATAGTATTTGTGTAAAAACGTTCCTATATGTCCTAATATAACACCCAAATACTCAATTTGAAAGCTACGAATTCCAAAATAAATTTGGACAATTATTATGCATCATCACTAATCAGTTTCAATGTACGTGGGTATATCAAAGTTAACTACATGCAACAAAGACAAGATTAATATATAACTAATATATATATATATATATATCTAATAAATGGGTCAAAGATTCTTCCAGCATAGTTGAAAGTGCTCCGAACCCATAGATAATTTAGCACTAATAATAAACTTTTCAAGTTTTAAATTCACCTAATCAAAAGACCTTGATTAGATATGGGTATCAGATTCTCTTTTCTCATGCAGAAAAAGATCAAACATTTACAAAAACTTTATGAGCTTTTTATGGCCTCGGGGAAATACTCCAATTTGGTCTCTTGCAACACCGGAAGGCGAGGGGGTATGGGGTGGGGTGAAGAAAAGAGCAAATATAGTTGGTTCCCACACACAACACACACCAACCCTAAATATATAGCTTCGACTTTTTCTTTTTCTCTTTCGCTTTGACATAAAAAGTTGGGAAAAGTTTAAACAAGATCATGTTTATATGATGGTGTGAAAAAGGGGTCCTATGTTATCTTTAATAAATAAATAAAAATGAAATGGTATCATTTTGTGTGTATAGTAGTAGATATATAGAGTTATATCGAGGAAAACAATTTTGATTTAGATATTTTATTTTATATTTTATTACATATATAAATATATGTAAAAAATAAAAGTGAATTTTGAATAATTGTTAATTATAAACAAACATAAGATTTGCAATTGAATTAAATGCATTTTAATTGAAATATTTTTTGTGCGACGGACTTATTATCAATACTATCTGAAAAAATTATTTTTTTCTCAATATATTTATCATATATTAACTGAACCAAAAAAAACTAGATTTTCTGGGCTAGAACTAGATGCGATTCTTTGTAAAGCAATTGCTTTATATTTTCTACAAAATTTAGGAAAGCAATGATAAGATTATGATTTCTTGTGAAATGAAACATTTATAATAAGATAATAAAACTTTATCTTAGTTTAGTAAAGTCCTTTGCAGAGTATCTGTTACGTATGTCTATGCTGGTAAAATGTGCCATGCAAAAAGGTTATACGTCCTTGATATCTGGGTCATGCATGGACGTACTGCCCCCACCCAACTTTCGAGAATTTCTTCTATTTAAGAAAGATTGGTTTGGATATTATCAAGGATGATTGCAGAAATTCAAATTCGGAAAATAAATTATATATATATACACGAATATATGTGTGCTTTTCAGTATATAATATTTTATTTTAATTAATCAAATAAAGGATAAATTTAATTTTTATTTAGTTAATTATATATGTTTGTTGTTTTTATTTTAGGACTGGTTCTGAGCGATGATCAGGTGATGTCCAGAAATCCTATAATACCAATATCATATATTGTATTGTTAAATATGTAAAATTAGAGGCTTATTTTAGAATTAGACATTTTTAAATTTATTAAAAGTAAATGAATTTGTGAGGGGCTTACTTCACAATTAGACTTATTTTAAGCCAATTTTATGAGGGTTACATCTTTGATTCAATTTTGCATTTTATTTTCTAGTTCATTATTTTTAATATAAAAATAAAATAAAAAAAATTCCAGACCGGACGATGAACTAGTCCAACAACAGTATTATCAACACTCGAAGATTTGTCAAAATCATACAGTTTAAGATGATGATGACCTTTTTGTTTGTTGCAAGATGATTGTAAAAAGAAATTATTTTAGTGGGACTTCACAGTTGTTAAAATCATGACAGCGAACCAATATCGGAGCTAAAATGAAGAGGAAATTCATTTTTTTTATTTTTTTATTTAAAAAGATTTTGTCCCCACTTATTTACCTTTACAACTGTGCTTTTTAAGTGCACCAAAATCTTTTCTCAACGCACATCTTTTCGCACCATCAGAAGTAATTATATATATATATATATATTATTTCTATCTCTTTTCCCTTTGTAAATTTCAAATCTTGGTGAATTCCTTTGTCGTTTTCTCCCTTTTCTGTAGCTTTCTTAAGTCTTTCATGAGTTGCATGGAACTTTTTCGTTTCTGCAAACTTTTGCTTTATTTTCAGTTCTAATAAGTACTTTAGTTTCCTTGGCTTTTCCTTTTTTGGTTTTATTGTGTTAACACACATGTACCAACTAGAGGTGGTGATTCGGATCCATGACCTGGTTGAGAAGCTAGTTGTCGAACTCAGTTTACCTCTATCTCTTAAAATATACTAAAATTTGATGGGATGGATCATGATTCTTGGTATCGAACATGCTCGATAGTATTCAAATTAAAATACCTACAACCCATCTATTTAAAATATCATATGGGTCGATCTATCTATTTTTGTCAATTCTAGAATCGAGTCATTAAGAATGCCTCCGTAATTTCATTTGCCCAAATTATCATACTTCATGTTGTTTTCACAAGAAAATATATAAAACAAATTTTCTTTTTCCTTATTAAGAAAGGACAGACTCCATTGTTATTTGTAACAAAATATAACATTAAAAATATAGTTAAAAATAAAAAAAGAAAATCATTACCCATAATGGACTATGTAAATATTACAAATCAAAAAAGACAAAGAATTTACTTTCTCCACTCCGAACAAGAGTCTTGTTTCACAATAATACAATTGTTTACTTTTAGTCGATTTGATAAAGATGCAACCTCAGAAAAACTATAAGTCACACTTATTTTTTTTCATTGATCTGACTTACAAGCATATATAACTTTTTTTTTAAAGAAAACGTATTAAATTTTTACTTTGACTTTTATAATATGACTTCGACTTTTGAAAATGATTTTTTTTATGAAAAATATTTTTGCAACATGCATAATTTATTTATTTGTTTATTTTTATTATTATTATTTTTTTTATTTTTTTTTTTAGATGGGTGGAATGAGTATAATGTATCATTAGTTGAGGATTATAATGTGTAGGATTGATAAGTGACCAATCAATAAGTGAGAGATGAGTAACTCCTTGCACCGTGCACCATGCGCCATGCACCATGCCATGACACTTTAGGGTGCATCATTGTTCATTATTAATTCATCAATCTATATCCCATGTTTGATATTACCTTGTCCCTCGTAAATGTAGTAATGTAGTGACAAAGTACTTTGGTCACTTTTTTGTGCATTTGAGTGGTTCTTGTATAAACTGGATCCCATTTAGGCGCTTCTAGAAGAAATTTTATATATACAATTGTAATATTGTTAAAATTAATACTTAATAATTTATTACTTTGCAATATAATAATCTTTTCAGATCTCATCATGGTGTTAATAGGCGAAATTCATGAAATAATTAGATAATACTTTTTTAAAACTTAAATATAACTATTGGTCCCATTGTTAACTTAAATTAATAATTTAATAATAAACTTACAAAATAACATACCAAGATATTCTCTGAAAATATTACTTTTTTATAACCTGAATTTATTTGAAATTTAAAATTTACGTACTAAGATATTACGATGTTAAGTTTACTATTATAATATCTCTTACCTATTGTCGGTCAAAATATTACTGAGATAAATATATATTCATGAATATTATTATTGAATTGGTAAAATTTAATGAATTTAGTTTAATTACGTAGCAGCATAGATTTATACATTCACCCTATGAATTAATAATTTATTAATTTTATTTGTTTGTCAACAAATTTAGGCAATTACATTTCTGGGCTCGAAATTGTATTAAGGTTTTAGATATTTTAAAATGGTTATCGGGCCCAATGAAGTCTTCATGGCCCAATAATTATTTTTAGGCTACAAAATATAGCCACGGTGAAATAAAAATCAGTGATAAATATCTAAATCTCGCCTTTCTATCCTTGAAAATAAAAGTGTGGATCTTAGATCATTTTCACTTCTTTTATTTTCCCCTTTCTGCAAAAAATAAATAAAATAAATAATAGTACTTCCGTTTACAGTGGGCCTATTTAATTTTAGAGTATTGGACCAATTCTACTAAATCTTTTCTTGTTTATCCTGGGCCTAGGGCTTTCTAGGCCCAGTTTATAATTCGCTTCCTTTCAATTACATTAAAACTTTAGCTCAGAATTTCTAGCCGTCTTTTAGGCCCAGAAACAGACATACTCTTTTTGGTATAATTAATATATTGGAATTATATTATTTTATTAATGAGCGTGAAAATTTCATCAAATGTAACAACTATTTATTATACTACATTTCTTTTTATTAAAGAAAAAATCAGTTTTTATAATAACTACAATTACAAATATTCTTCTTCATGAGTCAGTTTGGTTAAAATAAATTAAAAGCCAGCCGTTAAAACTAATTTTTAACAATTTATTCCATATTTAAAATTTTATTTAAAATAATAAAATACAATTTCCCAAAATTATAAAAGTAACAATAACTTTCTAAAATTCTACTAATAATGATACCATCTCGATGAAATAAGCAGGGTTTTCATAATTAATATTCAGTAAAAATAATTTAAAAGTCCTTCTAAACACACGACAAGATTTACTTTTCTCACTATTTTTACTATATACACCATAAAGAATATATTAAAATTTTTAATTTTACTAAATACACAATACCAATTAATATGCTCTTTTAGAGAAAAGAAAAAAAAAATCAACCCCTCCCCCTTACACGGGCACGGTTCGGCGGTTTCGGTTTCGGTTTCGGAACCGCCGGTTTTTGGAACCGGGGAGGGTGCAACCGGAACCGAACCGCCATATACACGGTTTCGGTTCCGGTTCCGCCGGTTCTATTTGTTTGTTTTTTTTTTAAAAAAATTTGTTGGGAACCGCCGATTCCCCGTTCCAGTTCGAAACCGCCGGTTCCCAACGGCCACATGATCTGGGCCGTTGATCTATATTTTTGAAAGCTCATAACCGGGAACCGGAACCGATCAACGGTTCGAACCGGACCGTTGACCGCCGGTTCGAACCGGCAGTTCCGGTTCCCTGCTCTACTCCCCCTTTCACAAGACTACCAAATCATGGAACAAGTAAATGAACGGCAAAAATTAAAATCTAAAGAGTTTTAAGGATTTAGATAAAATTTAATTTCAGCATTATTATTTTTTAGACAAAGACGCAGGAAAAAAATAGTACTTTCAACTGTGCTTAGTAAACTCAAAACATACTGTTAGGATTCTGTGTCTGTAAGATTTTATGAAGTATTTGATTTTTATTTGTCGAGTGCTTTATAAAGCATTTAGTGTCTTTTAACCAAACATTTTATTATGCATTCTATTTTTGTTTACCGAACACTTTATTATGCATTCAATTTTTGTTTGTCGGACACTCTACAAACTTTCGATTTTTGTGTGCCGACTATATTTTATAATATTAAAAAATAGTACA
Source organism: Caryopteris x clandonensis (assembly GCA_028749325.2). NCBI lineage: Eukaryota > Viridiplantae > Streptophyta > Magnoliopsida > Lamiales > Lamiaceae > Caryopteris > Caryopteris x clandonensis. The sequence goes on along the minus strand of JAPYKT020000002.1, from coordinate 691,359 downwards.
TACATAATTTATATTAATCTAATTGTATCCCTAAAATTAATATGATGTGGAAAATAAATTTAGTGGGTTACATACAAATATCTTAAATAAAATTAAGAATTAAGGATAAGACTTATTATATATTATGCTTTAATTTAAAAAATAATAATAATAATAACAATGATTAGTCAATTTTTTCTGGTTCTGATTTAACCGATTAAATCGGTCGCTTCCAATTTGAAAACATTGAAAATATGTATGAATGAAATTATTAAAAACTTGGCACGTTAATTGTGATTTACACTCTTTCCAGCCAGGACAAAAAGTACTGAGAGGGCCCACCTATACCTGTCCGAAAGAAGCAGGTTTAAAATTTAAAATGATGGGAGGAGACTTAGGTGGGATGAGGTCAACAGTATTTTGTCGGCCATAAAATAGTCCAGGATTTGGTGGACCGGAGGATCTTGTTTTACCATGTTTCTACAGCCATTGATGGGCTTTGTGGGCCCACGTGTTTCATCACGAGGGCTATTACAATTAATTCAAATCTTAACCTTCTGCTAATCAGTCTTTACGCATTAAATTTGTTGGTTAATTATGGAGCACATACAACCATCAATTCATCCTGCTACCTATTGCAACACTCTGACAGCCCTTTATTTTTTCTGTCTGCGCGCGGACATGTTCTGCGCCCTGTTTACTTTGTCTCCAAATTAACCTCTAACTATTAATTACTCACTAATATGTTTTACTAATTTTGAATTAAAGTGTAATACTCATGTATTTAGACAAAATTATTGATTCAAAGTTTATGAAACGTATGATAATTTAATTTTAAATTTGTTATAATTTAATTAAATTTCTAATTTATTTTTAAATTTGTTGTAATTTAATTAAAATTTTAATTTATTTATAAAAATAGTATATATACTTCCATAAATTGTGGAAAAAATGTTAGTGGATTTTTTTTTCCAAATTTGTTATAATTGAACCAATTTTTTCTTTTTATCAAATTGTTGTGATTTTACAAATTATTATTAAATTAAATTTGATATAAACATGTGATAATTGTGGAGATCGAAATTGACACTATTGATTTACAATATTTTGCCATTTAGTTGTAATTTGAATTAAAAATATATTGTTGGGACTATTAAATATTGATATTAGTAGCATTTATTGTCAATTCTCATATGTTTTTATAATTGAATGGATATGATTGATTTTATTATAGTAAATCTATATAAATTATATAAATATGTATAAATAATATATATTATTACATGATTTTAGTAATTAATATTGGATTTCAACAAATTTGGTAAGTTTAAAATCAATAATAGATTCCCTAAAAAAATCCATTTTAAAAACTTGAGCAAATTTCATGCCTTTAAACCCAAATAATGAAAACTTAAAATAATTTTATTTTTTAAAATTTTTTTTGTTACAATTTAATCTTCAAATTTGCTATGAAAGTGCTCAAATATCTCCATACAAATATAATATATTTTAGGCATAAATTTTAATTAAATTTGCTATATTATATGTTAATTTTTTAAATGAAACAATCATATATATTATTATTCATATATATAATTATTTAATTTTAAATTTATTCATATATACAAAGATTTAAATTTGAATTTTAACTATATAAACTCAAATTCAATTCATAATTTGAACATATTTTAAAGTGAATTAAATATAAAAATTATTAAAGTAAATATATGAATAATAATAATTATTATTTTAATAATAGAAACGTGCATCGCAATATCACATGCATACTAGTGTTCATAATATAAAAATGATTCTTTGAGAAGTTTCTAGAAGGAGTTGGCTTTAGGAAAGTAGAAGTGAGTAAAAAGCTTAAGATTGACCTAAATGGCTAGTAGACCTAGTTACTTCGGAGGTGCAAGCATCAACTAAAATCTGGTATTTTAGCTTTTTTTTATTTATTTTAAATTTAAATTATAACTTAGAGAATTAATTAAAATTACTATATTTTCAAACACCGCCTAATATTAAATTTCTTATAAAAATTAATTTCAATCACAATTACTTGTAAACACCACTTGATATATTAATATTAAAGTGGATCTTATTATTTCGGACTTGAATTTTTTACCTAATCCATTATATTGGGTTAATTACAAATATAAATATATATTTATAAACTATAACTTAAATTTTAATTCCAAAATTACTTTAAAAAAACTATATTATGAACTTTAGAATTTATTCAATGACAATATCGATTTACCTTATTTAGCACATAGTTGCAACACAACCCTCCTCTTTTAATGCATATCAACTGGATCATCTTAAATTCATTATATATTTCACATTCCGATACTATCAACTGAGTCAATCAATCTTTTCACTTAAACTAATAAAATGATATCTTAATTTTTAAAATATAATTTAATTTCCGTCGTTTCTGTTCCTATTTCGAGATATCTGGTTCTATTCCAATTACAAAATACCTAATTTTAGGAACAACGATTCCGAAATATCGATTTCAGTTTCAAAACTGCATGTTTCATCCCTCACAATTGCGAAACCAAAATCAACCATATTGTGTTATGTGTATAAATAAGTATCATAAATAATTAAATATCTTTTATTAATTTCCCCTACTTTAATGGGCAAGCCCAAAATTGGTAAAATTCAGTCTAATCTCTCTAGGTCGTCGGTTAGCGGGCCGAAGCTCCAATAATCACTCACTTGGGCCAGGCAATGACCATAGATCTGCCCAATGAAAGGTCTATTATCAAACGACGCCGTCTGTAAAACTAATAAAAAACAAAGGCAACTCAAATTCCTGAAAGAGGTCGCAGATAATGCAAATACCGTAGAGGAGAGGGGGCTGAGACGGGGAAAAAAAAGAGAGTTAAAAAAAAGTAGAAAAAAAAATCGCCATTGCTGCCGATCTTTTCGAAGGAGAAATTATCGGGAAAAGAGCATCGTCACTGCTCTAGTCGATCCGATCTGTTTAGCCTATTGATACTGCTTTTACAGAAATATACTTGCATGTGAATATTTTTTGTTTTCTGGCCCAAGATTTCCACCGTTTTCTTCAGTATTATAACGCGGATTGGTGGCATAAAGACCTAGTTTTGATAATTATATTTTCTTATTAGCTTTTGCCTGCCATTGTATTTTTAGGGTTTTGTGGTGATATTTTGGTCTTCTGAGGGCGAACTATGTGGATCGTTAACTAGGGTTCGTGAAGTTGGGTGGAGCTTTTTCCGATTGTATGATAATTTGGTGTTTTCCTTTACTGTGCTTTGGATAAAAAGTGGAACATAGTCTTACTGCTACAAGTAGTAATTTATATCATTTGTGCTGTCGAAATAAAGAGGAAAACATATGAGGGAGGGCGTTTTGGGGAATGAGATCGATGAATGGATGATGATGATTCTGAATTAGAAATTTGGCCTGCTTTGCACAATGTTGGTGGTGAGGGGGAGGGGGTAGGAGTACAGGTGACTGACGAGAGAGTGATTGATATGGAGACAAATGGAAATTTCTTTTTTGATGACGAATTCCCTGAGAGAGATGAGGATTTCCTGCTGTGGATAAATGATACAAGGATGAGGCTTGCTGATCGCCCTAGCGGAAGTGGGTTGAACTTGGATGTTAACTTAAATTTGGGATTAGGTGGCGAACCATCATCTTCAACATCAACAATGATTGCTACTGGAAGAGAGAGTTCAGATCGTGATTCGCAGAATAAACGACCCAAAGTTCATTCTTTTTCTCTGTGAGAACTCTCACTCCTATCTCTATAAATGTCTCTCTGTGTGAGCACTTTTATTACTAGGCACAGATGTGAAAATATTTTAATTATTAGCTTTTGCATATGATTGATATAATGGTAGTAAACTTAAAATTGCATTTTATGTGATCATCTATCTTAATTATATCCCAATTTGAAAAATCCCGAGGAATTATAGCTATGTAAGTTCTTAGTGGAAGAAGCCAAGAGTTATTTATTCAAGGTAACATTGCTCCTTGATGGGGGTAGTTTAAAAGACAATAGCTGGGAACCTTCTATTACTAGTGTCCTTAGAATATTGTATCTGTTATTTGATCTTAGCATATTAAGTTTTTCTTCATCTCATGGTTATTGAGGGCACTAGGTGCACTGCCTTTCAAAGTGCCTGGGCATGAGGTGCGCCCAAGGACACAGATTACAGAACCTCACAGAAAAAGAACGAAAAAATCATAACTAAAAGGAAATAAAATTTTCATTATTAGGGTAAAGCGGATCGCACAGACTACAGCACCTCACAAAAAAAGAAAGAAAGACTTATAACTAAAAGGAAAGAAGACCTTCATTATTATGGTAAAGCTGATCGCACAGATTACAGAACCTCAGAAAAATGAAAGAAAGATATACTTATAACTAAATGGAAAGAAAACTTTTATTATTAGGTTTAAGGTGATCGCAAGCAGTGGCCGAGCTCTGGTTACATAGGAGGCTGCCAGAAACCACCTGTAAATGTGCCTGCCTCTTCCATGTAAAGGCGCAGAACCTGTCAGCCCATGTGCCTTGCGCCTCAGGCGTGTCCCTCTATTAATGATGCTGCATCTCCATGAATACCATGAACCCTGCCTTAATCTTATTCTCTAATGCAGGGATTGGGGCACAAAGTTTGAAAATGAATTTCAACAGCTTTACCCTACGCATGATGAGGTCAATGGTGAGAGTGTGCCTGATTCCAATGTGGGTGGAGACAATGCTACAAACAGTGATGGTAATAATAAAATGGATGATTCAGAAGTTCGTATGGATCTTACAGATGATTTACTGCACATGGTAGGTATCATTAGTGACTTTTATTTATGTGATTTCGTTCTGTCCATTTTAGATGACGTGTACTCTTTATATTGTCACCTGTTATAGGTTTTTACTTTCTTGGACCACATTGATCTTTGCCGAGCGGCAGGGGTTTGCAGACAATGGCGAGATGCAAGTTCTCATGAAGATTTCTGGCGTTATTTGAATTTGGAAAATCGCTACATATCTGTGGAGCAATGTGAGTGTGGCCTTAGTTGTGATCTCTTATTCGTTCAAAAACTTTCTTTACTGATTGTCACTGCTAGAAATTTCCATATCATTTGCATAAAGATATAGATACTGCTTCCTGGCAAAACAGATGAATATGTCTGGAATTGCTATGCATAGAAAATGTTTTACTGATCCATTTTACCTGGTAGTTCAGTATGATTGACCGGAAATAGGATTCATGTGCTTCCATGCTTAACAGTGCACTTTCTGGCTCTATTGAGATACGGATATTGCTTGGATTTGTTTGCTAAAGGGCGTCTCATAAAAAAAGTGATGCGACCACTTTAGGAACTGAATGTTCCTTTGGCTTGTTTGACAGTGTTTCTGTAATGTATAAATTTGAGTATTACCAAAGCCAGCTTAGTAACTTATGTTTGGTTGACTGGTTTGTAAGGCTTTTAGTTCCTTTCTAGTTAGTGTTCTGCTTAGATAGTTTTGCTTCAACTTGTTAAGGAAAATCTCTGAATTAACAATTTTATGTACTTTAGCTGCCTCTGTAATGTGAACAGTATCCATATTCAAACATCATCTTTAACAGTTATGCTGAGTAATGTCAAGTTTGAGTTTCCACGTGACTTGTGGACCTGTGGTGCATCAACTATGATACCAAGATCAAAAGCCCATACTTAAGTTATGATCATTGGACCGTGGTCTGGTTAGATAATTTAATGATGGTACTGACCTAATGACATCAGAAATTTTCACATATTTTCGAGCTGAGTTTGCTGGGAAAGATCAACGAACTCTCATATGAGATATCATCTCCTTCATGCATCTTTGAGTGTTAGCTTGGCTAACATATGTATGCTGTGTATGCTTGATGAAGAATATGTGTGGCAAATAGGATATATAATGTCAATGTATTGCTTGCCATTCATGTAAATCAATCATTTAGTAGCTTGAGCTCATTTGCTTTAGAAAGTTGAGGATTGTTTGTTTTCCTTCTTCTGGCTTACGGCTTCTCATTTGTGTCTCAATGCCTCAGTTTTTGGTTGCACAAGAGACTAATTTTGTTATTTTTTCCTATACTAGTCGAGTACATGTGTCAGCGATATCCTAATGCTACTGCAGTAAATATTTATGGGACTCCTGCTATCCACCCCCTTGTGATGAAAGCGGTCTCTTCATTGAGGTAAATTAGATTTTGATTTTACCTGACAATATTTCAACATGGCAACCTTACAGCTTTTTTCTGATCATTTGAATTTGCTTCAGAACTCTTGAGGCTTTAACCCTGGGCAAAGGCCAGTTAGGCGAGACCTTTTTCCAAGCGTTGACAAATTGCCATATGTTGAAGAGTTTAACAGTCAATGATGCTACTTTAGGTAATGGCTTTCAGGAAATTCCTATTTATCATGATAGATTGCGGGATCTTCAGATTGTGAAATGCCGTGTGCTCCGCGTCTCCATCAGGTGCTTATATAATTTCAATGTTATTTTATATGGGCCTGGTTTTTAACACCCCAAGTTCTTCTAAATACATCCCACCCTTTATCTTTATTTTATTTGAAGTGTTTGATCAGTGTTGGCTGAACACTTTAAAAACATTAAATTAAGGTGTTCAACCAACACTAACTGAAAATTATATTCAGATACTTATATTCATTTGGCCAGAGCGATCGAACACTTTTTGTGGGTGTAATTATTAATGATTGAATCGTTTTTCCCCAGGTGTCCCCTGCTTGAAACCTTATCCCTCAAGCGAAGTAGCATGCCACAGGCAGTTCTCAATTGCCCCCTTCTGCGTGAGCTTGATATAGCTTCCTGTCACAAGCTTTCAGATGCTGCAATCCGTTCAGCAGCAACATCATGCCCACTCTTGGAATCTTTGGATATGTCCAATTGTTCTTGTGTCAGTGATGAGACACTACAAAATATAGCTTCAGCTTGTGGAAATCTCCATGTTCTTGACGCTTCTTACTGCCCAAACATCTCTCTTGAAGTACGATTACTCATATCTCTCTCTCTCTCTCTCTCCCCCTCTCTCTCTCTCTCTCTCTCTCCCTCTCTAAAACTCGAACTGGAACTTGAAAACGCAAGTGGCCTATATCTTTCATTCTTTGTGATTGTATATGGAATATATGTTTGCATCAAGTGCCTGTTTATGTGTATATCGTCTAACGTATAATTATCCTTTGTAGTCTGTGAGACTTACAATGCTGAAAGTTCTTAAGCTTCATAGCTGTGAGGGCATAACATCAGCATCAATGGCTGCTATAGCTTTTAGTCCTATGCTTGAGGTTTGAATACATGCTCTTTTTGTGTATTTTTCCATTCCCAATTGTAATGATCTGATTAAATAGATAATATCATAGATTGCTGATTTTGTCTATTTATCTTGCAGGTTCTGGAGCTTCATAATTGCAGTTTATTAACATCAGTATCTTTGGAGCTGCGACATTTGAAGAACATTAGGCTTGTACACTGTCGGAAGTATGTAGTACTCTTGTAATATGCGCTCTGTCATCTGGTCTCTCTGCATGGAATGACTATTTACTTGCTCTTTGCAGATTTATAGATTTAAATTTAAGAAGCAATGTGCTATCGTCAATCACAGTTTCAAATTGCCCTTCTCTCCAAAGAATCAGTATTACATCAAGTGCACTTAAAGTATGTATTTATTCCTGAAATATTTTGTTTTTTTGAGATTGTGATTCTATTAGTGAACAATTGCTCATATGTACTTCAAAACATACTGTTGTCGCTCCTGAAAGATTATACTTCCCTAATTTACTTGCAGAAATTAGTTTTGCAAAAGCAAGAAAGCTTGACAACCTTGGCACTGCAATGCGATTGTTTGCAAGAAGTAGACCTTACTGAATGCGAATCTTTGACGAATTCTATTTGTGAAGTTTTCAGTAGTGGAGGAGGCTGTCCTGCATTAAGATCTTTAGTTCTTGACAATTGTGAGGTTTGTCATCATGATTTTCCTTGATTCCTTCTCAGATACCCCTTTATATCTACTTACAATTCCATCAATTGATGGAACTTGATTGTGATCATAATCATGCGCCATATTGCAATTATTTAACTATTTGGGGTAGGCCTTGCCTCTTTTTATTATTTTGGTAAACTCATAGCATAAAGGCATCCATATGGGAGCACAAATTTAGTCAATTGCCTTGTGTTTTAGTTAAATGATAAAGAAATAGGCACTGTACAGTCTGATCGGAGTTCTGAAAGAGAATGCGCACGTATCGAACCAATTATTTCTGAGTAATTTAAATTTTCAAAATGTGGCTGGAGATATCAGGAGTTGGTTACTTAGGAAAAGTGGTTGCTGCGTTCATGTGATCTTGGAGCAAACCATATCTCATATTATCACATCTTAACCTATTTTATATGTTCTACATGCATTGAATTTTTGTATAATTACTTCGTTATATCTGATTGTACCTTTTACTCTTTCTCAGAGTTTGACAACTGTGAGTTTCCACAGTACGTCTTTAGTCAGACTTTCGCTTGGTGGTTGCCGGGCAATCACTTCTCTTGAACTCAAATGCCCTTACCTGGAGCATGTATCGTTAGATGGTTGTGATCATCTTGAGAGAGCGTCATTTTCACCTGTAAGTTACCATCTTATTGATTCCTCATCCTGTGGTGGCTGAGGTCTACTTTTTGTTTGATAGCTGCCTTATAATTTTCTTAATTTCTAAATGAACTGATGTTGGAATTATTTTCATTTTTTGTTGCTATGTAATGCTTGACAGAGTTTCACATTTATTTCACTCACTTATTTGTGTTTTGCTTATCATGCTTATTTTCATAAATCCATTGCAGGTTGGTCTCAGGTCATTGAATATGGGCATATGCCCCAAATTGAACGTACTTCATGTTGAAGCACCACTGATGGTTTCACTTGAACTAAAGGGGTGTGGTGTATTATCTGAAGCATTCATCTATTGTCCTCTACTGACATCTTTGGATGCATCTTTCTGCAGGTTGTCAAACTTAGTACTTACCCTGTGTTTATTCGCAACCTCTCCTGTCACATCACGTTGATACTTGATTGTCTATTCAGTAATGTGTCTTTAACTTTCTTCCTATGATTTATGTGTGCAGCCAACTGAAGGATGATTTCTTATCTGCTACAGCATTGTCGTGTCCGCTTATTGAATCATTAGTGTTAATGTCGTGCCCATCTGTTGGCCCTGATGGACTTTCATCTTTACACTGCCTTCCCAACTTGACTTACCTCGATCTGTCGTACACCTTTTTGGTTAATTTGCAACCTGTCTTTAACTCCTGTTGGGGATTGAAGGTACTTCGCTGCATTCATTTTAAACATCATTCGTGTTTCAGCATGTATATAACTAATCTTCATCAATTGAGATACATAGACTTCTGTGGATTATTTAGAGGGATTTGTTATGTCATCATATGAAATATATCTGAACATGCTTTTTCTGTCATTTTGACATACTCATGTTATAGGTTCTGAAATTGCAAGCATGCAAGTATCTTAGTGACACATCATTGGAACCTCTTTACAAAGGAGGTGCTCTTCCATCACTTTGTGAACTGGACTTGTCTTATGGGACGCTATGTCAGTCAGCAATAGAGGAATTGCTTGCGGGTTGTAGGCATTTAACTCATCTCAGCTTGAATGGTTGTATGCATGACTTGGATTGGGGCTTTCATCGTGATAGGCAATCTGAGATCAGCAGCTTTTATGACTCATGTGATGACTGTTCTCCAGAAAATGCCCTCCTCCCTGATCACCAATCTAACCGCCTGTTGCAGAACCTCAATTGTGTTGGTTGTCCAAACATCAAGAAGGTGGTTATTCCTCGTACAGCAAGATGTTTCCATTTATCATCATTAAACCTTTCGTTGTCTTCAAACTTGAAGGAAGTTGATATATCTTGCTGTAATTTGTTTTTTCTTAACCTGAGGTATGTTTAGTCCACTTTATATATTCTTTTTTACTTATGATCCTGAAACATATTCTGATAATCATTTATATTAATTGTTTAGCAATTGCAACTCACTGGAAATTTTGAAGCTTGATTGTCCAAGGTTGACCAGTCTTTTTCTTCAGGTATGTATTTTCACAATTGCTGTAATTTTTTGGAATTATAAATGCTTAGTTGAAAAGGTAGAATCTTTCTTGTGTTTTAAAATTTTAACCTTAAAAGTAAGTAGTTGAGGTAGGGGTGCTGGAAACTTTAAGAATTTAGTGCAGCTATATGAAACCTGTCATCAGTTTCTGGACAATAAAAGATAATAGGCATTTATTTGAGGGTAGAGGAATGTATTCAAGGATGCGATGTATTCTACTTCCTTCTGTACTCACCAAATCTGAAATGTGGTATATTTCCTCTTCTGAAAATCATCAAGGTCAGAGTGCTGGAGGTTTCTGAACCAGGTAACAAATTGTAGGAAGTTAAACTTGCCTTAATGTGTGACTATATTATGCTTCTGTAAAGAGGTTATAAAGCTGGTGGCCTGGGCTTTAATGACTTTAAGATTCCTATTCCTATTCCATCTCTACGCTGGCTTGGGATACATGTTTTGAAGCTTGTTTCTATGATGTTTGTTTCCCTAATTCCTTCTCATACATTTCTTTATGCATTTGTGGGGACATACCAGTCGTGTAGTATTGATGAGGAAGCTGTTGAAGCCGCTATAGCGCAATGCAATGTGCTGGAAACTCTTGATGTGCGCTTTTGTCCAAAGGTGATGTCATCTCTCTAAACTATGGGAATGCTCAACACTCACATCCATCAATTGGCGTGTACATGTCATTTACTTTGATTTGTATAACCCCGTATGTTGTTTTGGAAATATTGAGTTTTTTTTGTTTTTTTTTTTAATTGACAGGTATTGCCATCAAGCATGGGTACACTACGCATGGCATGCCCAAGTTTGAAACGGATCTTCAGCAGCTTAGCACCATTGTGATACAACAAAAAAGTTTGAAGGCATCAGAGGCATGGTTTTTGTGCAGTCAAAATGAGAGTAGCGTGTTAATCATCTTTGCGGAGGCAGCTGTATATAGTGAATTTGCGTTGGTTGTTTGGTGGATTAGGTTGCCGTGTTACTAGAAATATAATATAGATATGTTGCTTTGCTTGTGATTATGACGTGTAGTTTTTATTATGAGCCTGAGCTAAGTGTTTCTGATGTGAGGACGTAAGACTTTGATTAGAATGTCATAAGTGATGAATTATATTTGATTATGAGTGGTCAGATGGTCCTGGATAACAATTTTTGTAGACTACATAACCAAAAAAATATTGGTGTTGCAGCAAGGGATATATCACAAGTTTCAGGTCTGAGAAAATGCTGAAATAATTGAAACAGCGAAGTTCATATAGGATTTAGGTGTATATGGTCAGTTTATATGATTTAACGATATGCATCAGTTTAAATCCTATCTGTTTTTGGGTTTTGTATGGGTTAACAATACGCATCCAACCTAAGTCCTGCAGGGGGTTTTTCTTATTTATATTATATTTGAATTTAAAGCAGTTGAATTTCAAATATATATAATTTTCAAACTTGATCGCACCAAACTATTTGAGACCTCAATTTTTTTTTTAAATTCATTTATTTATTAATTTTGTACGTATTCATTGAAAGTTACAGTAACGATTCCAACTCCTTCAGCTGATCGAGGTTATCAGGAGTTAAATCTTCTGCTGGATTAATGTATGCATCTGCCATAGCCTTACCCTTGTCCAGCACTTCAGCTGGAACAGTTTTCAGAAGGCTGTGCACAAGGGAAAAAAGAAAAAGAAAAAAAACTATTATCAGGGCTTGTAAAAACATATTCAGCTGACAGTAAGAATTTTTATTAATTTGCTGAATTTTTTATACAGAAAAAATAACAAGATATATGAATCTGGTACCTATTTAGCGCGTTGAGTGCAGCAACGACTTTTACTTTCATTGTATCAACTGAGGTACCTGAATCATTTCTCGACGCCCTTAAAAGCAGAGAATCAAGCTCTTCCAATGCACTGTCCCAAAAAAAAAATAGTAGAAAACCATTTATAATTTATTCCAAAGGAAGGAGCTCAAGCACATGAACAAATATCTTGCGACCATGTTGAGTATATAAGGCTGTGTTCAGGTTTTTGAGAACATTTAACTTCGGCTTTGTATAAGAAAATTAAATGTGGACCAATAGTGTGCAGGGTAGGAAAGCAATACCATAATGAATATGGGTTAGAGGGATCTTTATAAGAAAATGGGAGTATCAGGTCTTTGACAGGGTATTAGTTTCATTATTACAAGACATTGGGATGTAGCATAATCTCCGAAAACCAGAACATAAACATACCTTAAACATTGATCAACCTCATTGAAAGCTATTTTGCCGTTTCCAGCATCAGAGGCATATTGTGCTACCTAAGCAATGACAATCAAGAGTGTTGAGACATGTCACGCACTACCCATTTGGGATGAAACCTCTTAATTTATAAATAATTTGCAAAACTTTCTGCACCTAAATATATATAGAAAAAACTCACTTACTGCTCGAATATTGACACGTAAAGATGATGCAGGACCAGATCTTAAAAGATTCCGGCAATCAGCATATTTGGGTTTATCAACTTCAAGATTTTGCCCTACAATACAAGTAATAATTCATGAAGATAGACCTCGTGATATTTATCACTCTCTGAAAATTAAGACTACCATTTTCTATGTATCACTCCTATCACAAAATGAGCAAATAATATTAATACATAGCCGTAATATAATAGTAGGCATACGCAGTCAATATATAGTGCATCTACAGCGAAACAACAAAAGAAGGCACTAAGAGACTGTCCTTGCCTAATTCAAATTACCACCTCACTCCAAGCAAATATTAGATAGTTAGTTGAGAAGCATTACCTAGTTCCTGAATCTGCAACTCGGTCAATATAACAGCTGGTATATAAGCTTCAAGTGGATCAAGCTTTTTCCTAGATACAATTAATGAAAAATTATTAGCTGCACACACACACACAAAAAGGGCATTAAGGAAAGCTGAACTAAGAATATGATAAGCTATTGAAACTAAAATTCCCAAGGACAATTTCACAAATGGAGCAAATTTCTCAAATATAAATTGACAATGTGCTCTCCACTTTGACCATAACTTACAGTCGTTTTAATCAACCAGCAGAAAAATGTTATTCTATGTATCATTAACTAGAAATCTGTCTTCTTACTCTTCTTGAGCAGAAACCATTGTTTCATATTAATGGTTTAGCACGTGAAGTAGTTGGTGGAAGAATACATATTACACCAAAAGAAAATATAAAACCCTTTGACTGCCTTCTCACGCTAATGAAAGAAAAAAATGGGAAAAAGTTTATAAAAAAATCATTTTGCTTACAGTGTCCTGAGTATTGCTGATCCAGGCTTATAACTAATAAAGGAACTCAGAGTTCAGAATGGAATAAGTTTCTCTCTGTTTTTATTCATCGGCCATGCATGTTAATTGATATTGTATTTGCAATCTGGAGATGATAATCTCATTATAATCAACCAATTTCAGACGGGCAATGATTAAGCAAATATCTACATTGTTATTAGGACTAGAAAGTGAGAAATGTATACAATAAAAAGGAGATTTGTTCATACTTTTTGACATATTTGTCCAGTATATCGGCGCCCAATGCATCTGCAGCTACCAAAGAAGCGCTGGTCAGAAAATGGTACATGATGTGAAAGCATGACTGAATCAAAATCAGAAACGCGGAGTTTACGTTCAGCTTTGATCGAACAGTATTCTCTGACTAATTTATCAAGAAATTAAAAAAATGAAAGCATAATTTCTACCTTATCAAACTAATTTGATGGATCAAAGTGAGCAATCACTACGCAAGCTACATTATTCGACTTATATAACGGAATCATAAGTGAAAGTTCAGGCAATTGTAGTTCTAAGACGGCACTAGGCATAACAAAAATATACTCTTTGAATTTGCAATATTTTTCTTCAGAAACAAAAAGTTTAAAATTTGGTGTTTGCTCGTTGCATACAGTACCTCTGGATAAAGTCAAGAAATGGAGAGTAACAAGTGACAGGGAGACCAATCGTCTGCTCTCAACTCTCCTCTGTGGGAGCAATGAGCAACTCACACTAGAGCTATAAATGCGCCGTTTTGGCTTTACTCTCAAGCTTGAGGCACGCGAGAAAGGGAGAATTAAAGCGTTATGCGAGGTCCAACCATGCGCCGCGGCGGCAGTGACGCCGGTAATGGTGGTGGTGGTCATTTCGCGGCCGACAGTATGTGGTCGAGCAGTTGAGGTCTTATCCAGTTCTCCGTCGTAATTTTATCGCAATTTACAAATTTACCCTCCACTTTTTTTGCAGTACTTTATCCGTATGGTATGGATGCCGTCTTGGGCATTTCTTCCTTTCAGTTGAGCATATTGGAAATTCTATAACAAACCTAAATAAGTAAATAATGAATGTTATAGGGCCGAAACGCAATAAATAATGTAAATAATAATAATAATAATAATAATAATAATAATAATAATAATAATAATAATGGTGGTGGTAAGTAGTAACTGAGAGAATATATTATTAAAAGAACATATCTACGATTCTGAAGGATGATGTACACAATTAAATTTTATCGAAAAATAAAATCGTCACATTAAATAATAATGCAACTTCGGAGTTTATTTTTAAATTAGAATAATTTAAAAATAAAGTGGAGAATAAAATAAAGTTCACTTTGATATTTCATTAAACTTTAGGGGGCAAATGGCAAAATCTGGGGATCCTTGCTTATTAAATGTGATGTCGGTGCCTATTTTTATTGGCTAATCAGATCGACCCCAACAGACAAACTTTAAACAGTACTGTTCCTTGCTTTCACAGCAACTTCAACGACCCCCCTCGCTCTCAGTTGCAGCAATGGCAAACTCCATAGGGGTTCTTGTTCTTTGCATTCTCTTTCTTTCAGCTGCTGCAAGTATTCAGAGTAAGGTTCTTTCAGCAATTTATTGTACTTCATCTACATTTATGAACTGTTTAATCATTTATTGCAATGTCTGATTGTATATTTAAGGGGGTAGTAAAAAGAGAAGGCAAATGCTGATATTGTTACTTGATCTGTTGAAAAACTTGGTTTTCTTTGTGCTCATTTATTGCTAGTGGTTTCTTCATCAATTCATTGGAGATCTTAATTTGGTGTTGTTATTTTCTCCGACGGGTTTTTATTTATTTTTCGCCGCATTTCGTGTTATTAATAATCAAAATTGGTAAAAAAAAGTTACTTGGATTTCATACTAATTAGAAGCGAGATCTCAAGTTCTCAGTTGATTTTCTGCATTTTTTGCTATTGCCTTCTTTCTCTGGCAGATGATGGCAGTATGTTTCAACTAGTTATTTCACTTTAAATCTTAAGATATTTGTGCCATGAAAACTTACAGGGGTATGTGTCTGTTTCCGTTCCAATCTGTGTATTTCAAAGGTTGGCATTGATGTGCCAAAAATTGATTCAAAATTGTTTGATGAAAAAAACTTTTTCAGTTGATTCAAATTTAATTGCATATGCAGTCTCCTGATACCCAAATATATATTTGGGTTATGAGATGAATCGTCTTCAAAATTGTTCTTAGAACTTGAACTCTTTGCTCGTGAATTTCTTCTGTTGTTATTGGTTGTCTTGTAACACCCAGGCTGGTATTTATTTGATAATGCCTATGCTCGTGGTTATATAATTCCATAAGGCATAGTCAAATGTTGAGTGTAAATCTGTAGGAATGTGGTGGAAGGTATGGGACATGTTTGGAAATGGAATGTTTTTTGCTTTCTGTTTCTTTTTGAGTAAGCGTTTGGCATCTCATCAAACTAAGGTAATATGCAATATTAGGAAGTTACTACTTCTGTCCATTTATTTGTTCAATTGATCCCTATGTTCCATATATGGTTCCTTCATGCTATAATTCCTTCCAGATTTGCCTTTCTCTATGTCAATGTACTGAATTTCCTACAATTAACATCAATATTTTGTCATTATTTACAAATGATAGTGAAAATATACGAAAATACAGGTTTAAAAGGTACTTCTGGCTAATTCCTTTCTTACTATTGAAGTCTCACTCCCTTTTTAGTTCAAATCCATGGACTCAAACAAACTTCTGTTGTGATTTAAACACAGATAAAGTGACAGACAACCCCGCCGATGAACTTGTGACTGTAGTAAACAGCAACAGAACTGCAAGTAAATCATCGTCCTTATACAGCAACCCAGGCCTTGCATGCATTGCCCTCCAATACATTAAGGCATACCAAGGGGACTGCAATGCGGTAGGTGGGCCCGATGCAAAGAAGCCCGCTGACTCCGAATTTGCTCAAACTTTTGCCCCTAACTGTGGTGTTGAGTCGTCGACCCTTACTCTGATTACTGGCCGTTTACTTGGGTGCCAGTCTCATTATGTGAAGCCATCAGTGGCATTTTCAGAAATTCTGATGAAAAATAATAAGAGCGTGGAAATAATACGAAGCAAGAACCACACTGAGGTTGGTGCTGCTGTTAGTGGATCGGACGGGGGTGGACCCTACTTTTGGTGCGTGCTGTTTAGCAATGGAAAAACAAATAGCAGTTTTGTCTTAGAAGGACATGCTGCTAAGGTTAGCCGACCAGGATGCTTTAGTGGTGCCGATGATCAGTGTAGTGGTTCTATTGCTTTGCTTAGAAGCTTGCACATTTGGTCGATTGCATTAACAGGTTTGATTGCATTGGCTTGTGCATTTGGATTTTGATTGCTTACAGTTGGTTGTATTCTGGATTTGTTGATTATCCGTTTTTGGAATTCCTTTATAGAAATCTCGTATCATCTCTCCATGCCTTTGTGCTATACAATCTTTAGTGTGGGTTTCTGAGATATACCCTCTTAGCTTGCATGTTTCTTCCTTACATTTTAGGCACTCAAAACATGGATTTGTTGATTATCCGTTTTTGGAATTCCTTTATAGAAATCTCGTATCATCTCTCCATGCCTTTGTGCTATACAATCTTTAGTGTGGGTTTCTGAGATATACCCTCTTAGCTTGCATGTTTCTTCCTTACATTTTAGGCACTCAAAACATGAATTCGACTTTTCAGATAATCAAGCTTGAAATTTTTTTCTGGGTACTTGTCGAGCCAATGAAGAAACTTCTTTGCAGCTTTACATCCTTCTTAGAAGTCGGAGTTACGAAATTGCAATTTGAGTTGCAAAATTACATCCTTCAGCCCATGTGGACAACCCCTAGTAAATATAAAATGTGTTGCTTATTCCTATGGTCCAAATAGACCATAAGTCCTGAAAAGTACCGTAAGAAAATCATGCAGTGGTAGCTGAAGTTGATGCACAATTTACACCTAATATATGGCTGTCAATATAGTCAAGTACAGCTACTTGAGGTTCCACAAGCACTAGGGTAAACATTAGAGTAGTTCAAAAGAAGGCATATCAAAATAACACATGGGAGGGCTCATACACTTGCCTCCTCTTTTATAGTTACAGACATTTTTTAGTGTGATGCTGACTGCTGATCTGAAACTTTCCTACTTGGCACAATATGGAAAAGAAAAGAGATATATCTTCACTCTCTCTCTCTCTCTCTATATATATATATATATGTGTGTGTGTGGACACACACATACACCCATAGTTAGGTGGACTCAATTATTCTTGTGTTTTTTTTTCTTTGGTTTTATAGCCAACCATTCTGCCCTAACATGTTGATATGTGCATAAGTAGCCGTATACGACAATATATTGATATAAATAAGGTTTTTTTTTTTCTCACTCATTTGGGAATTTTTAATGCCAAATTATAAGTTATTGATGAAGAAAATGAGGTATATAGCGATTCACAAGAATTGGAAAATAAACAGTATAATATGCTTTTGGTAAAGAGATAAATTGACTAATTTAAAGTTGGAAACTTGAGAGAAGGTTTCTGAGAATCATTAGGAGACATCAATCTTGTTGATGCTCAAGTCTCTCTGAATCACTTGAAATTTTTCAATTTTATAGATGGGATGTCGATATTGCGAATATGTTTTATTTTATCTGACAACGTGTTAGACATATATTATGTCTACATTAATAATATCGTTATGATTGAAGTGTATATCCGTAATATAAGAATAAAAATTGAAGTATTATTTGAATTGAAATTTTTTTACGTAAAGAATTATTATATATATATTTTTCAATAAATGAAAAATACTCTTTCCTTATAGTATCTCCCAAATTAATTTAATATCATGTTTACTAATAAATTTCACTAAATTTTAATTGAACCACATAATAATATCATCCGGATTTCAGTAAATAAAAAAGAGTGCACCAACACACATAATCAACCCTATTGTATTACAAATATAAGACAATGCAATAGTCAATACCATTTTTTCCCATTGATATACTAGTTATATAAGAAGTGTGCCTTACTGGGTTTTTTTTTTTTTTTAAATTTATTAGTTGGACCTCACGTAATAATGTCATCTGTAATTTGAATGAATTAAAAAAGTACGATAATAAATATATTTCTTATACTGAATCTATATCAATATAATAATGATAGTCTTAATATAACTTTTGTCCATTTTCAATTTCTAAAAATGGAGAAGAAAGTGTCAGTTTTTAATTAGTAGAACTTTTTTAGGGAATATTTTATTAATTTGTTAAAATATTTTTTTTGTTTCTACTACGTTTTTATTTGCATAATATATTAAATGAATTTTTTTTATAATCTTTAATTTTACATTCATATTGTATATATTAGAATAGATATATGATATGACAAATATAATTAATTTTTGTTGATTATTTGAGTTGTATTTTAATACTTACTGTAATTTAATTATTTATATTGGGTTAGAACTTAAATAAATATTAACTAATTTTCTTATAAAATTTATTAAATAATAAATTTTTATACAACCAATTTATTTCATTATAAACAAGGCTTGTTTTGGGTGGAGAAAATATATTTTTTAAGAGAAATTATTTTTTATTTATATCTTTATAAGTAAAATAATAAAATATTTTTAAAAAAATTAGTGTCAAATATCTAAGAAATTGAAGTAGGTTTTATTTACCCTACGAGGCTACGACCATGAAAATACAAAAAAAAAAAAAATTTAGACATTTTAATGTTGCGTTCAATTAGTTTTTATATAAAATATTGTTTTGACCGGATATAAATTAAGCACATTGTTAAATGTGCAATCCGAGTCACCAAGAAAAGCATAAAAACAGGGCCAGCTTCCATAACTGGCAGTTCGACAATAGAACTTCTCTCTTCCTACCGAAATCTGAATCCCCTTTTCCTCTTCTTTTGCTTTCAATTTCCAATCTGGAACACAAGTCTTCGTCAATGAATTCAGATTCTCCTTTATATACATCTGCTTTCTTTATTCATATTGCGAGCAGAAGTATTTTTTCTCTGACATTACGTAAATGCCCTCACAGACCCCTTTTAAATGATGGTGAAACCGTTTCATTAACTCGATTCAAATCACCTCTATCATCGCCGCTACTCTTTCGTGATCCTCCTAATTCTCTTATTTTTGTTTCCTCATTTTTGGGTTTGAATTCTTCGTCATTCTTTCTTGTTTATTCTATTTAATTGGTTTTGCTTTTGTTGGGAAGATTAGCACTTTACTCTTTCCTGCAATCAAGAATTTTATGGTTTTATTTGATTTGAGTGAAGCCTGATATTCTTTTAGGGTTTAATCCGATTATTTTGGGTGTTACTCTTGAATTCCGTGTTCTTTTCAATCATCAAAAACCATATTTGTTTTCCGTTTCCCTTATCTTTCATTCAAGGGAACCCCTAATGTTTTATTTGTTTTTTGGCTTAAGTACTAATCCTGATTTTTTCTTTAAGAATACTGATCAATCGTGAGTTTGTTGAAATGAAGAGGGTGAATGGGATCGTTGGTGGAGGAAACGAGAATTTGGGGTTCAAGAAAGTTAAACTACTGAATGGGATTGAGGAGAGTTTGGTGGGTTTGGACAGAAATAAAGCTGAGGAGGATAGAGGTTTTGTCGAGAATGGAGCTATAGATTCTACAGAAGTGTATAAAAATGGAGAAGATGCAGTCCCTAGTAATCATGATGGTCCAAGTTTTGGTGGTCTGGATGAATCCAACAGATGGGACGACAATTTAAGTTTTGATTCAATTTTTGGTCTTGAGGAAGAACAAAAAAGTTTTGTTTTTGACCTTAACCTTCCACCTTATCGAGCACAGGATGGTGGTCTGGACCAGGGTTGTTTAGAATATGCTCAAGGGCCCGTGATCAATGAGAAAAAAGTAGAGATTATCGACATTACTTCAGATGATAGTGAAAATGAGGTGGAAATTACAGGTTCTTCATATGGCTATAATGCAAACGATAAACAGGTAGAATTAGGGATGAACTATAATAGGACGGATAATTTGAGTCTTGGATTGGGAGTAGTTCGGATGGATAATGACCTTGGTAAGAGTACCTTAGTGACTGGTGGTGAGAGGAGATATACCAGGGAAGAAAAGGGGAAGGCTAGTGTTATGGAGGATGATTCTATTGATGATGATCTTATTAATTCGTGGTTGTCACTAAAGGCTAATTCTCCAATTAATTTGGATTTGCAGACTGATAGTGATGAATCAGTCCAACCAATTGATCCTGCAGAAGATGTTGAACTTAGAATGTGGCAGCCTGCAGTACCAGCTGCAAGGTCTGAATTGGCTGAGAGAGAACTACAACGAGCTGAACAATTATTAAGAAACAGAGAGAGATTGACCCGAGAAACTTGGAGGAGCACTGCTAGACGATTTGCACGCATAAACTTTTCGGAGCAGGATAATGGAAACCAGTCTTCTAGTAAGAAGCAACAACCGCTTACTTCTAGACCTGTAGAAGAAATAGGAAATTCTCCTGGCCCTTTTTCTGATGCTCTTCAGATGGTTAGACAAAGAACTTCGAAGCGAAAAGCTGAGGAGTTGATTGAGTGGAGACCCTCAGAAGAAAAACAGGACCACATCATTGGTGCAGTTTTTGCCCCTTCATTGTTGGATCTATCGTTGAAAGCTCTTGCCGAAAGTGCTGAGGGAATAGTGTCACTCGAACAGGTTCCAGATAATCTCCGTGCCAGATTAACTAATATCTTGTGTGATATAAGTAAAATGAATGCCCATATCTTGAAGCTTCTTGTGGAAGGATGTCCAACAGAGATACGTATAAAGAATTGCTCATGGTTGACTGAGGAACAATTTCAGCAGACAGTTGGGAATTGTCAGACAAAAGATTTGAGGGTAATCTGCTTTTGATTTCTTATTTATGTGCATTATTAGTTGTTGTGCCAATGGAGCTTCTATACAATAATTGATACATCTTTTCCTTTTTCATATGTTATGAGCAATTGTTATTACAAGTGAGAGTTGTGACATCCAAATGAAATTGCACTTAATATGCCTGTCATTCTTAGTGCAGCAATGTGCATCTTGTTGCTGCATGTACATCCTCCACTCTTCTAAATTGCACTTAATATGCATGTACATTTACTCGGTATCTGATTAATTGATGGGCCTAAGTGGAGCCAATTTCGTGTAGATTTTGTTCTCTGTGAATTGAATGAGTGTTAGACAGCATGAAACTAAACTTCTCTGTGATTAGGGAGACTAAGCTGAAGAGAACATGCACATGCTACCAAATACCAATAGTGTTATAGTAGTTTTTTTTGAACCGTTGCATACTTTTCTCTTATAGTGTGGGATTGGGGGGTTGAACTCTGTGTTAAGCATCCTGCTTTTTTTAATTGATATGCGGTTATCTTGTTTTGATTTGTAACATTTTTTTTTTCCTACTGAAATGAGTCAGAGGGATTCTAACATTGTGTTGTGTATATATATTCTCTATTTACTGCTATTCATTGTGATTATAATTGCTAAGCAAAATTTCATAATGCTGTATGGATGCAGGTACTTCAACTTGACCTATGTGGGCAATGCATGCTTGATTGTGCATTCAGGGGCACATTTGCTCAATCTTCAAATGATTTTTCTAGATTAGCCATTGTCTCCCTTAGAGGTGCTTGCCGTTTATCAGACAATGGGCTCAAAGACCTAGTTCTGTCAGCACCTGCACTGCGGTCTATTAATTTGGGTCAGTGTGCCCTCTTAACCTCCAATTCCATCAACTTTATTGCCGATTCTTTGGGATCAAATTTGAGGGAGTTGTACATAGATGATTGCCATAAGATAGAAGCCATGCTGATTCTACCTGCATTTAAGAAGTTCAGGTATTTGGAATTGTTATCAGTTGCTGGTTTACTTACCATAACAGATTATTTTGTCAGTGAAATGGTTAAATTATGCTGTCAAAGTATGAAGGAGCTTGACTTGGCTAATTGCCTGTAAGTTGATTTGTTTATTCACTCTTTCTGATCTTGTTAAAAGGAAAAAAAGAAGGTTCTAACCACAGTCTACTTCATACTGACTGCAGCCAACTGACTGATTGCTCTCTCAAGACCATTGGTTTTAGTTGTGCTGATTTATGTTCATTGAACATTTCAAACCTGCATAACTTGACCGATCTGGCATTGGAGTATCTCGCCAATGGTTGTAAATCCATTCAGAAGCTCAAACTTAGCCGCAATGAATTCAGGTTTATGTCTATTCTGCAATTTTTCGGTTCATTTAAAACTTTGTGGCTTAATAGTCAGATACTTATATGATTATAAACAATACAACGGAAGTGCTCAGTGCAGACATAGTTAGAATCCAATTGAAGCATCAAATTAATCACAAGTTTTTTTATTTTTGGGTGGGGGGGGGGGGGTTAGTCATAGCTCTGGTTTATATTGAGATTGCAACTGCATAATATTACTAGTTCTGAACTATGACATTAAATAGCCACATATACACAGAAGGGTTTCAGTAATTGGGACTTTGGACTTCAAAATTCACATTCCCCTTCAAACTGCTCTGACCATTCATATGATGATCACGAAACAATAGCTCAAGGTTCTTGTGGGGGTGTTTCTGCTGCTGCTACAGTGTTGTACATGACTGGAATATGAAGTTTTTGTTGCTTTAATGTAAGACAAGAAATGAATTTTACGGCATAAGTCTCACCAACCATTCTGTTCTTAACGATCTGAATTCTTAGCAACCTTCTACTTAAATTTAATAATGAGGTCCTTCAAAAATCTTGTAGTGCTTAGATCATTGATGCCATTCAAATCTCTATGTCTAAAATGCAAGAGGATGTCTGAGCTCTAATCTAGTAATGGAGATGCCTTCTCCACTCTGGCATGCTCTGGTGTTAGTAGTTGCCTAATGACTAAGAATTGAGTAGCTCAGAAATTCTCAGCTGTGAAGTCAACGCTAGATCTTAGCAGTTCCCCACTATTTAAACAAGTTATATTGAGGATACTCCCACCTTTTAATTCACACTTCCATTGTGTAAAGAATAACAACCATCCAATTTATCATGGCCAGGCCGCATTCATGCTGTGTGTGTTGAGATTATAGAATCATGATACAGGGTGTATGGCATCCTTAAAATCCATTCAATTGGACCTATTTCATTGTTTTGTTATTTTCCTTTGTTAGCAATTGTCAGGTGTATCAAAGTTCTTGTCCTATTTTATATCTATAACAGTGCTTCAACTGAACATGGTTTTTCTTCTGCATATAGTGATGAAGCTGTGGCAGCATTTCTAGAAAGCTCTGGAGAGTCTTTGACGGAACTTTTACTGAATAATATAGCAAAGGTAATGTTTTCTGGACCTTAGCTACCTCCTCCTCCTGCTAATCCTTCCTCTCCTCCTGCCCTTTTGATGGTTCTGTCACTAACTAGTGATTGTGCAGGTTGGACCCAGCACTGCCTTTTCACTCGCCAAACGTTCAAGAAAGCTGTTAAGTTTGGATATATCATGGTGTAGGAAGATCAGTAATGAAGCCCTAGGATTGATTGTTGATAGTTGCTCATCATTGAAGCTGCTCAAAGTCTTTGGATGTAGGCAGGTATGAACAGCAGCAGTAATTATCTCCGTTGATCATGAATCTCATGGAACAAGTGCATAATGGCCCTTGATAGTTTGAAATTTACTTGGACTTCAAATTAGAAAATCTGCACCAGTACACATTTGATGGATGATTCATTCAGGATTATGAATAAGGAAAACAAGGGGTTCTGATTTATTTGACGTAGGTGTTTAAGACAACATACCTATTAGTTTAGTTAATAATTTGAATTCTTCGAAATATTAAAAGCCCTGCATTATTATAGTGCATTTAACTAGTTCTAATATTTCAGAATTATGATTTGGTAAATGAAATGAAGAGTGTGGCGGTGTTATCTCCTACATGAGCTAATCGTTACAAATTTGGAATCATATGATGTTGCATGATGTCATTTCGGAATTTCTCTTTTGCCTGTTTTCTGTAATCCTAATTTCCCTGGTATAGAGATGGACATTGTTTGACTCAACTCAGTTGCATTATGATAATGGACTGTATTCCTTTTTTTTTTTCCTGTTCTTTTTAATGATTAAATATGGTTCCACCTATGCTGTTTTTGTGCAGATCACAAATGTATTCCTGAATGGACACTCCAATCGACTTGTGAGGATAATCGGGTTGAAATTGGGCCCGATTCTGGATCATGTGAACTTGCTCCAACCTGAGGAAGAGCTCTTAAAGTATTCGGCTCTTCCAAGTTGCACTGAAGATTAGAACCAATAGATCTGCAAGTTGTATCATCCCTGCCTTTCTGACCATGAGTCCATCCTGTAACATTTCGAAAACAGTTTATTAGGGTGGCTCTGATTTCTTCATGGATTTGATTATATTTTATTATCTTTTCCGACCTAGTGCATGATGCAGCAAATATTTTTTCTCTGGATTTCACAATGAGATTTAATATTATTACCCCATATACGCTACTGATAGTTCATTTTGGGGTACACTGGAATTCCGACTATTTTCTACATTCCTTGTCATGTTCATTTGTTTATATTTTGGTTGCGTTTGGATTGAAGAGCTTGGTACGTGAATCTGAAAGAAGAATTTCAGACAATTCTATGGACAGTGGATTTCAAAATTTCTCGAAATGAGGCTATGAATTTCAAACCGACTATACTACGAATTCATACAGACAACTTCAGTAGAGTTATGTTATTATTGATTTCAAATTCATTCTTAATCAGTTCTGGTAAATCAGCTGCATTAAAAACCCATCAAAGCAAAAAAGTCACTAGATAAAATCACTTTTGTATCAATTTAATATTTGCTCCACTTTAACAATGCCTCGTTACAGGTGCCCAAAAGTTTTGGTTTCAAAACATTGATATAAACATCAACACGACAGATATGATTTGACGACAAGAAAAATCTGCTCTAGTTTACACTTGCAAACCTCAACATTCCTGATAAAGATTCAAACTTAATTTCCCTTGCACTTCAAAACCAAGGTAAGGATGATTAAGACAATAATAAGCCCAGCTGAAGAACCACCGACCCGATGAATCCAATATGGGTCCAACCTGGTAAACCCGCGTTCTAAGAAAGCTGAAACAGCTATGGCTGTAATCAGAATAAGCTCCAAAAGAGGGAGGTACGAAGAGAAGGATATGGGCTCTTCATCGGGCTCTGGCTCAGGAGTCGCCCTACGATCAATGTAGAGAGGAGAAAGTATTGCAAGAATTGCTAATCCAATGGCTAAAATCCTCTTATCATGAGTGGAAAATCTGCTGCTGCTCCTCATTCGTTCTTGCTCCATTCTTGCTTTCTTACAAATGTGAATTTCATATGGAAAGGATTATTGCGGAAATAATAGACCATTGAGAGTTTGTAAGTATTTTTGCACCAGATATGCTTACATCATGAGGAATTCAGGGCTTGTGGAAGAAGGTGTTTGAATTTAGAGACTGAAGATAAGAATAAGTAGAGAGATTGAACTATTCTCCATCTGTCAGTAACTAGTAGTGGTGCAGATATGTGGGAATCTGATTCTGGCAGCACTATGTTCAATTCTCAGACAGCCTCATTGGTTAACAAAGACATTTAAATACCCCACCCCACCCCACCCCCCACCCCAAGGGAAAAATAA
Source organism: Caryopteris x clandonensis (assembly GCA_028749325.2). Lineage (NCBI taxonomy): Eukaryota > Viridiplantae > Streptophyta > Magnoliopsida > Lamiales > Lamiaceae > Caryopteris > Caryopteris x clandonensis. The sequence goes on along the minus strand of JAPYKT020000002.1, from coordinate 665,244 downwards.
AGGCAGTGTTTTTATGGGGTCCATGCGTGTGGGGTTGGGAGCTTGGACAATGATCACTGTAATTTGGTAAAATCTCACTGAATTAGGAAAAATATACTATTCTAATCTAGACCAAAAACATAAGCACACAAAAGCTTCTCTACTTTTATCGCATTTCATCTCCCCGGTGCACATCATATTATATCGCATGTGCTAATAAGATGAAACACGATATGACATAAATAATCCTAGCTGGATGATTCGATAGGTATTTAACCTTTTCGCCACCACTAGCTATTTGAGGTAAAAACAGTCAACTTCACCATCTAGGAACTTAACATAATTAAACTAAAATCAGAAGTTAATGTAATTACAAACAACTATAGGTTTTTCATAAGGGAGGTAAGTTCAACTATACAACAAATTTAAACAATAAGAAAGTTGAGAACTTTGTCATAGAGATTCAACCCACCAACATAGTTTCAAAGAATGTAAATTTATACCAAAATAGTAAGAGAAAAAACTTAAAATTCACCAATGAAAAACCTTCAAGTTCACGATTGGGACTTATTTCCAGAAATCCTTCTCATCCACTTCTTCTGTGATGTGGTAGTCGTAGGAGATGGAATATCTTTCAAAACTTCTGCTGACGGAAGTTCAGCAGGAAGAGCAGCAGCTGCGCTTGTGAAGGCGTTCAAGACGAGAAATGCAAGTATTGGTGAAAGATCCAGAGTCCCTCCAAGTGGTGGAATAATTCCCCGGAATATGTTCAAGTAGGGGTCACATAGAGTGCTGAGAAACATTGAAACCCATGTTAGATGATTTTATCTTCTTTCTTCACATAGGTACGCACAGTAGATGAAATTATGGTTGCACACCAATTACTAAACATAATCAAGTATATATTACGCATTTTCTCGGGATGACTAATAAATCAAAAATTCCAAATTGGATTCCTCCAAGGCAAATTGTGTTTCATCTTCTATTTCCACATTACCAACAGAAGGATGCAAAACTGAAGAAAAGGGAGCCTGGAAATATGAGATTTCAATGCAATGATGTCTTCCAGCCTACATCTGTGTTTAGTTTAACAATAAACACTGTAGCTACAGCAACTCTGAAAATTTTGCATATTTGTAGAACACCAAAGCATTGGCTCAACAAACATCAAGAAGCCACGAATTGTTAGATAACAAATAAGATCCAAGGATATATAAAAGATTTGTTGATACCTAAGGGGACTGACAACTGCAGGAGGAGCATTAGGGAACCAAGTCAAAACGAGCCTTACGACCAACAAAGTGTTGTAGATGTTTAAGAAATTCATTATCCCATTTCCTACCACCACTCCAGCCACCGAATCACCTGGTAAAATGGCTGCAAAATTTGAATTCGACACCATGGCTACATTTCGGCTGTTTCTCCTCGGAATCTGGAAAACACAACATTGATATGCTTTTGTTGATTGCAATAACTACAAGATTACTTTTATACAGCATAAATGGGAACAATGCCTACAGTAGTTAGTCATATTACAAATATATCTCAGGACAAAATTACTACTCAACATCAAACAGGGGAATAGAATACCCATTTGAGCTTTCCACGAAAAGGTCACAATCTTGTTTCAATTAATCTAAGATCTTGTGTAATGAATGTCTGAAGTCCTGATAAGTAGTAAACTTGACTAAATTTAAATTTAATTGGAGGAAAAAAAAAAAAAAAAAACCAACAATTTAGATGGCTTCAACAGTATTGAACAACTCTAAAACAAATCAATAATGTCAACTAAATAAAACACTAAGCCATGATTTTGACTCCCTAGCAACAAGAGCCAGAAACCAGCACAAAATCTTCATTTCTGAGTTCTCATAGTTTATTAATAAAAAACAATTCACCAATAGCATCACAGAAAACCCATTCGAAATAAATTCTTGAATTAATTGTTTCACGAATGTAGATTCAAGGGATACCTGGCAGCCATTCTGAAGATAAGATGTAAAGGACATTAATTTATCAAGAACCCCATTCTGGGACCTGCAATCATCCAGAATCTTGAGACATTTATCAACATTAGACAAAATGGACTTTTGTACTTCACGAACGAAGTTCGAAGTTTCCGTCAGTAACGGGAAGTTGGGGCTCAAACTTAAAGGCTGTCTGGACAATGGAGTGCTGTGGATGAGATTGAAAGTGGGAGAACAAAATGGTATCAACGGGAAGTGTGAAACTGGGTTTTTAGCACCACTGTTTCTCTCCTGTTCAGATGAGTGCTTTGGGGAAGAGAGAGAACCCATTTTTTGTTGCAGTGTAGAGAGCAAAGTTGGAGGGTCGGAGGAGACAGAGGTTGGATAAACTGAAGATAGAGTTTCGGGTGTTTAATACTCAATACCATATTTTATTAATTTAAATATACTCAATATTAATGAAAACTGATAATTGTTAAGTCGTATAATTTGACTTCTCTCAAAAACAAAAACAACAAAAAGGTATATAATTTGACATTCACGACAAATTAAAACACAACTAGAAATTTATCGTGATTCATAATTTGTAATTTAATTGTTTATAAAAATAATTTTTTTCTTTAAGAAATGGAAATTATTTAATAATATTTATACTGAATTTATTTTTATATACCGTCAAAAACTAATATATTTTTCAAAATACACCAATTTAAGCAAAATAATTAAATAAATGACAATTTTATATTTTAAATATAATATCTTTTTTTTAAATATGTATTATATGTATCAAATAAATTTTTTTAGATAGATAATCAATTTGATATATTATATATTTAAAATTTATGAGAAACATAAATTTTATTACTGTTTGTCTGTCATCTCCATCCCCAATCTCATACCCAGCTTCACCATTGAAAATCACCTTAGGTCTATCTATATAGTGCGACTTCTCAGGTCTATAACATTTTTCTTTGTGAAATTTAAATTGCTTCAGTGCCTACATAAGATGTCATATTTTTATCTTCCTTGTAATATATTATTTAAATATTAATTTGCTTAATTTATGAAATTTAATAGATAAAGTTTCTTTAATTATAAATTAATTTGCTTAATTTTAGTCTTCTCATTTAATTATGAATTAAATTTACTTAATTTAAAAATAAAATTCCACTAATTATGAATTAAAGTAGGGATTAGGGTCATTTAATTAGAATTAGTCAAATTAGTCAACCCAAGTAAATTTGTTTAATTATCTTCCGTATGAATCCGTTAGTTTTTTTAACAGGAGGGCTTAGATGTTCTCTAAATAATAATTCGAGGACCTATTTGAACCAAAAAATAGTTTAGGGTCCTGATTGTACCGAGAGCAATAGTTTTTGGTCATGGATGTACCTTTTCCCTAATTAATCTCACCATTTTATGCAATATCATTTTGAATAATTGTTACAACTGTATAAAGTCAAATGTAAATAATTATTGTATTTTAAATTTATTTCTGATATATAACAAATTAAAATAGTAATTTTTTTTATAATATTTAAATTGACATTCATACTATATATATTTAAAAAAAAAATTAGAAAAAAATACAATTTGTTATTGCTTGTGTTTAATTTAAGTATTTTTTCGGTTGAACTATTACAGCAGCATTTGACTAAAAATAATATTTAATTAAGTATTATTTTATAAGTTATATTACGAAGGGTGTGTTTACAACTTTAATATATTTTCTTTAAACATTTAAAATATGCAATAACATGTATCAAAAAACTTATTATCTTCATTACTTTTACACATTACTGGTATGTTCTCTTGTGCGATGCACGAACATATTATTATAATATAATATTATTAAATTTCAGAAATACATAAAATTAATATCATAATTGTTATAAAGATATAAATATTATATATAAAATCATATGTGACATTAATTAATTTCATTTATAAAATAGAACCATCAAACTATCAAATATATAGTATTTTCATTTAAATCAAGAAAATTGAATAAAATATGGTATATTAATGTGAACATTTTTTATTATATATAGTATCGCATCTGCCACAAATTTATAATTGATTTGTTAAAATTAAGTAATTATGAAGATATATGAATTTTTTTATTAGTTTTGATAAAATTAACAACATTACAAATATTAAAAAAAATATAAAGAATTAAAATGAATGCTTATTGGTTATCACATTTTCTAAAAATTCGTCTTTCTATTTGTGGAAAGAAAAATGAGCGGGAAAATGATAATAACAAATAAAAAATTAGTCAGTTTACTATTATATATAGATGTATATATATAGATACATGAACTAATTTTATATAAATTATTTATTATTTATATAGAAATAAGTAATTTTTTTTGCACAAAATTATATTTTTAAAATCTTTACTAGTTGTATGATAAAATATTTTAAATAGTATTTAATATTAATTATTTAAAATTATATCATAAATATATTATAAATATTTTTAATATTAATTTACTTAAAATTATATTATAAATATATTATATTTTTGGTAAATTTCTATATCTATATTTTATATTAATGGAGAATAGTGAGTTTTTTTTTTCTCTTTTTTTGACATGTGTCTTACAATTAATTAACACATGTCTTCCATTTTTTTTCTCTTTCCTATATTTTTTTTCACTCAAATTTTAAAATTTAAATAACTTTTTTGTTTTAAATTTATTTTTAACCTATGATATATCAAATAATATTTTTGCTGTGATCATTAATTTGATATTATATATATTAAAATAAATAATTTTATTTAAAGCATGTAATATAGTTTTTATGGATGAAATATAATTTTATATGAATTGAATTATAACTTTTTAAATTTTGATACATGCATTGGATTTGAATAAATAATATATTAATTTTTATATAAATTTTAATGTATAATAATATAAATAATTTTTTATAAAAATAAAAAAATTATATACTATCAATTTATATAATATTATATTTTTTTGTTTAACCTCAATAATATTTTATAAGTTAAAATTTATATTTACCTCGGGGATAATAAATAATTTACTTCAAAGTATCATACAATTTATTAATTAATAAGCCAATTTAAAAAAAATCAATTTAATATAAAAAACTATATCTTAATAGATTATGTATATTTTTATAATAAAATATATTACATCTCGCAGAACGAAAACTATAATTATAAACAGTAAAATGTGAAAACAGAAATAAATTGTTACCAATCGAGTTTCGTCTAATGAACTAAAAGTAAGGACAGTATAGTCATTTTCACATTTTTTATTCCAAACAAGAAAAATAAATCTGGATCGAGCCCAAAATTTGTTAGCCCACAAACTACTTGACTTTTATGTTTTTAAATATAGATACAAACTCCGTCCTCTCACCCGATTGATCTGAATTTGCTATTACTGCTGCTGCCCTTTAATACGACGTAAGGTATTTTGTGAACCTTCAGTGTTAATGTTTTGAGTTTTATCGGTTTATGTAATTAGTTATGCTTTATTGTGTTGGTTTGAGTGTTTCCAAGTTGATCTGACATTTTCGCTGATCAGTTTTTTGCATTTGTTGGAATATGTTTGTTTGTTGATGTTTGAATTTTTCGTTTGAGATATATTTGGTGCTCCGTGTTGTAGAGGAGATGAAACTTTTGATTCTGATCGAGCATCGTCCTCGATTGAAACTTTTCTGATTTAAATTTTCCCCAAATGTATTTTTAGTCATATATCGGAGATGGATGGTTGATTGGGATATGTATATCATTACGGTTTCTGGATGGATGAAGAGATAATTCCTGTGTATGAAATTATTGTGTATTCTGGATAGAAAACCTTTATGTTTGAATGTTGGACCAAGTTCATAGTAAAGAAAAGGCTAAAAATGTTACTATTTTATTAAGTTTGAATATCTTTATACCACACAATTGTTTGATATTTAATTTTACCGTGTAATTTATAGTGCACATAAAAAATGTATTTTTAAATATGAAATTTGTTATTTTTTTTAACTTTCAGCTTATATCCAAAATAAATAAGACAATATCTTTTTTTTATGGCAGCCATAAAACATTTATATCTCTAGTAATATAATAATTGAACTGCATCTAAATAATAGAATTGCTAATAAATGACAAAATCCTCAATTCCCAGTTTTTTGATCAAGAAATATTAGAAAAAAAAAATGCTCGTGGGCTGTGCAGAGGCGTTGGAAATATTCATTTTAGCATATTTTCTTGTTCTTCTTCTCTTTTTTTTTTTGTTTTTTAATATTTCAAACACAAATTTCATACTTGGTATATTTACTTTTATGAATAATCTATCGAAATAATCATCTTATAATAAATATAAATAGAATATTAGACATGAGACATATACTTGTTTGTTGGTTGATTATTTATGATAGATTTTCGTATTATAGCAAATTGGTTTGCTGGTTGATTATTCTTGTTAGATTTGAGTATTTCTTGTAGATTGGACTATTTGTATTGAATTTTATTAATGTATAAAAATTAATAAGATATTTTTATGAAATAAATAGATAATTTCAAAATTTTGTTTTTCCAATAAGAAAAAAATTATTTTATTTAATAATTTAATTATGTATTTTTATTATAAATAAATATATTATAAATCGTGCATCGTACAACAGAAAATTCGAATATTCTATAAATTAAAAAAAATTCTAGATTATGTTTGAACTTATTTTATTCCCCATTCATCTACATCACCTTTTAATTAAAATTCTTATAATTGAAAAAATATGTAAGTACGGATAAAGATATTTAAAAATTTTACAAAATGAAGTAATGTTTATTAGTTTTTATCTATAATATGCACTTGCACATTTAGTTAGGGTAATATTAAAGTTAAAAAATCGCAAAGAAAATATATAGATGGATGAAACACTTCCAAAATATTTATAAAAGAATTCTATGACCTAGGGTCGGGTATTAAGGCAAAGTCTTTTATTATCAGGGTTTTAGCCGAACAACCCCGCAAAACCCCAAGCGTAGTTGGTCTGAAGGAGAAAGAGAACTTAGGAAAGTTAATGGCTGCCGGAGAAGAAACCACGAATTTGAAGTTGAAAGAACTGTTAAAGGAGGTGCAGCTCGACTACTCTCCAGAAAATACTAAAATTATAGATTACACGGTTTCCGCCGTTAGAGGAGCCATAAACAATATCCCAGACGACCTCCTGGTACACCTTCTACGACTCCCTGTACCCTGTTCTTCTGAGGGTTTAACTCGTTGCTTTCTCCTACAAATGACAATGCTAACATCGTATTTAAATCGGTAGGTTACAGCCGATATTGCGCCAGGGTTTATTCGAGATGTTGGTGGGGATAAAGTTGAGTTCAAGTTCAGGAAGCCACAATCAATAGAAATTGGTGGGAGTTATTCGTTTCAGTGCATCGCCAGGCCGGATGTGAATGTTGATCTTTTTCTGAGGCTGCCTAAGGTACTTGTTCAATATTGGAACATAAATAGGCACTCTGTGTGTGTGAGTGTAAAGGCCTTGCTCATCTTGAGATCATCAAAACCATGCATATGTGTTGTTCCTGTACTAACATTTTGAATATAATTTGCATTTTTGCATATGACATGCAAATCTTGTGCTTCAAAATTATGTATTAACTTTGGAAAAGTGAAAGATAATGTTTTTGAAGATGAAGTTGCGTGTAAACTTTGTGGCTTATATTAGGTAATCAGAACTTGATACGACATTACGGCTTTATATACCCCCCCCCCCCGCACGCACACGCACAAAAAAAATTTTAAGCTGAACTTTAGCCTCATGATTCCTCTTAAGAATCCATTTCTGCTTATATGTTACACATTTTTTTTCTTTTTCTTTCTAATGCTTGAACTGTACGGGATGACAAGGAACCTGTCATGAGTTGCCTGCCCATCTTGTTTCTTAATGATTTTCACATCTGTCATAGCATTTCCCCCCAGGATGTAATATTTGTGTGGTTTATCATCTTTCATCCTACCATAAGATTTCAACTAGCCTAGACACTCATGTGTTGTTATGTAGAACTTTCAACTCATTCAGTTATGAAATACCTTGAATTGAATTGTTTTTACTTTTCTTGACAGGAGTGCTTCCATGAAAAAGACTATCTAAATTATCGATACCATTCAAAAAGATTTCTTTATCTTTGTATGATCAAGAAACATTTGGAATCTTCTTCTTTTGTCCAAGATGTAAAATGGTTAGCTTTCCACAACGAGGCGCGCAAGCCTGTACTAATTGTTTATCCAGGTCTGGTCTCTCCAGAGTATATGTTCTTTATATTCTTATTTTAGTTGGTGATTCTTCATCAAGTTATTAATAAATGAACTGTCAATTGTCCCCAGCTGCACTGTTATCTGATAATACGGTGTTTACCCTGAAAATAATTCCTACTGCGCCTTCTCTGTTCACCTTGTCCAAATTGAACTTTGAGAGGAACAATATACGCTCTCTGAATCAAGGTATTGTTTTGATTTCACTTTATAATTTTGCTTTGATGGAAAATCATAATAATTCTGAAATTGTGTCTTTTGTTATTTAAAAAAATTGTGTTTTGGAAGCTACACCTATGTACAATAGCAGTATCTTGGAGGACATGTTTATTGACAACAATGCAGAGTTCATCAAGAGAACTTTTAAGGGATGCAAGGAACTGGGAGAGGCGTTGTTACTTCTGAAAGTACGATAAGTATATAGTGTTTATTGATTCTTTATTCTTGCTTACTTGTGGCATTCTTTTGCTTTTAGCACTTTAAATTATATTTTGAGTGATGATATAGGTTTGGGCTCAGAAGGTTTCCCTATTTGCCCATGATTGCTTGAGTGGATTCTTGATCACTGTCATTGTGGCGTACCTTGCATCAAGGTCTGGAAAAAACCGAGTCAATAGTTCAATGAATGCAATTCAGATATTGCGCATCACACTAGACTTTATTGGTATGTCTGGCTTTGAACTATGTGCCTCTATTGTACATGTATATAGTTTTAAGTATCACAAAATGTGCCCCCAATATGTTATGCAACATTCTTTTTTGTAATTGGGTATAAAAAATTAAGATCATTTGAGTTAAGGGCTTTATGTTTTGCTAACAAATGCTTGTGCTGAAATACCAGCTTCTCCACCAGTGCAGATTCAATGTCATGAATTATGATCATTTTTCATATTTAATGTTTAGGAATGCAACATTCTTTTTTGTATTTTGGTATAAAAAATCTAAAATCATTTGTGGTGAGGGCTTTATGTTTTGCCAACAAATGCTTGTGCTGAAATACCAGCTTTTCCACCACTACAGATTCAATGCCAACAAATGCTTGTCCTGAATATCAGTTAGGTACTCATAATACTCCGGATCATTAAAAAAATTCCATTATTTAATGGTAATTTTTTTATATCAGGTTTTGTGACTGGCTGTTTACTGATATATGTCTCCCACAATCAATTTATTCACTGCTCCACATGGTTAGTCTCTTTGCACACACATTGTGTAATGTTTGTGATCCTTCATGACTACTTCCAATATTTGACCCTGGTGGGTTGGAGATCTGACAGCTGAAGATGACTAAATGCCTTATGAGATAGCTGTAGTTGTATTACTGCATTTGTGGATTCTTGTGTATGGAAGTTGTGTTAACAGTTAGCTCGTGCTTTATTTTGCTTGATTTATTAGTCACTGTTATATTCATGTAGCATGGTTTGTAAGTAATATGTTTAAGCTGTGTACAATAATATTTCGGTTTATCAAGATGCCTTAATATGCTTGGCTCTATAAAGTTTTATATCTGTTTCAAGACTTGAACCCTATGACCCTACCAGTTCTCTTCGAACATCTTGAAGACCTAAGTTTTTTTGAATTATGCTATCTTGAATTAACATTGTTTTCAACCATGCTTTTAGCCAAATATTATCTTATAAAGCATCCACTTCAATTACTCTAGTCTTCATCATTTTCAGCCAATTCGAAGGTATGGGACAGCGGACTCTTCTTTCAACCTGAAGGTGAAAGAAATATTTCAGACAAGGTATAATGCCTAATATTCCAGACAGTTGTGATATCTCTGTTTCTTTGGTTTCAGGTGTTTGCTGTTCAAAAATCACATTCTTTCAGTCTCTTCCTCTATATTTGTGCCCTCCTTTCCTGTATTTGAAAATTAAAGGAGAAATATATATCTTTGAATTGAATACAGAAATGATTTAACATTATAACAAGCTAAGTTAATTATCTTTTTTTTTTTTTGGGAGGACTTTGGGGCAGCCAGTCTTTCCACCCCCTTCTTCCTTCTTTGTTATGGAGATAAGGAACTTCTTCATCTACACTTGTGTATAGCCTTCCTATATTTCTACTTACTTCTCGTAGATGATAGTTTGAGTCCTTGTTGTTCATCCCTTTAATTTGAAATTTCCTTTGCTGTAGGATTATTAACTCTTATTGTGTACAAGATGGCTTTTGTTTCAAAACTTTCCTTAGCTAGGGTGTCAGTTATGAGTTTGGTATCTTTCTACTTCATGATGATAAAAACAGTATTCTCCTTAGTCCTTACTAAATACATTGTTTTACGTTCTTGGCTATTTTAATCATTATGTCCAATGTCCAATTTTGGGTTGGCAGGACAGGAGGACTCACTTACAGTCTTTCCCTAAAATCATTTGTGATTCGTATGGAAACTACAATATGGCGTTCCGAATGTCACCAAGTGGTTTCCAAGAGGTTGGATCTTTAAAAATTCATCTTATTCCTGCATGCTGTGATTCAAGAAGTCAAGCCTCCCCAAAATCATGTTTAAGCTAACATGGCATAATTATTTTGTATTTAGCTACGCTATGAGGCGGCTCAGGCACTTGCTTGCATGGATAAATACAAAGATGGGGGTTTTGATCAGATCTTTATGAGCAAAATTGATTATCCTGCTAAATATGACTACTGCATAAGGTAAAATATACCCATGATCTTCTTATACCTTTTGTCATTGAAGCATTGAGTAACTTAACAGCTCTAGTTTTTTCAACTGCAGACTGTGTTGTCTTTGTATGTTACTAAATTCATGATGGCTGTTCTAAGTTTTTGCCCAAAAATAGTTATTTTGTTGCAAAAAGTGTTGTATATTCCTGCTTGAATGCTTTCAAATATTAAAAAAAGTTTATGCAAACTGGAGCATCATATTGTATGAATTTTTTTGTTGGCCTCGGAATGCAAATTAAGTTCTAGGTGGATAACAATTTGAGTAGAAAACTGGCATCTTCATCATAGAGTATGAACTATGGTTGCATTTGGATTGAAGGATTTTAAATGAAGGTAATTCAAATGACAAGATTTCAAATCCATCCAAGTTGGGGTAGATTTCAAATCCACCAAAATCCCCTGAAATTTAGTTCAAAATGAAATTGTGGATTTCAAATCCTTACCAATCCAAACAACCACAAAGGCATTTGCTGTTACGGATTTCAAATCCATCTTCATATCCTTCAATCCAAATGGAACCTAAGTGAAAGGTTATTTTAGGATTTAATGATATATATTTGCTGTAAGGATCTTAACTCTAGGTTGCTCACTTCTTGTCTCACACATTGGCCTTATAGGTTGAATTTGAAGGACAACCCTGATTTCCATACTTCTGGATTTTGCTTGGATGATGAATGTTGGAGGTCCTATGAGCAGAAGGTACTGGGTGTCATTGATCAAGCATTGAGAGGAAGAACTAAGCTCATACGAGTAGTCTGGAGAAACACATCTTCTGATTGCAATTTTGAGAATGTATGTTATTTAACTAATAGTTGGTCTGAGATATTTGAAGTATCATGGGAGGATATAATTAACTCCTAGGTTTAAATTTCTTCAACTTTCAGGGTTTATCTATGCTGGATGGAGAAGCTTTATTTATTGGGATCACAATTGAATCTATTGAGGAAGCCTTCAAACAGGCCATTGTAGGTCCAAGTCCAGAAGACAAAGATCAGGTTACTTTATTGTATCTCAATTTTTGTTGGTCATCATGTGTAAATGTCTAGCTCTGATTCATTTTCTAAGTGGATTACTGGATTCCTACATTTATATAGGCTGTAGAGTTTAGAAAGTTCTGGGGGGATAAAGCTACACTGAGATGGTTCCGTGATGGTAAAATCGCTGAAGTTGCAGGTGAGGGATAATATCACTTCTCTTGCTGCTTTGTGGCACTAATGAAAATTAAATGACGTTATTCACACTTCACCTTAAATTTAGTGTGGGAGCACACGGAATGGGAAAAACATCTTATCATAAAGGAAATATGCGAGCATGTCCTGATGCGTCATCTTTCCCTTCCAAAAACAAGTATCATTTGCATTGCAGATCAACTTGATTTTGTGCTTCACCACGGAAATAGTGGTAAGGTTTTGGGTTTCTTGATTAGTTTTTCATGTTCTTAGAAGCTTGTGCGCAAACTAAAATTGCTTATAACTGTGTTTTCAGATTCTATATCCTGTTCTCAAAACTTGTTGAAGGCATATGATGACCTGTCAAAGCATTTGAGACTTCTTGACGACATTCCGCTTAAAATATCCAGCATCCAGCCTCTGGATTCAGGTTTATTCCAAACGAATTTCCCCAACCTCCAGTGGACACTTTCTCACATGATCACATGCTTGCCAAAAGTCTTGAGTCGATTGTGGAACTTGTTTCAATTTCCACCAAACATCTCTACACTTGTAGCTAAGTTTATAGAAAAGTTGATGTCTAAAAGGGTAACCTGAAAAATCTGAGCAGGGTTCTCTTTAGAGTTTTTTCACCTCACCTAAAAAAATGAATCCTTTTTGTTGTGAATGGAATCTGCTAATTCTCACCTAGCTTAGTGAGCTGAATTTAAGGGTCCATGCAGGTCTTCACTTTTGAGGCTTTCCCAACTTTATCTATGTTTTTTGTCGTGCTCAATTGGGTGAAATCTTTGAATTAGATCGTGCAACTTTGAAATCTGATGGTGTTTGTTTTGTTTTGTTTTGTTGTGCTTGTGTGTGTGTGTGTGTTTTTTTTTTTTTTTTTTTCCTCCGAATGGAAGAAAGATCCTAGCTTAGTTACATAGAATAGTTCCTGCTCCTAATTTTCTTAACAATTTGATTTCCTTTATTTCCTTTTGGACTTTCATAACAAATGTGGCATTACGGTATCTTTCTTTTTACCTCGTTATCGACTTCATAAGGATTTTCCTTGAGTAGATGTCCAAATAATAGCCCCATTAACTTCATATAATAGCCTTAAGTTCTCTTAGACCTTGGTTCATTCCTTTTTCTTTTCTTTTTTCCCCTTCCTGAAAAAGTTGGCTCTTTTTCTTGTTCCTTTTTTCCCTCATCCTTTAATTGGGTTCTGAATCCTTAGGAAGAAAAGGTGTTCCCAATAAGTTCGGTGAAATTATGATAAACATGAATTCGAAAATAACAGAAACTTACAAATTCCAGCCAAAATATAGTGTGAAGAATATCTCTTGAGTGGACTTAATGGAAATTGCTGCATTACAGCTGCAAGATCAAACTAAAAAGATTTAGATGTTGAAAGGATTAACAGTAATTGACAAAAAATTTCGGCAAGCTTTCTAATTTAAAGATTTTGTGAAGTTAAATATTTTAGTGCATCACATATATTGCCATGCAATTTGCACTGGTGACAGAAAAGGAAAAGGAAAAAGAAAAGAGTTCAGATTGAAGGAATCCCAATATGTCTCATATTCCGCCCTCATCTTCTCCACCTTCCATATCTATTCTCTTATAACGGTGCAGGGCTAAGTACTCACTGTCACTACTATTGCAAATAAATGCTTTATCCGTACAAATACTGCAGCTTTTAGGTTGATGTCTGTCTTCCCTCCTGCTCCGCATCCAGTAGCAAATGCAGAAGGCATTAAAGTGAAGCTGGAGAAACATACTACAAAGTGTATACAGCCGTTAGAAGTTATGATTCAGGCAAGAATTAACTGATTAAATATGTTTATGTTTTTTATGCATAATGACTTTGGAAACAGTTCTTACTTCCTAATAGCTTGAAGGTTCTGGAAACTGGCCAATGGATGAACTTGCTATGGAGAAGACCAAGACGGCATTCCTCCTTAAAATTGCAGAAAGGTTAGTTTTGATTGGATTTCAGTCAAGATACTAGCGGTAATGAATTGATTATCTGATTGTATTGCTTTGCAGCCTTTGCACCAAACTGGGGATCACTTGTACTGCTACAGAGGATGATGTAGATATTTTCGTGTCTGGCTATGCATTTCGTCTTAAGATTTTGCATGAGAGGGGTTTGAGCTTGGTGAAAAGACATGGTAATACATGTTCCTTTTCCTGATCAGCTGCAATATGTTGTGTTTCAGCTGCTATTCATATCCCAACCTTAAATAATTTTTTTATTTTTTATTATTATTATTATTTTGTAGGTGGTCAAATAAAGCATGTTCTATCTTCAGATAAAAGACTTTTTCTTCGTGGTCAACATTCTAGCATGGTTAATGGTTTGCGAGGTCGTTATCCAATTTATGGGCCTGTTGTTCGGTGAGAATTTGAGTTTGTTCGTCCTACTCACACCTACACATCTCTGGACCAAGAAAAAGCACCGTATTGTCCCAGTTCTGTATATTGGTTCTATATATGAATATATTTTTCTCCCTTTTTAGGCTTGCAAAACGGTGGGTATCTGCACATCTATTTTCGAACTCACTGACAGAAGAGGCAATCGAGCTTTTAGTCGCACACTTATTTTTGAAGCCTTTGCCATTGAGGCCGCCATGTTCTCGAATAACTGGGTTTCTAAGGTTGATTTGCTTTTTTAGCTTACTAGGAATTTACTTTTGTGTCGAATATCTTTCAATTCTTTGCCAAGTCATCAGTTCCTTGAATTTGTTTTTGAATTTATTTTGGGTATTTAACTCCTATCTGTAACTATAGATAAAAAAACCTACACGCCTACGTTTGTTCTTCATTTGCATTAATCAAAAAGAGTTTATGTGCCTAAGTTTGTTCTTCATTGGCATGGTTTAGGTGCTCTTCATTTTGCTAATCTGAGCTTCGAGAAAGTTTCTTTGGGTAAAGACAATTATGACTTGGGTTTAGATTAATGGTACACTGTTTAAATTTTGCATCGAAAAAGTAGTTGGAAATTGTGGATAGTTGGAGCCAGAATGTTTAACCTTAATATCTTTAATATATTTTTGTTCATTTCATTTCCAGATTTGTTCGTGGTCCTTATTGAATGCAATTTATTTTGGGTTTCAGTTGTTTATTTGTCAAATTTCATCTTTTGGTTTGTAATTCCTTTTCTGCAGATTCCTAAGATTGTTGTCAGAGTACGATTGGAGTTTTTGCCCTCTAATTGTCGACATCAATGGTGATTTGACTCCGGATGATGACAAAGAAATCAATGTAACTGCAACTCAATTTCTTCTTGGTGTTTCTTTTTTCCCTCTTATTTCTGGTGTAATTATTGATGAATCTCTGTATACATATTATATAGGAGAGTTTCATGTCAAATAGAAAACAGTATGAAGAGAACCTGTTGAGAGTTCAGCCTGCTATGTTTTTGGCGACTAGTTATGACAGGGAATCAGAAGCTTGGACCAGGCAATCACCGACGACAATTGTAAGTTGCTACAAAAATGCTAATTTGTTCAAATTACAATTTTCTGTTGTTGCTGAAAATCCTGGTAGGTTGACCAGTTGAGGATAAACATGCTGCTTAATGTGGAATCACATCTTTACTTAGATCTGAGTGAATTTGGGATTTATGTTTGGTTTTGGATTGTCTTTGGAGTTACTAAGAGTGGTTGATGATGTATCAGGAACTTAGGAGATTGGCGGCATATGCAACAAGCAGTGCAAATTATTTGACCAATATCATCATGAAAAATCAGAACGAGTCTTGTGGATGGGAAGTGAGTGAAGACCTTTTACTCATGCTATTTTATTGGGTTTATTGGTCAAGGTGTAGTTATAAAATCCGCACATTTTTTTATGGCTGCAGAGCCTTTTCCGCACACCTCTGAACAACTACAATGCTGTCATTCTTGTGCACCGGAATAAACTGCCTTATCCACAACGTATTCTGTTCCCGTCTGAAGTAAAAATAGGTTGGGCTTTGTCGTCATTGTTTTCATGGATTGCGATAAAATCTTACTTTTGGTTTGATCGGAAATCAACATTCCATTTTTGTTTGGTCTGCTCTGCAGGGAAGCAAGTATTACAAGGAAATTCTAGCAAAACCTTCCGACCATTCTTAATGCCTCATGATATGAAAGGGAATTTTGAGGGGCTGGAGAATAATACACTAATGGTGGGCTTCGATCCTTTAAGATATTTTGTGGCTGACATTGAGGCAAGTAAAGAAGAAATAATTTGCACATTTGTTGTCTGTCTTACTATATTGGTTATATATTGATTTCAGATGCTTTTATTGTGTGTGTGCGCGCATGTGTGCAGCGAGAGTTTGGTGACATGTTTAAGGTGTGGTACGATTGTTTTGGAGGGGATGCCATTGGTCTTACATCATGTGGAAATAATAAAAGTTCAAAGGTAAAAAAGTTGCTTCCTCATTTCCCAGACTTTGAGATAACATGCAACACACCTTATATTTCTTGATTGTCCCGTCCTGACCCTTCTTTGAATGTGTGCTTTCAGAAGCGAGGGAGAGATGATGGTGATGGCGGTGGTGGTGACAAGGACATTGTTGGCACACTAAAAGCTGTGGGTCAACTTGGCAAAGGATTCGTAAAAAGCTTACATATTCTCAAAGCTCCAAAAGTAAGCAGCACCACTTGAGAGCTTCACATCCATGGAAAAAGGTCTTGTTTGCAGATTTTGTTTTCGCCTCAAGTATAGCTTGAAGTAGGAAAAATAGGTTACAGGTCACAAATTTCACACCCACATGGGTATGTGCAGAATACACCAGGTACAATAAACCTGATGTAGAATAGAGAAAGTCAGCAAATCCATTGGAAGGATCTTTTTTTTTTTTTTTTACGAAAATAATTATATTTCTAGAGGGTTCAAATTTCGGTGGATGTTCCCAGAAATTGTTTTATATGTTAGAATACCACGTCTACCAAGTAATCAAACTCCAGTCTGCAATTTCCGTTACTTTTATTTATAGAAGTTTTGTTTCTTATAAAAAAATATAATAATATTAAATCTTCTTAAAAAAAAAAATCTTTAATCAATTAACGACACAACTTGTTTATGAAAATCCTTTACTACCCTTGGCAGACCCACAAACATTTAAGCGAAACTTATTTCAAAGAGGTGAGAATAAAAGTGCTGAAAAGACGGCGGAGCCCTTATATATAATTCCTACCCTCTTTAAATAGGCAATCTGTAAGTGTGCTATTAGGCATTTTCTACGCTCAATATTTCGGACTTGCATTATTTTATTCAATAGGTTTGACGCACTGAGAAACATGGATTCGCCCAACAATTCAGTTCTCATTAAAAACCCACCTACTCACAAAAAATGATTTAAAATTAGTCGCTATCGCCAATTATGATCACATGTTATCCATTGTTTTATCATTACAAGGTCTCAAATTCCACCTTTGACCTTATCTCACACGCACCACATGTCGCACGTGTCTCCAATGTTAAGCTCAAATTAACGGCACTCCTTTCTCCGGCGTCGTTTCTCCCTCCTCTCTCTCTCTCTCTCTCTCTCTCTCTTTGGAACCATGTCCACCACCAGTCTCCTCCGTTTCTCTCTGTCCCCTCACAGCTCATCTCTGCCCCGCCGCCATGAACTCCTCCCTCTGCACTACACAGGACGCCGTGCGATTTTTACACATTCGCCGAAATTGCATACTATCACCCGCATTTCCTCGAAGGCTGTCGAGTTCGAATCACCTAGTAAAGTCCAATTGCAGGAGAAGACAGCTCAGACAGAAGTGAATTCTACTGTATTGCTTGATGTATCTGGAATGATGTGCGGCGCGTGTGTAACGCGCGTCAAGTCGATCCTCTCCGCCGACGAGCGCGTTGACTCGGTCGTGGTCAATATGCTGACCGAGACCGCCGCGATCAAGCTGAAGGAAGAATTTGAAGAAGATTTCTCAGGGGTGGCGGACGACCTAGCGAAAAAAGTGTCGGCGAGCGGATTCGACGCGCGGCGGAGGGTGTCGGGGATGGGGGTGGAAGCGAAGGTACGGAAGTGGAGGGAGACAGTGGAGAAGAAGGAGGCGTTGCTCGTGAAGAGTAGGAACCGAGTGGCGTTTGCTTGGACCTTGGTTGCTCTCTGCTGTGGCTCTCACGCGACTCATATTTTGCATTCCGTCGGTATTCATGTCGGTCATGGTGAGAATTTTCGCATTTTCCTCAGCTTCTCAGTTTGGTGCAGTTTCCGGTAATGAAGTAAAACGTTTATGTTATGTGTCTGGTGCTTCAAATACTGTATTGCCCTTTACTCAGAGTCTATTTGCTATGCTTACGGGATTTTGCATTTTAAAGAAGTTGAACATTGTTTTGGTTTCACAGTTTTTTGCCATAAGCAATCTTATTTTTCAGAAAGCTTTTATTTATTTATTACGTTATTTATGTTCTCTATTTTTCATTTCCCTATTTTAATTGGTATAACTGTTCTAAGTTATACTGTTTACTTTTCTTCTTACTAGGATCGGTCTTGGATGTTCTGCACAATTCTTTTGTGAAAGGTGGTTTGGCTTTGGGCTCTCTGTTGGGACCTGGACGAGGTTAGCTTGTTTTAATCAGCTAGATTGTTTTTCCACATTACTTTATGATAATTAATTGAAGTCGTATGGATTAACTTGTCATATTTGGACTAGATACATACTGGGAAAGTTATATGCTGTTATCATATGATGGTTGGCACACTTTTTCTGCTAACACTGTTACTTGCATTATGGTCTAGAGTTGCTTTTTGATGGATTAAAGGCTTTTAGAAAGGGTTCACCCAATATGAACTCCCTTGTTGGCTTTGGAGCAATTGCTGCATTTGCAATAAGTGCGGTAAGTATGTAACAAATGTTAAATTACTCATGTCTTCCCAAAAGTGCTTAATAGTTTCAACTTGTTCCTTGATTGTAACTGTTCTTTGTTGATTAATTTGCATATTCTTCTAGGTGTCTCTTCTGAACCCTGAGCTTCAATGGAATGCTGCATTTTTTGATGAACCGGTATGGTTTGTTATAACTTGAATTTATTTCGTGACTGATTTCAAGGATATCTCATAATGATCATGAATTTCCATGGAAATTGCAGTTCACTCTGGGTAAATTTTCATGTTCCTTACTGAAATTAATTGATTCTTAGCATGCAGGTCATGCTTCTTGGTTTTATCCTACTGGGGCGTTCACTTGAAGAAAGAGCAAGGATCAAGGCATCCAGTGACATGAACGAGCTATTAGTAAGTTTTAGCTGTTACATCCAGACCTGTTAGGACAGCTTTCTCCTACTCAATGATTTGATGATTATTATTTCTCTGCATGGTTGGTCACACTAGTCAGCAATGAGTTCATGTGAGATATGTTTCTATGGTAAATAATATAAAGGCATGTCACATGTCGGTGACTATGAGCATTTGAAAGAGAAAATTTTGTACTCGGACATTCTTTGAGAATCTAAAAATTATTCGATTATGTTCTGGACAAACTCTCGCAGAAAAATATTTCTGTGGGCTTGATGTTGATCATGCATTTGTTTGAGAATTATTAGGTATCAATTGTTCTTCATAATGTCTTGATAACAAGCTAAATGGATCGTTCTGCAGTCTCTTATATCAACTAAATCAAGACTTGTTATTGCTCCTTCTGGAAGTGATGTCTCATCGGACAACATTCTATGCTCTGATGCCATGTGCATTGAAGTTCCCACTGATGATATTCGAGTTGGCGATTCAATCTTGGTTTTGCCTGGAGAAACAATCCCTGTAGACGTAAGTGATTTTCAATTTCTGGCCGTGGTCTGTGGTGCTGTGTCCTCTTTCTTATCTGCTTATGTTATTTCCATTTTATTTTGTCTAGTTGTATGATTGTGTTATACTTTGTACGTTGAACTCTCATTTTACCCATTGTTCCAGCATCTTCCAAATGAGTAAACTGGTGCATGGTTAGTTATCATAAATGCCGAGAGTCTCATATCTGATCATTCCCTGAGCCTGTCAAAACAGAAATCTGTTAAATGAGATTGTTAAGAGTATCATAGTTCACATTAATTCTTGGGATCTGCCAATTGGTAAATGAAATGTGATTGGTGATGTAAATCCATGTGTACGTTGCTGGTATTTGAAGAATTCACATTAAGTTTGTTATTAGAAAATTTGATGATCTACTTCTCCACTTCCCTTCCCTCTCAAAGGTGGTGAAGGTAACTTCACGAAGAGTGTTTTTGTATAGCTGTATCTTATGCATGATCATTCTCCCGGGTAATATGCTTGCTGAAATCAAGGAATTGTAGAATTTATATTTTGGTATATTGAATATAGTTTTATGTGTATTATCTGTTTATACAGGTGAGAAATATCTCTTTACTGGATGAATTGAAATGTCAAATTGTTTGCACAGGGAAAAGTCCTTGCAGGTCGAAGTGTGGTAGATGAGTCCATGCTTACCGGTGAATCTCTTCCGGTATTCAAGGAAAAAGGGCTTTCTGTTTCTGCTGGAACAATTAACTGGGTATGAGCATTCTCATAGTACCTAACTTCAATCGTAATATTATAGTAGTTCTAATTAATTGTTTTTTATGGAGGGGTGGGAGCGAGGAAGGGTTTTCTAATTCTACATGTTCGATGGAGAACTTGATTCTTACTTCTGGCAACATGATGACTTCTGTGATTTATCTGTTCTACTTATTTACATCTTCTTTTGTGCAAGGCTTTCTACTGCTTGACTCGCTTGACTTTGCCAGATTCTGGATTCATATTAAACTGTAAACCTAAATAAGATGTAATGCAATTATTTTCTGTGGAATTGTGATTCCTCAATATAGTAGTTAATTTGGCCTAATAATTTGTAGCTGAGAAGATCGGTACTGTTGCAAATTTATATTACCTGTTTTATAATTATAGTTCTATCATCTATGTTTGGACTGATTCTTTTATACCAACATTTTTCCAGGACGGTCCTTTAAAAATTGAGGCCTCTTCCACTGGTTCAAATTCAACAATATCGAAGATTGTTAACATGGTCCAGCTCTCTCTCTCTCTCTCCCCCCGCTACACACACAATTTCATGTAATTCATATAATTTTTCCTTCATATATTGAAGGTGGAGGATGCTCAAGGACGTGAAGCACCTATTCAAAGGCTTGCAGATTCAATTGCTGGCCCTTTCGTATATAGTGTCATGACATTATCAGCAGCCACATTTGCTTTTTGGTAGGTATCTGCTTCTTCACTTGTATACTATGAATTTCTAAATTTGTAACATGTGCTCTAAGTTGCTGCCCAAGTTAGCACTAACCTAAGAGTATACAAACATGATCATGGTTAAATGGTAGGATTTTATCTTACTTTACTAAATCAAAGATCTTTCAAAAGTTGACGGAAAAAATAATATGCTAGAAATCGGTGGAGTTCAAGTTTTATGGCATCCATGCATTGTTTGAAAGCCAAAAACAACTTCAATGAGCTTCCATAACTTTTATTAATAAAAATCTTGTTTCTCATCAGAAAATAAATAAATAAAATAAATCAATGAGTAACGAATAACACTCCTATCTATCCCTCCGGCCACATAGACCATGAACATTTAAACGAAAGTTCATGCAAAGTGGCTGACCCTCTTTCCGTTATACCTGAGCTTCAGCTCATCTGTAAATGCATTTGACCCATACTATGTTTGCTTTTTTTATAACCATGGAAAGTTGAGCAGCAGATTGCGTACTTCTTTGCTTGCACTCCACATGAATCGTTATCTTTTTCAGCCATTTTTTTTTTTTTTTTTTTTTTTTTTTTGTTCCTTGTGGTTCGATTTATAGAATAGTTTCAGTTTCATATGATGTTGCAGGTATCTTGTTCATTTCTTAGATTTGCTTTGATTGTTGCTTTTTTCTTTCTCTCAGGTACTATATTGGATCTCATATCTTTCCAGATGTGTTGCTTAATGACATAGCTGGGCCAGATGGAAATTCACTGCTGTTAAGCTTGAAACTTGCTGTGGATGTTTTGGTGGGTACTTTTATATAACTGAGAGATCTTATTTGTAATATATTTACGCTCAAAACTTTCTATCCATTTTGTTTAGTTAATCACTCTCAGTTCTTCTCTACATGATGAAAGGTGCAGCAATGCATGACTTAATCTTGCTTTATTTAAATACCATTTTCTCTTCCAGGTTGTATCCTGTCCATGTGCTTTGGGCCTTGCAACACCAACGGCAATTTTAGTTGGCACCTCCCTTGGTACAGTTTTGCAACATTTTGTTTTCATTTTAACTTTGGGAACCCTGTTTTTTTTTCTAATTCCCATGACCTTTCTGATTAGTTGGGCATTTAGTCTTGGCTAGATAGTTGGATGTCTGAAATTTTCTCAAATATTTCTTGTCTCGTCAGTTCATCCATAATACAAATATACTAATAAGAAATGCTGTTCATACTGAATGAATCTAATCCTTAATGAGGACTGACTAAGTTAAATGCTTTTTTTTGGTGACCACTCTAATCTTTATCGACATTCAGCTTATGTCACCTCCATACATTGGTATGTCTGTACAAAACCAAATATGAATCTCCAGATTTAAGAAGCAATTGATAGTTTGTTAGTTCTATTTAATACTCTTGTGAATTTGATCATGTGTTACTTCTTTCAAGTTCTTGAGCTTTGCTTTTCTCCCATTCCCCATCAGGAGCAAAACAGGGACTTCTTATAAGAGGAGGAGATGTGTTGGAGCGCTTGGCAGGGATAGATTACATCACTTTAGATAAAGTAAGCATTAAAACTATTCTATTCAGTTCTGGTGTGTTTTTACTTTTATTGTCCTTATTAACAAGAGTAAGAAATAACAAGAATAATATGGAACAACAAAGAAATATGCAATATCAGGACTCAAATTGACTATTTCTGTCTTTGCTTTTTCTTCCTTCAGACAGGTACTCTCACTGAAGGAAGACCTGCTGTATCAGCTGTTGCATCTTTGGGTCACGAACAATCTGAAGTACTTCAAATTGCCGCTGCTGTGGAGAAAACAGCCTCACATCCACTTGCAAAGGCTATTATAGCTAAAGCCGAATCATTGAATTTGAGTATTCCTAATACAAGCGGTCAATTAGCTGAACCAGGTTCTGGAACCTTAGCAGAAGTAGATGGGCTCATAGTGGCTGTTGGGAAATTAAGTTGGGTTTACGAACGTTTTCAGCAAAAAGCAAGCCTCTCTGATATAAAGAAGCTTGAGCAGTCTGTGATACATCAATCATCAGCAGATTATTCATCATCTAACCATTCAAGAACTATCGTTTATGTTGGTAGAGAAGGAGAAGGCATCATTGGTGCTATTGCAATCTCTGACAATTTGCGACGTGATGCTGAATCTACTGTAACTAGGTATAGTTGTATCCCTAAACAAAATTAAAATCTGTGACATTTTTGTTGAAGTGCTCTTAGCGACTCCTCTGAAATAAATATATGGGGAAGTTTAAAACTGAAAATAGCGAAACTGGTTCTGGCTTACATAAACCATAAGCATTACTGAATTAGTTTGTCTTTTCTGATTTTCTTATATCTTTTTTCTGTTAATGTTTGAAAGGCTTCAGCAGAAGGGAATTTGTACAGTCCTCTTGTCAGGGGACAGGGAAGAGGCAGTTGCAGCTGTAGCTAAATTAGTTGGTGTTGAAGATAAATTCGTCAATGGTTCTTTAACACCGCAGAAGAAATCTGGTGTTATTTCAAGACTTCAAGCATCTGGACATCGTGTTGCTATGGTAATTATCTTTTTTTTTTTTTGGTTGAAAATGGAAAAGTTAACTGTTCTCTTTGATTTTGAGATTAATTGTTATTGAATCTTAAGCTGATATGGAGGAATGCCACTGTCTAGCAGTGATTTTTATTAATTTTTTATTGTTCTTATAGAGAAATAATTAAATTATATGGTTGTAGATGATTATTAGCAAGTTCCAGTAAGTATAGCTGCTTACTATAAATAATAAGTGCCAGTGGTATTTCTTGCTGACATTTTATGCAGTTAAAATGTGGATGTGGAATGTATAATAAGTAGCGGATTATCTTGCCGTTCTCGAGAAATTATTTACTGAACTAACTCATATCTTAAAGGTTGGTGATGGTATCAATGATGCACCTTCTCTAGCACTTGCTGATGTTGGGATTGCCTTACAAATTGAAGGACAAGAAAATGCCGCTTCAAATGCAGCATCTATCATACTCTTGGGAAATAAATTATCACAGGTATACATTCATGGCACTCATCATCCTTTCTCAAGTTGCTAGAGCTGGTGGTTGTCATTGTTGAATAGTCTAGTGTATGTTATGTTCATTGGTCAGCAGTACAATTCAGAAAGATAAAACAAAAAGTGTTTTCTTATAGTCTAAGAATTGGAAGAGAGGAAGGCAGGGAGGGTATTCTTAGAAATTTGAATCCATTGGAAATTTTCTGGGATAGCTTTCTTCAATTTTTTTATGGTCTTTCTGTCTTATTTTTGGTGTATGTCTCTCTGTAGCATATTCTTGTCTATCTTCCCTTTCATTTACCTTCTATTATTTTCCTTTTGGAACACTGATGTTTAACATTCATTTTAGGCATTCTTTATATTTAAAAAACACAATTGAATAGAAAATCATTTTTAGGCTTCCAATACTTTGGATGGACAATGTTACTTGCGGGTTTGTGGCAGGTGGTAGAAGCAATTGACCTCTCGAGAGCAACAATGGACAAAGTTCGTCAAAATTTGACATGGGCAGTTGCATATAATGTTATTGCAATTCCAATGGCTGCTGGAGTATTACTTCCTCATTTTGATTTTGCGATGACGCCTTCACTTTCAGGTGCGTTCTAATACCTACTTGAATCTCTTAACAAATTCCTCTCTGCTTCCATTTGTTGACCTTGGGAAATGAGAGCTCATTTTAGTTGGTTGATCATTTGAATTGGATTATCATCGTTTGATGAAATGCTTGTTTTGGGCAGGGGGGATGATGGCATTGAGCTCAATCTTTGTTGTCACCAACTCACTCCTTCTGCAGTTCCATGGCCCTCAAAAAGTGAAATTAGATAAGAACAAATTCAGCATTCATTCTTAATAGAAAACAGGTACTACATTTATTATTCTGGTGATTAGTTTTATCGAAGAGCACAGGGGAGGATTTTTCTTGCCTGAGAAGAAATGCAAGTTTAGTGCTGTCCCCACAATAAAGCGCTAAACATTCATAGGAATATAGAGGTGAATTTCTCTCAGCTGAAACTGTAAAGACGACGGAGCCCTCATATTATGCAATTCCTACCCTCTTTGAATTTGTACTAATATGTGGAAAGGTAAACTAGGAATGTGAATTATTTGTTTTGTCCGCTTAATTCCTTAAAACTTATAGATAGTGTCTTTGTTATTGTTAATGTTGTATATCCACTTGGTTCTATCCATCTTGGAGGTATATATATAGTGCCTATTTTAATTTAAAAATTTGTCGAATGTTGTGTCTTATCTAATATCTATACAAATTGAAAATATGTCGAAAGTTGTGCCTCATCTAACAATTCATATTCAATACATAAATTGTTGTATTGATGTCTGGTTTGGCTGTTTTAAAGTGATCCTCACATCAAATATTCCAGTTAGTTTCATCTCCCATGAGGAGACGATGTTTCTGGAGTTTATTCTAGACTCCTTAATGGGTTATCCAACTATTTCTCATTTACTTTCATTAATAGCATCACAATTTCAAGATGAACACTTAAATTATTGAATATGAATTTTAGAATTCAAGGTTCATAAATTAAAATTTTTTGGAACAACGATCTTATAGAACAGAATTCAAATATAGACAATTTGTTGTGGGGTAAGACAATAAAACAAGAAGGAATTTGCAATTATTGATTTCAAATTCCTCCTAGATATTGTTGTTTTTGAATTAAGTTAATAAACGAATAATTCCACTTCATATAGGGGACGGTTAATGCCACCTCTAAATTCTCCATGTACACCATATTTTAGTGGTGGACAAAAAAATAACCCCAACCAAATTACAATGTTTTTTGTTAATAAAAATTAAAACTCAGTTTAATAAATAAACTAATATTGCATTTCATATAGGATGGGGATTGCTAATGCCACCACTAAATCCTCTATATACACCATACAATGTAAAATTAAAATTAAGAAAAATAAAAAATTAAGAAAATAAAATCCATAAAAAGAATGAATAAGTAGTAACATATTATTTATTTGTTAATTTTTTGAGTAAAAATAATTAGGCTACAAATATTGACAATGAATTTGCGTGTGTTTCAAATAAATGTCTAAACTTAAAAAAAAAAAAAACAAAAAAAAATGATATTCGGATTTGTGGTAGATTTTGTGCATTTAAAACTAAATCATGTAAAATTAAAATAATTTCACTTTATATTGATATATTTTATTTTTTGTTACATTCTAATCTTTAAATTAAACAACAGCCAATATTTTCTAATAATTGTAATATTTATTATAACTATCATACGTTTTAATTATTTTTGTTAAATGCTGTATTATTTATTTGTTCAATTCTATGTATCATCATCAATATATCTAAATATCTCTCTATGCTCTTTTATGATTTTTTTACTGTTATTGTTTTTTGTTTTTATAATACAACATTGAAAGAGATATTTGGTATTTGATTATTAAATATTTGGTGTAACAATACAACTTGAATATATGTATTTATTTATATATTATTTAATGTTCAATGTGTAAATCAACGCATTAAAAACAATAAAAATAAAATTGATAATATTGAATTTGAATTTTTTAAATAACTTCAAAATCAAATATAATTTTTGAAAATGAATCAATTCAAATATTTGATTATTAGATCTTTAAATTAGATTTTATTATTCAGTGATATTCAAATTAAATTTGATATCTTAATTTAATAAATTAAAATTAAAGTTCAATTCCTATTTCAATATTTGATTTGAATTTTGTAAAATAAAATTCATAATCTAATTTCATTTTCTAGCAAATTTGTTCAAAAATAAATCATTTCAGATATCTAATTATTAAAATTTTAAATTATAATTTTATTATTCCAATGCAGATATGGAGTTTGAAGTTAAATCTTAAGTACATAAATTCAAATTTAATTCATATTTCAATAGTGCTTTATTTTCATTTTTCAAATATATCCGTAATAAATTTAAATTAGTTTATAATATATTGAAAATTATTATTTTAAATATTACTCCTAAATATTATTTTCTTTTACTTGATATTTTTAGGAATAAATAACATATTTTATAGTAATAATAATTGATATAATTATATTCGTGTATCATATGATCTCACACTAGAATAATTAATAAATTAAATTTAAAAAAAAAAAAGAATATCTGAAAGAATAGGGAGAGGGAATACAATTAATACATGGAATAGAATTAAAAAAGGAATGTCTTGAAGAATAGGGAGAGAGAATACAATAATAAATGAAATAAAATTAGAAAAAGGAATGTCTTGGTAAATATGGAGAGATATTACAATTAATAAAGGAAATAAATTATAAAAGACACAATTAATAACGGAAATATAATTAAAAAATAGAAGGAAGTCAAAAGGAAATAAAATTAAAAAAGGCAACACACAATAATTATGAAAAGTAAATTTTTTTTAAGGAAAGGAACGTTATGGCTCCATTATAAAACCCTGGGATCGCCCTCTCCTGCCAAAGTTTCTCTTCCCCTCGTCCCATGCCGCCCGAAACACACACAAATACATAGCAGTTGATTTAATGGCTTGAATGCCTGATTCGATCCCTTCCGACGAGTTCGAACGTTTGCGGAGATTTCCCTACAACAATCATCGCTTCAGCCGGGTGAATGAGATGATGTTTGTATAATTGAACATTTGGTTCTTATTCTCTGTTTTGGATAAGATTATTATTTCTCTGCATGGTTGGTCACACTAGTCAGCAATGAGTTCGTGTGAGATATGCCGAGTCTCTTTGGAGGAAAAATATACAGACACGTCATATAAGGGTAACTATGAGCATTTGAAAAAGAAGTTTTTGTGCTCGAACATTCTTTTGTGAAAGTAAAAATTGTTCGATTAATTATTGGACAAACTCTAGTAGAAAAATATTATGTGATAATACATTTGTATGTGAATTATTTTGGTGCCAATTTGTTTTCATAATGTCTTGATAACAAGCTAGTCAGCAATGAGTTCGTGTGAGATATGCCGAGTCTCTTTGGAGGAAAAATATACAGACACGTCATATAAGGGTAACTATGAGCATTTGAAAAAGAAGTTTTTGTGCTCGAACATTCTTTTGTGAAAGTAAAAATTGTTCGATTAATTATTGGACAAACTCTAGTAGAAAAATATTATGTGATAATACATTTGTATGTGAATTATTTTGGTGCCAATTTGTTTTCATAATGTCTTGATAACAAGCTAGTCAGCAATGAGTTCGTGTGAGATATGCCGAGTCTCTTTGGAGGAAAAATATACAGACACGTCATATAAGGGTAACTATGAGCATTTGAAAAAGAAGTTTTTGTGCTCGAACATTCTTTTGTGAAAGTAAAAATTGTTCGATTAATTATTGGACAAACTCTAGTAGAAAAATATTATGTGATAATACATTTGTATGTGAATTATTTTGGTGCCAATTTGTTTTCATAATGTCTTGATAACAAGCTAGTCAGCAATGAGTTCGTGTGAGATATGCCGAGTCTCTTTGGAGGAAAAATATACAGACACGTCATATAAGGGTAACTATGAGCATTTGAAAAAGAAGTTTTTGTGCTCGAACATTCTTTTGTGAAAGTAAAAATTGTTCGATTAATTATTGGACAAACTCTAGTAGAAAAATATTATGTGATAATACATTTGTATGTGAATTATTTTGGTGCCAATTTGTTTTCATAATGTCTTGATAACAAGCTAGTCAGCAATGAGTTCGTGTGAGATATGCCGAGTCTCTTTGGAGGAAAAATATACAGACACGTCATATAAGGGTAACTATGAGCATTTGAAAAAGAAGTTTTTGTGCTCGAACATTCTTTTGTGAAAGTAAAAATTGTTCGATTAATTATTGGACAAACTCTAGTAGAAAAATATTATGTGATAATACATTTGTATGTGAATTATTTTGGTGCCAATTTGTTTTCATAATGTCTTGATAACAAGCTAGTCAGCAATGAGTTCGTGTGAGATATGCCGAGTCTCTTTGGAGGAAAAATATACAGACACGTCATATAAGGGTAACTATGAGCATTTGAAAAAGAAGTTTTTGTGCTCGAACATTCTTTTGTGAAAGTAAAAATTGTTCGATTAATTATTGGACAAACTCTAGTAGAAAAATATTATGTGATAATACATTTGTATGTGAATTATTTTGATGCCAATTTGTTTTCATAATGTCTTGATAACAAGCTAAATGGATTGTTCTGCAGTCTCTTATATTGACTAAATTAAGACATAGTGATTTTCCATTTCTGGCTGTGGTGCGTGGAACTGTGTCCTCTTTTTTATCTGCTTATGTTGTTATTTCCATTTTTTTGTCTAATTTTATGATTGTGTTATATTTTGTATGTTGAATCCCACTGATCTATTTGCGGCTGTTCAAGTATCTTCCAAATGAGTAGATCTGGTTCAGCTTAGTTATCAGAAATGCTGAAAATCTCGAGAGTCTGTCAAAACAGAAACTGTTAGTTTTCATAGATCACATTAATTCTTGGAATCAGCCAATCAGTATATAAAATATGGTTGGTGATGTAAATCCATGTGAACATTATGTGAATTTGAACAATTTACAATTAGTTTGTCTTTAGAAAGTTTGATAATCTACTTCTCCACTCCCCTGCCCTGCCCTCTGAAGGTTGGTGAAGGTTACCCCTATATCATATCCATGAACCTCTCGTAGTACTTGCTTCAATAGTAATATTATAGTACTAATAATTTAATTATTGTTTTTTTACAGAGGGAGGAGAATTAGAGATATGTAGTTCTATATGTTCCATGGAGAACTCAGTCTTACTTCTGCCACATTAGGACTTCTCTTACTCATCTATTCTATTTATTTACTTGTTACCCTTTCTAGTGCTTGACTTCAGGTGATTTCTTTAAATCTGATATTTTTTCCTTTAGTATGATTGCATCTTACACATTAGTCTTCAGATATGTCAAAATAAAGTTAAAGCATGCCACTAGTACATTTTATTTGTTACTTGGATAATCATATTTCGTACATGTTGTGCAGTTTGAGCTTGACAATTTTAACAAGTTACTGGAAATAATATGAAAATAAATCCAACATGTTGTGCAGTTTGAGCCTAACAATTTGAAGAAGTTACTGAAAATACTATGAAAATATACCCAACATGTTTTGCAGTTTGAGCCTGACAATTTGAAGAAGTTACTGGAAATACTATGAAAATATACCCAAACTTGTCTATTACATTTAGTCATACTCATTCCATCTATGATTTATTAAATTACTAGGGTCTTATTTTGATTTGGGACAGGGAAAGATGGTCCTATCAGTGTCTTCTTTGCAATGTGAATTTCTTTTGGGGCTATTAAACTTCTATGATTGTTATCATTCCCCTTAGTAAAGGAGTGTTGCCGCCAGAATTTGTGTAAGTGAAACTTACCTCTCTTTTATTCTGTCATGCACCATTTTTTCGACAGAAAACATGTACTCTCCATCTAGTCAATTCTAGAATGACATGATTGCAAGCACACTATTATGGGATAAAATAATAATTTTTTTGTGGGAATAGAAGGAATAAATGCAATAATTGACTTATTCAAAGCCGAATCAGCCATGTTAGAAAGATAGTGGCTCCTCTTGACTAGTAAAGTAAGTTAAACAATGTCATGCTGAAAACTTTATAAAGAATTTTTGTCTATGAAAAATATATAATTTTACATATGAAATCCCCCTCTCCATTTCTTTGTGTGCAAAGTTTTTCTCTGTGAATTTCCTCTATGATAATTACATACAACATATTTACCACCTTGATCTTCCCAAAGTTATTATTAACATCATACATTGGATCTATTCTCATCACTGTACATTTTCTTAAAATTATGAGATGGCACTTGATGCTTTTCTATCAAAAAGGTATAATAGTTAATATTGACAATTTGATGCTTCACATTTGATTTTGAACTTGTGTTCAACTGTGGATGCCTATAAGATTTTCTCACCTAATTTGTGTACCATTATAAGCTTATGATATTTTCTCACCTCAATTCTATTATTATAAACTGAGTATGTGGTTTTGTCTTATAGGTCATAAATTTGAGTCTCAAATTATCTCTTCTATCATCCCTAACATGTGGGCTTCTTACGATTTTATGAGTCTCTGGAAGTGTTTTAGTGGAGTTTGATATTTTATGCATTATAAACTAGGGGTTTCTAAACTGGACTTGTTCCCTCAACAATGAACCATGTGCGGCCTTAGCTTGTTTCCGCCCTTGGTTGCTAAGTAAGACTCACTCGAATGTGACGTGTAGTCAGACTCACTCGAATGTGAACTGTGCGGTCTCGTGGTTGCTAAATCAAACTCACTCGAATGTGAAGTGTGTGATAAAGTGTCGGCAAGAAGGTAAAGAGCACAAGAGTTTGCAAGAAAGCTCACGCTCCTTGGAACTTCATGATTACAAATAAAGTGAATCACTTTATTTATACTACTCCACCTCTTAAATAGACGGTCGTGATCTATTCGATGTGAGCTTGATTACTACAAATAAAGTGAATGACTTTATTTATACTAGTCCACCTCCTCAATGGACGATAGTAGTTGAGATTATGTCTCTAGAATTCTCTACAAATAATTTACAATGGAGTGTTCTACACACCCTCTCTAGAATACTCCTATTTTATCCTACACTCTTCTAGAGAATTCTATGTATAATGTCTTACAAGTGTGGGTCAAGTACTTTAGCTTCCTACAATCTTCTAGAAAATTCTATGTCTAATGTGTTACAAGTATGGGTCTTGAGTTTGGAAATTGGACTTGACAAGATGTAAACCTCTCAATTTTAAGTGGAAATTTCTGTTTATGTTGTTATTTCTGATTGTGTTATATTTTGTATGTTGTACCGGCTGTTCAAGCGTCTTCCAAATGAGTAGATCTTGTTCATGCTTAGTTATCAGAAATGCTGAGAGTCTCATATCTGATCATTCCTTGAGCCTGTCAAAACAGAGAAACCTGTTAGGATTCATAAATCACATTATTTATTGGAATCAGCCAATCAATAAATGAAATGTGGTTTGTGATGTAAATCCATGTAAACATTATGTGAATTTGAACAATTCACAATTAGTTTGCCTTTAGAAAGTTTGATAATCTACTTCTCCACTCCCCTGCCCTCTGAAGGTTGGTGAAGGTTACTGCTATATCATATCCATGATCATTCTCTGGTAATATGCATGCCGAAATTCAAGGAATTGTTATATTTATATTTTGGTATATTGAATACAATTTTATGTATATTTTCTGTTTAATGCTTATATAGGTGAAAAATATCTATGGGATGAACTGAAATGTCAAATTGTTCCTTGCAGGTCGTAGTGTGGTAGATGAGTCCTACTCTTCATGGTGAATCTCTTCCTGTAATCAAGAAAAATGGGCTTTCTATTTCTGCAGGAACAATTATTGAGTATGAACTGTCTCATAGTACTTGCTTCAATAGTAATATTATAGTACTAATAATCTAATTAATTGTTATTAAACAGAGGGAGGGAGTACGTTAGGGACATGTTCCATGGAGAACTTGATCTTACCTCTGCCAACGTGAGGACTTCTCTTACTTATGTGTTTTATTTATTTACTTCTTACTTGTGTAAGCCTTTCTACTGCTTGACTTTAGGTGAATCCTTTTAATCTGATATTTTTTTCTTTAGTATGATTGCATCTTAGGCCATTAGTCTTCAGGTATGTAAAAAACAGTTAAAGCATGTCATTAGTACATTTTATTTGTTGCTTGGGTGTTCATATTTCGTACATGTTGTGCCGTTTGAGCTTGACAATTTGAAGAAGTTACTGGAAATATTATGAAAATATAATCAACATTGTGCGAGCCTAATAATTTGAAGAAGTTACTGAAACATTCTGAAAATATATCCACATGTTGGCAATTTAAGTGATAATTTGAAGAAGTTACTAGAAATACTATAAAAATATACCAACATGCTGTGCAATTTGAGCCTAACAATTTGAATAAGTTACTGGAAATACTATGAAAATATACCGAGTGAAGGCTTGTCTATTAAATCCTTGATTCTAAAGTATAATACGCAGTCCATGTATGATTTATTAGATATAATATTTTTACTAGGGTCTATTTTGATTTGGGACAGGGACAGAGTTTCATTGATGGTCCTGTCAGTGTCTTCTTTGTGTTATAAGAATTTCTTGGTTTTTATTTACTTAGAAGGGAGATCTATAAAAAAAAGCATTCCATTTTATTTTCATAATTAAGAAATTTATATGATAAAAGATGTTATATATAATATTTTAGAAAATTCTCTTTTTGATTAGATAATGAATATACTCCAAATTGTTTTTTGGAATCAATTAATTGGTCTTTTTCATATTAATGCTATTTTATTAAATTTTCCGATTTAGCTATACGACGCTGATGAATTGTATTTCACCATTTTTCTCTATGATTGTTATCAGTCCCCTTAGTAAAGGAGTGTTGCTGTTAGAATGTGTGTGTGCATCATTTCATGGCGCAATATTAGGAGATAAGATAATGATTTTGTGTAGGAATAAAAGGAATAAATGATAGAAATACGAAGCAGCCACCCAATGTTAGAAAGATAGTGGCCTGTCTTGGCTAGTAGAGTAAGTTGAACAATGGCATTTTATGATTTAATTCAATGTTATGACTTAAGAAAAATAGCTTAAATACCATCTCTCATTTTCCCAAATCAGCTCTTTCAGGAACTTTTTGCTGATTTACAAAGTTTTATAAACCTTAAGCATTTTCTATATGCTGGCTGGTTGACATTGATGTCCCAAATCTAGATTTTTTATTTGATATATCTCATTAATTTCAATAGTATGTCTTGATATTTGCTTTTATAGGCCTCCACATGTAAAAGTTGGTGCCGGTCTAGCTTTATTTTCTTCCAGATGCTACCAAAAGTATTATTCAACATCATGCATTGGATCTATTCTCATCACTAGTAGATTTTCTTAAAATTGTGAGATGACACTTGATGTTTTTCTGCTGGAAAGGTATAATAGTTAATGTTGATAATTTGATGCTTCACATTTGATCTTGAACTTGTGTTCAAGTGTGGATGCCTATAACATTTTCTCACCAAATTTGTGTATATTATAAGCTTATAACATTTTCTCACCTTAATTTTATCATTATAAGCTGAGTATGTGGTTTTGTTTTGTAGGTCATAAATCTGAGTCTCAATAGAGAATTATCTCTCCTATCATCCCCCAACATGTGGGTTTCTTACGATTCTAACCCTTTCATCAATATTGATGCTATAGAGGTTTTGGAGGTAAGTATTATATATTTTTTTTATCAGTCTCTGTAAGTTTTTAGTGGTCTCTATAAGTTTTTAGTGGAGTTTGATATATTATGAATTATAAACTTGCGGTTTCTAAATTTAAACCACAAAGCATAATATCACGGACTAGTTCCCTCAACAATGAAACGTGTGCGGTCTTAGCTTGTTTCCGCGCCTCGTAAAGAGCCCAAGAGTTTGCATTAGAGCTCAAGCTCACTTGGAATGTCATCATTACAAATAAAGTGAATTACTTTATTTGTACTCCTCCATCTCTTCAATAGACGGTGGTGATTTATTCGATGTGAGCTTGATGATTACAAATAAAGTGAATACTTTTATTTGTACTATTCCACCTCCTCAATGGACGGTAGTGATCTACTCAATCCTACGATTGAAATTATGTGTCTAGAATTCTCCATATATTATTTATAATGGAGGGTTCTACACACCATCTCTATAATACTCTCTTATTTTATCCCACAATTTTCAAGAGAATTATATATATAATATGTTACTAAGTGCGGGTAAGTACATA
Source organism: Caryopteris x clandonensis (assembly GCA_028749325.2). Classification (NCBI taxonomy): domain Eukaryota; kingdom Viridiplantae; phylum Streptophyta; class Magnoliopsida; order Lamiales; family Lamiaceae; genus Caryopteris; species Caryopteris x clandonensis. The sequence continues at coordinate 630,106 of JAPYKT020000002.1, read as the reverse complement.
ACTTCCTACAATATTCTAGAAAAAATATGTGTATAATGTGTTACAAGTGTGGGTGAAGTGCTTGAGCTTGAAAATTGGACTTGATAAGGTGTAAAACTCTCGATTTTAAATAAAAAAATAATCAAAATAAATCTTATTTCGTGACAATCTCCACAAAAAATTAGCCCCAAATATTTGAGTAGTTACAATTATAAAATACTACAAATTCAAAATAGGCTATGGCATGTAGTATATACTACTCTCCGTGGAGACCAGATTAAAAACTGAATAATCATAATTTTAAAAAGAAAACTATTTTTTAAAATAATATAATTTTTTTAAAATAAAAAATAAATATTTATTTTTTTAATTTTTTATTTATTTATAACTATATTCAAGCACGTATACTTAAAGAAAATATTATATTTTTTTTGTTAATCAATATAAAACTTTTATATGCCAAACTTTTCATACATAACTTAATTCATAGATGTTCAAATCCAGCACTAATTAATATTTGTATTTGTAAAAATATTTTATACAATATAATAGTTTCAGTTATTTTAAAATATTAATTAAGTGATTTATTTATGCATTTGTAAATTAAGCCCACTACAAATGTTCTAATCACATACACGAATATTCCAACCCATCAAAATATATTAAGATAAAAAACAATACAATAATTATATTTTTAATTAATATATTAATCATTATTCTGATATGTAACCAAATCCAACCCAATTCCATCAAAACATATTACGGTTTTTTTAATAGTATTTTAAAAAAATTCATTACAAAATTTTCTTAGATATAATAAGTTCATTTCTCAATTTAGCAAGTGCGTTCGGGAGGGAAAAATCAAGTTTTCCATTTTGACCGCTTAATTACTTTTATATTAGTATAGAAAATTTTAATATAATCACTAAATAAAATAAACAATTTAATTATAATATTTTTGGTAAAAATATTTTAAAAATTCAACTTATCTAATAAAATTTTTTGATCAATTTTATACGTAGATAATCTTGCCTTTAATATCCTAATTTACCATAAATGATCAAATTCAACCCAAATAAACTCTTTTAACTCAGTGGTAGAGTAACGCCATGGTAAGGCGAGTCATCTCAGTAATTCGATAAGGAGCTTTCATTTTTTCATCAATTTTTTTTAAAAGTTTAATTATAGTATTTAAAAAATAATTTTTTTTTAATTTAAAATACTGAGTTGAATAGGCTTTTAGTTAATTGAGTTTGATAACACAAGTCGGATTAGCCTTCCTCTTTCAATAAGTATGGAAGCCTGCCCATAGCTCTAGTTCACATACGGACCAATTGGTAGCAACATGTAGGCCGAGACCTAACTTCTATTTATGTAAGTTAATAGAAAAAAATTGGATCCAATTACATAATAAATTACTGGCCCACCATATCTCACTCACCGTTATGTAGATGATCTGAGAAATATCTATTTTTGGCAATTAATTCCATTAAAATATAAACAACGGAGCACATTTGTTTGGAGGATTCATTAATAGAGAAGCCGAACACGTGGTGGTCCTGCTGCTTTTGAAAATGACACTTTCCCTTCATCGGATCACTGGACTGGTGCAGCCCAACGGACTCTTCATGTGGCCCAATATGACATGTAGAGTTGGGCTTTTTTCAAATCACCCCTCTGGGCCGGATCAACCAATTTTAGGCCCTACATGAAATTTAATATCTAATTGAAGCATTAGTTTTTTCTTTAATATTTTCTTTTATATGTACTTTGTTTTTTTTTTTTCCTTCTTCTTAGGCCCATCGAGTTCATTAACATCTGTACAGCTGGTAGATAAATCACAATATTTTATGGAGTTTTGGTATGTTTAAATCAAATATATTGCCAAAGATTTTAACTATCCAATCATAATCCATGTGTATTATGTTTAAATAGTAAAATAATATAAAAGATATAATTTAAAAATGGAAACAGAAGCAACACCTAAATGATTAATTTTTTGAGGAATAATACATTATTTCTCTTCAAAAATTTGTCACTGAAAAGGTATTTTGCTCCAACAAAATACATCTTACACTTGCTAATTGACTTTCCTTATAGCTACTTCCCTAAATACTGGCTTTCATTTCCTAGTGATAGTGTCGGCCTAGCAAAATACTTCTGTTATTGTTCTTTTCGATTTCTATGCATTTCACCGTTTCATTAAAAATTTCCTTTGCTCCTACCGTACTTCAATTTGGTAGTTTCCACCGCTTATCTATGATTAGAATATTTTTGTGTATTTATAAGATGGGTGACTATGCACTACCTTTATTATATTATTTTTATAATATTGTTTAGCAATTTGAACAATATGTATGTATATTTAAATAAGGAAATTATTTTTCACATATTCCTATCTTTAAAAAAATTATACAGTTAATACCAAAGTTAATATTGAAATTAAAATATATATTATGATATATTTAGACTAGAATAAGATATCCAAATAATTAATTGGCAGATCCAAAGGTAGTATGTCCCGTTAAATACTTCTTTAATAAATAAATAAAATATTAATTTAACATTTACACCCCAAACTAAACTTATTCATTTAACTTAAGGGTATGTTTGGACTGGGTTGGGTACGACCGGTTGTGGGTTGTGCCACAACCCAGTTCGTGTTTATTTATGAGGTTGTAGGTTGTGATTGTTCCATCCACAACCCTACCCACTATACACCTCTTTTTTCTCTATCTTCTCTCATTATTTTCAAGAAAACTATTCAATATATATTTTTCACCCAAAATTTTTAAATACTTATAATTTTTTTATTTCAAATCCATTTTTTTATAAAAAATATATTATATTAATTATCTTCTTAAGATCTTTATTTTAAGATCCATTTAACATATATATATATATATAATAATCCATCACCAATTATTAAATTCAAAAATCTTTATCTATTATAATATAATAATACAAACAATACTCTACTAAATCTATTGATTTGACATATCAATAACAATCCACCTTATCACAACCCAAAACAAACATCACATTTTACTATACATTTGATTGTGACACAAACTCATAACCCACAATCGATTGTGCTACGAAGACCTCCAGCTCAGTTCAAACATCCCCTTAAAATTTGTATTTGTACCCCCCACAACAATTATTATTCACCAAAATACAAGACAAGACTTGATTGGACAGTTAAAAACGTTAAACGTAAAAAAATATTCTTTAAAATGCTGGAAGCGGGTGGGCCAATAAAAAGGACTGTGGACAGTGACAGTAACGGCGTTAAAAGGTCCGTTCAATTGGTGTTAAAGTGCCTGACGTTTAGAGAAACTGTAGGGCCATTTAATGTCAGAGTGATGGAATAGACAAGTGGCCTTCCCAAGGTAAGAAAAAAGTAACATCAATTTTGACGGCAGGTTAAAAGTCGGGGCAGCTAATGTGATATGCATAATTTTTGGGCATTTCTTGAATATCCAAATCTTATAAGAAATACCAAATTAAGGGCGGACTTAACGGTCGGTTTTATATTAACGTACAAAACATGTATAAGTAAGACAAATTTATTTGTTTAATATTATATATAATATTTATAAATAACTGTATCAAATAAAAATTAAATTAGAAACAAATTGAAAATCTTAATCAATTTTAAATACCCAAAAGATATTATACAGACTATATTTTAATCAAGGGAGAAGATGCCCTATATAGTATATCATAGAGATATGAATATACTAAAAACATATAATTAGTTTTTATTATTTTATTTTTTATTTTATATTGAAAATAATATTTGTGTAGATTATATTATATTGAAAAATATTTTGAATTCTAGTAATTTACAATTTATTTGTTTTGATAAATAATTGATTGACTTGCTAAAACTATCACTTGTGATGAGGTGTGCCCATCCGTACTATCTACTAATGATATGGTGGACTAAGTGTGTAATTATCTATTTTTCCCTAACACGCTAATATTTCTAACGATCTCAAACAAATCGTGTGTGTATAATAGATTAAAAAAGATTAATTTTGTTAATATTTTTAATGATCTCAAACAAATTGTGTGTGTATAATAGATTAAAAAATATTAATTGAGAAAAGTAAAACTTGTATGACAATATCTTAATTACCATATTTTGGTGGGATTTTTTTATTTTTTTAGGATTTCAACTCCATTTTTTTGGGTAGAAGTTTGATCCCCTGTAGAATATTTACAAGAGTGTCTTGCAAAAATATACTCGTTACTATAGATTGTACTTAGTATACTAAATAAAGTATGTTATTATAAAGTCCTGACGATGAGATAAAATAACTGTTAAATTTAATTTATTTAAAAAAAATTATTTCTATTAAAATTATTTTCATACATATCAATTTATTTAATTATTTATAATATTATAAATAACCTCTTTTTTTCTAATTGGGATCGTAATTGTCACTTAATACTTGATCAAATATGCAACTGACCACATATTATGGCTCGTTTACAATCCCATCCATCAAAATATGTAAATTCTTCTAGCCTCTTGCTTCATCAAATTCAAAATAGCCTAATTTAAGTTATTTAACTAATGTATTAAGATGTTATTATGATTTAACCTTAGCCACTATCATTATCACAATATTTGCTTAGAGGACATTATTATATTAGGGGTGTTTGGCTACACTTAGAAACTACTTAAAATATTCTTTTTGTTTTAATTTTAATTTCTTATAACATGTTATAAGCTCATTAAAAGCAACAATTGACATTATTTAGAAATAAAATCTTATTTCATTGTAAAATAAAATGTTGAGAGCTTATAAATTTTCTTTTTTAAAATGAAAATAAAGAAACTATATTTTATATTGAAAATAATATCATGTTTTGAACAACTTCATTAAATTTTATCCTTGTAATAGTACATTTGCCATCACTAGCATTAAAATAAGATTATTCATTATTTATTATTAATCCTAATTATATATTATAAATTTAAATTTTCTATTATATTGCTATTTTAGTCATTTTTTTCTTTTCTTTATTATAACGCTACTATTTCTGATAAAGATACAGAAGAAAGAAAAGTTGGGTTGATGAATTCCCCCTAAGAGAACGAGAAACTGGAGTTTGAAAGAGAGGGTAAAATCATGACTTGTTCAATTCTGTCATTCAATTGAAAAAGAGCCATATTATTTTGACAGAGCGCATACCATACTAAGAGAACAAACAATGCCCTCTCGTTTTCTCCCATTTACCCACCAAATAATCTAATGCTCGAAGTAAAAAAGGGTGAATTTTTACAGTATACAGATTCCCAACGCCACTAGGCGTGATATGGTTTGCATCTATATTGATAAACTTTAGTTGAAGGGTGGAAAAGTGTTATTTTGTCAACTGAAGTAAAAATTTCTCTTCTTAGCTCTCACCCCTGTTAAAGACAGCGACTTGTTAGGACCAGAGGCTCAGAGAACTTAATAAAGATTCACTTTTACTACTTTTTGAGGCACCCTTGACATTTTCAGTCACTGAAATATAAAACGCCTATGCAAATATTTGTGTATTTTTACGTGCGTGGAGAGAGAGGGGGGAGGGGGTGTGAGGATAATGGAGTATGGAGTAGGGATAGTACGAGGAATGCTAGTTATGCAACGAATTTTACTGATTTCAGACAATTAGAGCGGTTTAGTTTGTTAAGCCAGAATAGTCGACAAAATCGAGGAGCCCTTTACATTTACTTATGTACAGGCAGATCACAGTTAGAGATAGTTATTTGTATGTATACATGAAGGAGAGAGTGATGGAATTACTATGAGAGAGAAAACTGTCAGGTGAGAGCTGTATCTATGTGCAGCAGGGCTAGTATCAGAACCGTGGCAGGTGATTTGTTTAACATTTTCCCTCTTCAAATAATTCTCCTTTTTCTTCCCCCCAACAATTTATTTATAGTTCTCCCTCCCTACCCCTCTTTCTCTCTCTACACATTTCATTTCATGCATTATTTACACTATTTTTTTTCTCTCTCACACACGCAGAACACACACTGCAGAGCTCCCTGGCAGAACGATGTGATGGAACATTACAAGAAAGCCTTAGCCTGCTCTTCTTTCTATTATCACATATTTCCACATCTGTTCTGGAGTAGTAGTAATTATATTCCCCTTCTTCCACATCTTTCTCTCTTATCCATGTCGGTGAATCCAAGAATCCATCCTCCTAGCCTCTGATACTAGTATTGTAGCTTTCACCTCTTTAATCAGCTCTAAGAAAGAAAGAAGGATCCCACTTTCTCTCTCCTGGTAGAGAATTTCATGAGAGAGTGTGGCTTATTTATGTTGTCATTGCTCTGGAAATTGGTTTGTTAGAACTCTTTCATGGCTGGTCCTTGGAAAAGAGTTCTTCTTGTTGGATTTCTGGCTGTGTGCTTGAGCTTTAGCTCTGTGTATGGTGATGAGGGTAAGTGTTGTTGCCTATCTTTGTGGCTGTCTTCTCCTTATTCTTGGCTTATTACAACGTGGTCCTGGAGTTTAGTATTTTAATCATATAATTTTTTTAATCAAGTCGTATAATTTTTTTAATCAAGTCATATAAATTTTTATTTAACTATGCAAAAGAACTTTCCCTCTCTTTCTATATTATAATAATTACATAATTAAACAAATATTACCACGTCATTTTCTTCACTAAACATTCTAATATGTCTTATTCCCTCGCTTAACTAACTTTTTCCAATGACAACACTTTCAGTTCTTCTATTAGCTAACTGTTAATGTTCAGAGTTTTTAATTTCTTCTTTCAAAATATATGTGGAAAAGGGGCTATTTTGCTCGAGGTAAAGAAGTCATTCCGAGATGTGGACAACGCGCTATATGACTGGACTGATTCACCATCTTCAGATTGCTGCGTGTGGAGAGGAGTTACTTGTGATAACATCACCTTCACTGTTGTTGCACTGTGAGTTTCTGTTTTGGTTCGTTGGATTAGAGTGCAGTGTTTCTGAATAAATTTTGGATTATATAGATAAATATTTCACGGTTTGCTGCTCAATATGTTTCCTTGGTTCTTGGTAATCAAAGACTTGATCTTTCCTTCACTGCAGTAATTTCTCGGGTTTGAACCTTGAGGGAGAAATTTCAACTGCTCTAGGCCAGCTCAAATCCCTTCAACACATGTAAAATTGCGTTTCTGCTTTCTCTCTCTCTCTCTCTATATATATATATATATATCTATCTATCTGTCTATCTATCTATGTCTACAATGAGAACTGTGCATAGTTTTGAATTAGGCAGCTATGTTATGATACAAATTGTGATTGTGTGTGTTTAAAATCAGTGATTTTAAGGGGAATCAGCTCTCTGGACAGATCCCAGATGAGATAGGGGACTCCTCATCTCTAATAAGCTTGTGAGTTAATGTTGGAGCCTTTTCAGCAATTACATCTTAGCAATTTGTTCGATTAAATATTTGATAAGTGAAATTTACATGATCATCAGGGACTTGTCTTTCAATGAGCTAACTGGTGATATTCCCTTCTCAATTTCTAAGCTGAAGCATCTTGAAAGTTTGTAAGTTAAAGCAGTTAGAATCGATACGGTTTTCACTTGTACAATTTGTTCGTCTCTATTTACACGTATATTTCTGCCACAATCTTATATAATTTCTCTTCACAGGATTTTGAAAAATAACCAGCTGAATGGTCCAATTCCTTCAACTCTTTCTCAGATTCCCAACTTACAAATTTTGTGAGTGATACTGGCATTACTCCATTTCACTTAGTTTATGTTTTGGATCTTAATGTTTTTCAATCGTCATGCATGATATAACATTGCGAGTACTTTGATTGCTCTAGGGATTTAGCTCAGAACAAGTTGAGTGGAGAAATACCAAGGCTTATATATTGGAATGAAGTTCTACAATATCTGTAAGTATGATGAACTTACTTGAATTATAGCTCTTGTAATTAAAATTGGATTAAAATGTAAAAATATGATCTGTGGCCCCCCTTTTTTTGGATAGAGGATTGCGGGGTAACAACCTACAAGGCACACTATCTCCTGATATGTGTCAGCTAACGGGATTGTGGTACTTGTATGTTTCCCAAGTCCTAAGTTGTCTTTGTTCCTTGAAACTTCTGAAGTTGTTTGATTAGAGTAATTGCTGACTAATTTGATCTGCTATTCACAGTGATGTTAGAAACAACAGCTTGAGTGGTTCAATACCAGAAAATATTGGCAATTGTTCTGGGTTCGAGATTCTGTATGTATCTTGACGTATACCGTGAATTGAATTTAATAAGTCTTTGAGCTAACAACAGTTTCTTAATGCATCTTAGGGATTTGTCGTACAATAATTTTAGCGGTGAGATTCCATTCAACATTGGATATCTCCAAGTTGCTACATTGTACGTGTTTCTATACTCTTCACTCCATGTAGTACTGCAGCAATTTTTTGACTGGGTTCTTATGTGCTGATTCATGGAGTCATGTGTGTATTAGGTCCTTGCAAGGGAACCGATTTTCTGGGAAAATCCCATCTGTTATTGGCTTGATGCAAGCTCTTACAGTTTTGTGAGTGTTTACCTTGTTTCATTTCAATTAATCTTATTGCATTACTGAATATTGATCTCTGACTTTTATTACTTTCTCTGTTTATCTTTGATATTTTCTTCCTCCCTCTAGGGATCTAAGTTGCAATATGTTAAGTGGATCAATCCCGCCAATTCTCGGAAATTTAACTTTTACTGAGAAACTGTAAGTACTGTTAATATTTTTGGGAATTGTCTGTCAATGTAGACCACATAATCCAACATCCTAAAATATCACCGAGTTGGATCAAATATATTGTATTGTTTGCGTTTACATTTAGGGCCTAAGTTTGTTTACCTCAATCATGTTTCTCTTGAAGGTATCTACAGGGGAACAGGCTAACCGGGTCCATTCCCGCTGAGCTTGGAAACATGTCAAAGCTCCATTATCTGTATTGTCCTTTTCCACTATTTCTTACTCCTTTTGATCATCTTCTGCAAGACCAAGGCGACTTCGACAATTTATTATGTCGAAGAAGTATCTACCACGTGCAACTTCCTGATTTATGGACTGATATGAAATATTTGAAAGAAGGAAAATGTTATTATTTTCATTTTATGTTAATTCCAAAACTAGACATTTATCAGGATCCTGTCTGAATTGGCCTCTTTTTTTTCAGGGAACTGAGTGATAATCTTCTCACTGGGCTTATTCCACATGAACTTGGGAAACTCACAGATTTGTTTGACCTGTATGTTTTTTCTTCAATATTTTTATTGTTTTAATTCTTGTCATTCCTGTATTGTGTGGTCATTCTTGTACTATTACACAGAAATGTGGCCAACAACCATTTGGAGGGATCTATACCAGATAGTCTTGGCTCCTGTAGAAGTCTGAATAGCCTGTGAGCACATCTTATGCCATCTAGCAACCACTCTCTATTAAATCATTGTTCCTTTCAGATATATTATGTTCTTTAGCGTTCTATGATAGGAATGTGCATGGAAATAAGTTAAACGGGACTATTCCCCCGGCACTTCAAAAGTTAGAAAGCATGACATATTTGTAAGTTCCCATTGTATTTATGAGAAGATTTTCCTTAAACTTTTGGACAATAATGTTGTTCTGTTCCTAACTCTCTCTCTCTCTCTCTCTCTCTCTCTCTCTCTCTCTCTCTTGTAATTTATCACATTTTCAGGAATCTATCTTCCAACAATCTGATGGGCTCCATTCCACTTGAGCTATCGCGTATTGGTAATGTGGACACTTTGTAAGTGCTTCATTTACTTGTAAAACTGAACTTTCCTCATTTCTTTTGCATTACTTCACAAATATAGTGTTGCTTTGCTTGTTCTGTTTGAGACAGAGACCTCTCGAATAATAAGATCCACGGCACCATGCCATCCTCTCTTGGTGACTTGGAGCATCTCCTTAAATTGTGAGTGCTTCTTATTTTTATTTTAGTTGGTAATACAGCTTTTCTCATCTCACTTTTTTCTGCTATCAAACAGGAATTTAAGTAATAATGATTTGATTGGATCCATCCCTGCTGAGTTTGGCAACCTGAGAAGCATTATGGATATGTAAGCAAATAAAATATTTTCAATAAATAAATTCCAGTTGTTCCCCTTGTTTTCTTTTATGTTGCTATTTTTTTAATAATGTTCATTTCTTGCAGTGATCTCTCAAACAATCACCTTTCAGGCCCAATTCCTCTGGAACTTGGTCAGCTTCAAAATGTGTTCTTGCTGTAAGACCACCTCCCCCCCCCCCAAACAAAACTAAAATAAAAATTACTCCCTTGAAAGGAAGCCGAAAGCTGAAGCATCATTTATCTTAATTAATGGCAGGAAGCTGGAGAACAACAATATATCTGGTGATGTTATGCCTCTGGCCAATTGCCTCAGTCTTTCGGTGTTGTAGGTTTCTCAGACAGTTCATTCAAGTTTGATCTGTGATAGCAGCAATTTACAATGTTCAATGAGTTTGTTCTTATTGTATCCTTTGCAGGAATGTATCATACAACAACCTTGCTGGTTTTATCCCCACTGGAAATAACTTCTCTAGGTTTTCACCGAATAGGTTCGCTTCCAGGAATCCCCCACTGGAAATATTAATTTCGTCTCCAATTTGTTAATTTTGTATTAATTTCTGTACCCTTTCAGCTTCTTAGGAAATCCAGGTCTTTGTGGATACTGGCTCGGGTCTTCTTGCTATGCACCTCATTCATCTGTACGAGGTTAGTATCGAACTGATGTCTGAACGAGGCTCAGGTTGAGCTGAGCTGACCGGAAATACGTTCGCCATGAATCTTCCTGCCCATCACACACCCCAAATTTTACGCACAAAATGTGGGGCCGGTCCAAATGAGATTATGATATTTTGGGAACCCTCTGATGAGCTGATTTTGATGACTGTTTTATGTATCATTCTTTGCAGTTACCATTTCCAAAGCAGCTATACTCGGAATTGCTCTAGGTGCCCTGGTTATTTTTCTTATGATTTTAATTGCCGCATTCCGTCCCCACAACCCAAAAATGTACTTAGATGGGCCCGGGCCCATTGACAAACCTGGTGCTTCTCTAACCCTGAAAATCTTTGGTCTTTACTTTTTCATCAATCCTAAATCCTCACAATTTGTTTATGTTTCTAACATACAGTCACTTACTCGTCCCCAAAACTTGTTATCCTTCACATGAACATGGCGCTTCACGTTTATGAAGACATCATGAGGATGACAGAGAACTTGAATGAGAAATACATAATCGGCTATGGAGCATCAAGCACCGTTTATAAGTGTGTGCTCAAAAACTGCAAGCCTGTTGCTGTTAAGAAACTCTATGCTAGCTACCCTAATAGCCTGAAAGAATTTGAAACTGAATTAGAAACTATTGGCAGCATTAAACATCGCAATCTGGTCTGTCTTCAAGGATACTCCCTTTCCCCTTCTGGAAACCTCCTTTTTTACGATTACATGGAAAACGGGAGCCTCTATGATCTCCTTCATGGTAAGTATAACTTGAAATTAGAGTTGGCGCTACCTGACTTGCCTGAAAATTAAGGTGGGCTGGGCTTTGTTTTAATAGAATGGGTTGGCCGGGTCTTGAAATTGGAGATGCAGAAAGTTCGAACACCCCAACCCAACCCGGCCTGGCATTTCCCTTTGCCCACTGAGCTCAGGCGGGGGTGGGCATGTCCCTTTGCTCACTGACCTCAGGCGGGGCTGGGCATTTCCCTCTATTTAATAGTGAATGTTTTTGAGTTCATCATCATTGCTGAGCATTCATTAATGAACTCTCTATCTCTCTCAGGTACTACTAAGAAGAAGAAGCTTGACTGGGGTACTCGTCTGAATATAGCATTGGGTGCAGCACAAGGGCTCGCGTATTTGCACCATGATTGTAGCCCCCGGATAATCCACAGGGATGTGAAAACGTCTAACATTTTACTCGATAAGGATTACGAAGCTCATCTTACTGATTTTGGCATTGCCAAGAGCCTGTGCGCATCCAAAACACATACCTCTACTTACGTAATGGGAACCATTGGTTATATCGATCCTGAATATGCTCGCACTTCTCGTCTCACTGAGAAATCTGATGTATACAGCTTCGGAATTGTTCTTCTGGAGTTGCTTACTGGAAGGAAAGCTGTGGATAATGAATCCAACCTCCATCATCTGGTGAGCTCTCTACAATTCAAGCCTGATATGTTTTCATGCTAACTAAATGAAAAGTCTGCATTTTTAATAGTCTAGTTTAAGCCAATATATTCTTCTCAAGTTTTATTTGGTTTATGCATTTAAATCAGTCTATGATGTTTATTTTAAGTTTAACCAAGGGAAGCCAATTCTTGCATACTAAGTTTAAAACAAAGATGGGGGAAAAACACAACACAAAAACTGTGATGTTTGTTTTGGTACAAATATGTCCTTAAAGAGTATTTATCTTACGAACACCCCCTTTAGATTTGTATTTATCTTACGAACACCCCCATTGATGTAATTTGTAAGGATGATTTTTCATACAAAAAAAAATTGTAAATGCTGCATTTTTAGAAGTCCAGTTTTAGCCCATATATTATTCTGTAGTTTTGTTTGGTTTATGTTCATAAAACCAGTATAATGTTTATTTAAGTTCGACCAAGAGAAGCCAATTCTTGCATGCTGAGGTTTGAAAAAAAATAACAGTGAACTTTGGTTCCTTACAAGTACTTCATTGGATTATATACAAACAGCCACTTGAGATTTATATTTATCTTACTAAAACCTCAATTGATTTGTAATGAGATATACTTTAGTGCGTTTTTTACGTTTCTTGATAAAATTAGGCTAAATCTTAAGGGTTGTTTTTTAATCATCCATTGAAATTTTCTCTTTTATCTGATTTCTCAAGATCATTTGTTTATTTTTGTCACAGATATTATCGAAGGCAGCAAACAATGCAGTGATGGAAACTGTCGATCCTGAGATCAATGAGACATGCAAAGATCCGGGAGAAGTGAAGAAGGTCTTTCAGCTTGCTTTATTATGCACCAAGAAGCAGCCAGCCGACAGGCCCACCGTGCATGAGGTTGTTCGTGTTCTCGCAACCCATGCCCTGGTTCCACATGACAAACTGTTGGCCCCTATACCGTCTGGTCAGCTCTCGTCTACCAACGGCCAGAGCTACAAGGACATATACACAAATCTGAAAACGCCCCACTTGGTCAACTGTTCGTCCATTAGCACATCAGATGCCCAACTCTTCCTTAAATTCGGAGAAGTGATTTCTCAGAACAGTGTTTGAAATTGAAGTTGCCTATGATGTAGCAAGCTTAGATGAAAAGAATGTCTGAAAGAAAGTGAAGAAAAGGAAATGCGATATTGTAATGTAAATGACGTAGCAGTAGTAGTACCAATTATTGTAGTTATTAAGGTGGGAAACTTGACAGGTACTTTTGGTATCAGAAATTAAAGTATTTGCATCAGAGATCATGTGTGCTTCTGCATCTACTTTTGAATTTTTTGGCCTTCGTATGGGGGACCACTGGACTGTGCCTGGAAATGGATCTAACTCTGAGATATTGGCTCACATTCTAAGACAGTTATTTTGTACATTGCAATAATTTGATGTGGACCTTAGAGTATTGAATCACTACTTCTCCTTTATCTTTTTATTTTTATAAATAATATTTTTTTAAATAATTTCTAAGTTTGAATTATAAGTCATTTGGGGAGGTAATATGCCCATTCCACAATGCATTTTTAACATCTGTTAAATGTTCGACCACCCTCCATCGACCAACATAAAGAAGAATTTTGGTCGAACAAAATAAATAAGAAAATTACGACTAGAGGTCATTTTAACAATTAAATAAGAATTTTGGTTAGGTGCGTGTACTTACGAAAAATATGTGTGTAATAGCTGCACTTTTTATTTCTTAATAGATAAAAAAACATCCAAGATGTTTATGTATTTAATATAAAATATGACGTTTGAATGAGACTCTTTTGTGTATTGTGTATCCGATCTAAAATATTATTTATTAATTTTATTTAAATAAAATATATTATTTGCTTGCTTGAAAAATATTAGTATTTTTTAAGGTAACAAATTAATTGTAATATTTTTTAGTTAAATAAATAACGTTGTATATCGTGTTTTAATTAATAATCAAAGAAGCTCTGTTTAGAAGATTACAAAAAGTAATTATATTTGAAAAGTTACAATAAGTTATTATGCAATATTTTAATTTCTTGATTGTCAGAAAATTAAAATTTATAAATTAACCGAATATGACTGTGGGGACGGAGTGAGCATCGAATAAGCAATAACTACAGTTGGCAAGCATGTAAACTACCTTAATTTAGAAACCGCCTCATGCCTGTAAGAGGTGGTGGGAATCGGGCTGGACTTCCTCATAATTGGACTGGACCAGAAATCCAACTGGAGTAGTTTCACATTTGGGCCGATAGACGGATTATCCAGGCCCAAATCAATATTGTCTTCCTGGGCTGGTCCAATTATGCATAGACTGGGTTGACCTATTATGAAGCTTAACAATCCAGCCCAAATTCCCTTCCCGAAGGGGGCATTCGGTCTACCATTTGAAGTATTTTGGAAACCGAAATTAAAACCGGTCCCCAAACATTGGTGATTAGAATGTTATGTTAATTGTGGGGTCTTAATCAACGGCGACATTAAATCTCAGACTTAACTAGTAAGCATTGGCGGTCAGTTGACGTGACACATACGGAATTAAATGAAAGGTATGCAATTATATTTTATTTCTTGACAAATATATGTTTCAGAATTTATTTAGTTGATTCCAATACGATTTGTGTATGCTAAAAAACAATATATTTATACTTGACTTGAATAAAAATTATTTTTAGCCTTTGATTCACTGTCTTTAATACTATATTCAACTATTTTCATTTTCTTTACGATCTTAATTTACAATTTTTTATAACATCATGTCTTCCGTCTTTTCTCTATTTTTGCTCTATCTGGTTTATATGTATTTAATTATTTATTATATTGTGTCCACCTGAATTTTTTTATATATGTGAGTATACGCACACGTGCGAATAAATTATGTGTGCTTTGAGAATTTTACTAGATTAAGATTAAGCAATATGATTGTTGCGACATAAATAACTAGATTTTGTTAAACAACTCAAGCAAATTAGTTGTGTAAATATAAAACAACCAAGTCGTATAAATAAAGAGGCTATATAATAAATTTTGTAATAAAAATGTATATAGATTTGTTTATACAATTCGATTATTTTATATTTTAAATATTTAAATAGCTTGTACAATTTAGTTGTTTAAAATATAAAATAATTTTATTATTCGACATAGTCTAATTGTTTAATCTAATTAAAAAAATTAAAAATACACGTGAATTATTGAGAAGGAATGTTGTCTTCCATAATGAAATCTGATAAGTGAGATTTTGAATAAGTATTTTTGTAAACTTCTTGTGTCCGAATAAATGATTCATCGAAATAATGAGTAACCAACGATATCGATCCATCTGAGGTTGCCCTAATGTACAAAACAACAAAAGAGAGGGAAAAAAAAGAAAAAAATTAAAAAAAGGAAAGAGAGAGGAGAGAAAATTAAGAGAGATATAAAAGAAAAATAAGATAATCAAAATTTGTCTGGTTGTTTTGAGTGATTTTTTTTCTTTTATGAAAGTTTTTAAAAAGAATTATCATGATAAAAAATTAAAAGGAAATACAAATCAGTTATTGGATCATATTTGATAGTTTGCATTTCTACCTAAAATAATAATACATAAATAATGCACTCTTAACCTAATTTTAGAAAATGGGAAGAGAATGAAAGAAGTGAATAGTAAGTTTGAATATATAAATTTGGAATCAATAATGCATAAATGCATTATTTAACAAGGAAAGAAGTGAGCAACAAGTTGAGTGATAGAATAATTACCATACCATATACGAGTCACAGTAGAACAATTCTACCATATATGAACTTTTATTTAAACCTAACGAAGCACCCGTGAATATTCAATATATATTCATTTCAAAATTTTGAATTGTTCCTCTGTAAAAAGAAAAAAGAGGTTATTTTGTACTGTTTTATGATTTTTATTTGAAAACACGTGTGCACAGAAGAAGATAAACATTTCCATGGGGGCAAATTTTTGAATATTGTTTAAACCCCAAGAAACAGTACAGTGGGCATTAATTCATTTCGGAAGCCGAAAAAGATAAAATAATAAATACAAACATTTTATTTGGGTGTTTTTGATAATGAATTTCCCTTCTATTCGGGCGGGAACCTGAAAAATTCTTCATCCCCTATATTTCTCCATGGAAATTAGGGCTTCTGAACTGCTTTAAAGTTCTTCAAGTTCAAAATCTCGGGTCCTTTAGTTACTAGTTGTCCACTTTTGAGATCACGGAGAAGAAATCAAAGAACATATTGAAATTTACTGAAAAATGACTCTTCGGAAGGGTTCCAAAGTGTGGGTGCAAGACAAAGATTCGGCATGGGTTGCGGCCGAGGTCGTTGATTTTGCTGGTAAACAAGTCCAAGTCGTCACCTCATCCGGCAAGAAGGTGCTTCCTCTCCCCACCCCCACCCCCACCCCTAGTTTTCCTTATAATTTTTTTTTTCTTTTGTTTAGTTGAATTTCTGGTACAAAGGGTACGATTATCAGTTCTTTTGCTTGAGACTGAAGTTGGCGGTGTGTAATTTTTTAGTTGTATTTGAATGAGGGTCAATTTTTGGCTTTGACGTGAAAATTAAATAAAACAGCTGGTGATTTTTATTTATTTTTGTTTGGAATAGGTTTTCTCGTTGCCGGAGAAATTGCTGCCGTGTGATGGGGAGTCGGAACTTGGAGGAGTGGATGACATGACCAAATTGACTTATTTGAATGAGCCTAGTGTTCTTGATAATCTTCAGAGAAGATACGCTCTTAATGAAATATATGTAAGTAACTTTAAACATGAAGTAATTCTGTTTGTTAGTACAATGATGGTGAATTAATGCTATGTTGAAAACTACCTGACAATTATGGTTATGCCAGGGATTCTACAATTTGTTCATGTTATGGCCAGGTGCAATGATGAAAATTTTGTGATTTGTTGAATATGCGCTGTTAACATTCTTTCTCACACTAATTGCGGTATTGGTCACGTGCACGAAGGAGAAGATATTTATGCTTGGTTAATTTGTATCTAATATGGACAACTCTTAAACGGCACTTAAATAAAGTAATCGAGTACAAGTAATTACTTCTACTATTTACGGTATTGTTATAGTGATGGACTGATGGGTAAAAGGGCTTTTGTCCTAATTGTATTTCATTGTTTGAAGTACCCACAGTCACTAAAATTTGAGGTATATTTTGAAAGTTCCAGTGGGTGTTTTTAGAGGAACTGACATTTTTAATTTTGCAATTGTATGGGTTTAATTATGCTGTCAATCATTATCGACTAGTATGATGAACTTATATGCACACTGTTGCGTCAATAGCTGATCTGGAAGAAATACCGATGTTAGGTGTTAAGATATTTTGAATTCAGACGACTAAATGCAAGTCAAAGATTTCTTTTAACATGACAGTAAAAAGCAACAAAAGTTGATGGAAGCCTGGATCCTAGGAATTTGTCACTGTGAGATCTTTCCATAAGTCTTGTTTTAAAACATTCCCCCCGCAGATTATATCAGCCCTTTCCTTGCTTCTCCCTTTTACCAATTCTTGAATTAATTTTGTTAGATTTATTATTTTGTGCTCTGGCTGCTCTTTTCACGCATTACCAAGTTGTTTGCTGTTGGGGACATATGATGACAACTGTTCTGTGTCCTTTAAGTTTTATAGGCTCCTCAATATAGTCATACTTATGGCACATTGGTTTTTTTTTTTCTGAGTCATGGCAACTTGTATGCAAAAACTTAATACAGAAGACTTATAATTGCTTGAAGATATATTTGGATTTATGTTAAACATTTGACTGGGTTGATCATCACTTTGCTTATTTCTTTTACTTTATTTTATCTTGTGTCTAGTTCTGGATCCTTGTCCTCCTTCATTCTTGTGCTCAATTTGTTTGGGCTTAAAACCGTCTGTTATTAAAATTTATTAAGTGGCCTCTATGTCACGTATTTGATTTTTATGGGATTCATTTCTTAAAATGTCACCGTACGTGCGGCTGATATTTTCTCTATGCCCATACTAGACATACACAGGAAGTATTTTGATTGCAGTTAACCCATTCACCAAGCTGCCTCATCTATATAACTTGCACATGATGGAGGAGTATAAGGGGGCTCCATTTGGTGAATTGAGCCCCCATGTCTTTGCTGTGGCTGATGCATCTTATAGGTTGGTCTAGTGTGCATTGTTATTTTGAAGTGAATGCAGTCAAGTTTCCATAATCTGGTGTGTTGGTCTGATTCTTATGGAACAGAGCAATGATGACTGAGGGACGTAGTCAGTCTATTCTTGTTAGCGGAGAAAGTGGTGCAGGAAAAACTGAGACAACAAAATTGATAATGCAATATCTCACGTATGTTGGTGGTCGTGCTGTCAGTGATGATAGAAATGTTGAACAACAAGTTCTTGAGGTAAGTTTTGAATAATCATGTTACTTTATTGTGTATTGCTAGTTGAACAAAGAATTCCATTGAGAATAACTTAATGCTATGGTATCTATTTAGCCCACGTTGAGGATAACTATCTTGAGAGATATCCTGTATCTTGTTTATGTCCATATCACAGAAAAGCATGAAATTGGTGAGCACTTTCTAATGAGGCTTGAAAACTAAATTAATTAGATCATTAGATGAATGTTATTTTTATTGTTGGATTTTGGATAGAATCTTCTGAACATTTTCTTTTTTTTTTTTTGGTTTCAATCTTGAAATCCTCGAGCAACCTGATGGAATATCTAACCACATGTTTTTCTCTATTTTAGTCGAATCCACTATTAGAGGCATTTGGCAATGCAAGAACCGTTAGGAATGATAATTCAAGGTACTGCACAATTATCTTTTACTTTGTATATTTGTGAATTACTCCTCTACTATTTTGTAGCCTTGAAGAGATTATGTTGCTATAAAATATTGATGTTTTATCCTACTCGTATGAGGTGTGAGTGCTATGATGCATCGGCTCGATTCAATATTTGAGTCTGATTGCTGTAAAGCATATAATACTTTAGATGCCTAGCATATGATATAAGCTTGATTAGTATATTTGACTCTATTTTGTGTTCACTTAAAAGTTTTTCAATATTGGGGTGGCCTCAGATATATAATTGCTTGCTTCTTGTGCCTGTTTTGCAGTCGCTTTGGCAAGTTTGTTGAGATCCAGTTTGATTCTAGTGGTAGAATTTCAGGAGCTGCAATCAGAACATACCTTTTGGAGCGATCTCGCGTTGTTCAAATAACAGACCCTGAGAGAAATTACCACTGCTTCTATCAACTGTGTTCATCTGGCAGGGTATTGAACAAGTTTATGTTACTCTCAAATACACGTTTGCTTTAGAAACTAGAATTATGAATTTTTTGTGACCCTTCCAACTGCATCTATATAAATGACGATTGTTTTTTTATTGACATGATGATGTATTATTGTGACTGCCCTAAATAGTGTCATGGAAGAAATATGATTAATGTGGCAAGCTTCTGTTAATAACATTTTGTTATGTTGGCTTGTGTATGTCTTTGATAAATTGATGAATAATCAAACTTATTTATCTCTTTGTGTGTGTTGATTTTAATGTAATTGTACATTGTGCTCTGGATATTTTACATGTGAAAGTGTCACTACCTGTAATATCAAAATTTGGGATGTCATATATCCTTCTATTGCTTATTGTGCATTGACATACCTTTGGATGTTGTGCTAAAAAATTCACAGTACTGATAGTTTATTCGACTATGAGTTCTGTGAGAGCTGGCAATTTTTCTTTTAATCCAGCAGGGTTGGATAACTAACCTGTAATATAGATATTGACAGATAATGCTTATTAGAGATCAGTGATGGTTGATATATCTCTGAAATTTTTTGTCAAATCATTTTTTTTCTCTGTTGGCTTCACAGTATCATGAGCATGCTTTTATTATGAGTGTACCACCTTCTGAAAGCATCCAATGGAAATTGTACATTTTGAGTGTTTTATCATATTATTTTTGAACTCTTAACCTCTAGTTTGGTACTTGATGATGCTATTCTGTTATTCAGGATGCAGAGACATATAAGCTAAGTCATCCCAGCAAGTTCCATTACTTGAATCAGAGTAAGACTTATGACTTGGATGGAGTAAGCAATGCTGAAGAATATATGAAGACAAGAAGGGCAATGGACATTGTTGGCATTAGTGATGATGAGCAGGTTGGTTGAATAATTTTCTTTTCTTTTGTCATGCACCTTCACTATCAATATTGGTCTTGTATTCATAGATTCATTATATGTTCGCCAGGAAGCCATATTTCGAACATTGGCTGGTATTTTACATCTTGGGAATATAGAGTTTTCTCCAGGGAAGGAACATGATTCATCCATCATCAAGGATCAGCAGTCTAATTTTCATTTGCAGATGGCTGCTGATCTCTTTAGGTATGTCACATCCATTTTTACTTTATCCACTCTGATGGCTGTTTGATTGCTTGTCTGGTGTTCTGTTTTTCCTTTCTGTGATCTGAATTGAGTTCTTGATTCTGATTGTTCCTCTGGTTTTCTTCAGCAAGTTCTCTGGAACTACTTTCCTTTTCAACCCTGTATTTTCTGTCAACAGTTCTTCTGTGCTTAAGTAGTCCTGAAGTTCCGTATTTCTTTTTTAACTTATGACTTCATATTTCTTGGTCTATGATGCTCATCTGAGTAGTGGTAACTTGTGTATCGTTAATGTTCCTATATATGTTTATGGAAATTGATGACTTTGGTTTTTTCTCTTAACTCAGGTGTGATGTTAATCTTTTGCTAGCCACTCTTACAACACGGTCAATTCAAACTCGTGAGGGTATAATTGTCAAAGCCCTGGACTGTAATGCTGCTGTAGCTGGTCGGGATGCTTTGGCTAAGACAGTTTATTCTCGACTCTTTGACTGGTCTGGTGGATTTTTAATGCCTGGTTTGACATGACTTACCTCTACTTGATTGTGCTAATAATCTAAAGATAAAATCAAGATTTTGTTGTTTCAGGCTTGTTGACAAGATTAACCGATCTGTTGGACAAGATCGTGAGTCTAAAATGCAGATTGGAGTCCTGGATATTTATGGATTTGAGTCCTTCAAGACGAATAGGTAAATTATCACCAGATCATTCCTGCCACCTTTATCTCATTTATCTGCATATTGTACTTGCTATTTTAACATGATAATACTGAGTTTCTGAGAATTATATTGACAAAGTAAGAACCTAGCCGAGGAACCAAGTCCTCTTGTACTGATCCCATGCCAAATTCCCTAAAGTATTGATCCGATTGACCTCATGTAGCTATTCTGGCAGAAGCTTGCCAGGGGCAGAATAGCTGCCTAGTAATAAGCCACTGCCGTTATTAGCACATGCTTATAGATACTCTTTCTACAAGCTCCAATTTTCTGGATAGTGCTGGCACCATATTGCCCTTTACCACGGTGGAATGCCCTCTCATTTCAAAGAAGAAACCCCCTAGCCAGTTTTGGCTCTCTCAAAGACTGAGGCCAGCACCTCCCTAATCCTTCTATACAATTCTTAAACTGGACCCACTCTGACTTCGTCCGTGGGCTGCCTACGTACCTCTCTGGAGAACAGGTCGCCATAGTTCCTTTCTTTCTTTCACTCCCCATCTCCGTTGACATGGCCTATTCCCTTTCTTTCTTCTTAAGGGAACGGCCCACCTAAACCTTTTTTAAGGCCCCCAGGCTCTCTCGAATGTGTTTCTACTGTTGAAACTTTCAATCTAACTATGGCATGGAGGTTTCATGAGAATGTCCTTGTGTATGAGAGGAAAAGTCTACATGACTCAGACATTGATGCTTCATTTTCTTGATAAATTTGCTAGGTATCAATATTGCCTTTCTGGGACATCACTGCTATTAAGCTTGAGCTGAGTTATTATAGCTGACTTAAAAGTTCAATTCATGTTTTTTGGCTCATGGAAATCACCTAACATTAATATCCATCTATGCGGACATACTCTCTACATTCCATATTTGCTCTTGCAACTTATTTGTTGTTTCTGCTTCCATGTAAACAGCTTTGAGCAATTCTGCATCAATTTTGCAAATGAGAAGCTCCAACAGCATTTTAATGAGGTGACTGACGTTTTATGGTGCTATCTTGGCAAAATGCAGTTCTTATGTACTAGCCCTTTGTAAATTTACTTATCCTTATTCCTTTGTGGGGCTTGTTTATCAGCACGTGTTCAAGATGGAGCAGGAAGAGTATCAGAGAGAAGAAATCAATTGGAGCTACATTGAATTTATTGACAACCAAGACGTTCTTGACTTAATAGAGAAGGTCTTCTCTTCACTCTTTTCTGATGTATTGTTAAGCTGTATTGAAGTACCTCACTGCACTTCTGCCATGAACTAACAAGAAGTGTTACACTGTGGAATGAATATGAGAGCTTGCTGTTGGTTCTGATTACTGTTGTGGTGATCTACAGGAACCAAAACTCATAATTTTTTCTATCATCAATAATTCGTGTTTGCAAAGTTGATATATTTGATATTCTGAAGTTTCCAATGGTAACAATTATCTTGGAAATCACATTATGTGTCTTGAGTGTTAATTACACACCTGCTTATATTTGAGATATGCCTACACTTCTGTATGGTTGTTTCTATTATTTCTTTAGAAGGTTTGATTTTTAAAAGAGAATTAGGGGTGTCCCCCTAAACCGCCCAAGTCATTTTGAAAGGAAAATTCTCCAAGTCCGATAAATGTACTGTTATTTTTCCCTTAAAAAGTTGGTTTTTGGCATAGTTTTAGTTTGCCAAATCATACTGAGTACTGAATTTCATTTCTAGAAAGATTTGAATGACCCAATTTTTTGATTGAATTTCGGAAAAAATAATTTGATCAAACAGAACTGTGCTGTCTAATACTGCTCAATATTCAGCATAAAATCGTGGACTTTATTTTTGGTTGGATTAGATTCTGTTTACAAGTAGATACCTCTAGAAGGGATGAGATTCTTGTAGTTGATTGAATTCAACAAAGTAGTGGCTGTAAGTTTTAGAAGCTTTAGAAAAAGTAAGTGCATACGTACCTTATGCAATTGTTTAGAGAGAATATTCAACTAAATTAACTCCTCTATCTTGTAGTTACCTATTAATTGGTAGAAGGGTCACTGGAAAAGGTATACAGGAAACATTTGTGGGATAAAGGCCTATATTGCTTAATTGTCTTTAGTGTTGTTCTCTATGATGTGAGCATGGCCTGTTTTCCATACTAATGCCATGGTGACGTCCTTCTGCAGAAACCCATAGGAATAATTGCTCTTTTGGATGAGGCCTGGTATGTTTGCAGTTCCTCCTATATCATGTCATGTCCTGTTCGTGTTCACTTATTGATTCTTATTTGTCCTTACTCCCTCTTTGCCTATTTCTCTGCAGCATGTTTCCGAAATCAACCCATGAAACATTTTCAAATAAGCTATTCCAGAATTTTCGCTCCCACCGACGATTAGAGAAAGCAAAATTTTCTGAAACAGATTTTACTATTTCTCACTATGCTGGCAAGGTACGTATATTCTTGTTATATACTCTTCGTGAGCAGGCCGATATACTATCCAGCATAAGAACAATTACGGACTATTTACTTTCTTATTGTTTTTTCTTTAGGTGAACTATCAGACGGAGACATTTATAGACAAAAATCGTGATTATGTTGTTGTTGAACATTGCAATTTATTAGCTTCTTCCAGATGCCCTTTCGTAGCCAGTCTCTTTCCACCTTTACCAGAAGAATCTTCTAGATCATCGTATAAGTTTTCATCAGTGGCCTCTCGGTTTAAGGTACCAATTTTTTCTGGTTTGGGAACTGCCCTGACCTTGTTACAGTTTCTATTCCGTAGTTTTTTTTTTTTTTTTTTTTCTAACTACATGTGGGCAGCATCTTTTGGAAAATTTTTGTATTCACTGATTATTGACGTGAGTTGATTGATATTGTCATTGGTCAATGGTTGTTATGAACCATCCATTTGAACATATCCTCTCTGTTTTCTTTTTTCTTTTTTTGGTCGGGGCTTCAGCACTGTTCTGAAGAAAGCCTCCGCTGGCTGTTCTGACGCATACTACTATCTCCTTTCAGTGTTGTTGGCTATTTTCTGTTGGGGGCCGTACCCTTTCAAGCAAAATGGCTTGTATGAACATATATATTGGCTGGCCTGAGAGGTTGCATTGTCTATTTACTTCATCTTCTCAAATATGAGCTGATGGGAGTTGTGTTGCATTACCTTGATCTATTTGCATGGCTTGGTTGCATAACTTTAAAACATCAATTCTATCAAGGTGGATATACGTTCGAATTCCTGATGTATTCCAGAGAAAGAAAACTATAGTTTAACTTTTTCCCGCCTTCAATATGCTGCTGCTGCTCTTGTTGTTATTACATATCTTTTTTGACATGTATTTACATGATTTAACTGTTTTTATAGAACTCATTATCTTGCTCAAGTTATTCATTCATAGCGTTGGTTTATTAACTTTACTTGTGAACTCTTGGTAACATAAATCTAATGCATCATGCATGTGAGTACTTTAGAAATCTGATGGGTTTGCCGCTTTGCTTGCAGCAACAACTTCAGGCTCTGATGGAAACCCTCAGCTCAACAGAGCCGCACTACATTCGATGTGTGAAGCCAAACTCATTAAACAGACCTCACAGATTCGAGGACTCGAGCATCCTACACCAGTTGCGTTGTGGGGTCAGTATATGCATATCTCTTGCCATTTTTATAAAACAAAGATTTTTCCTATTAAGATTTTATTGCATGAATATCAAAAGTGACATTTCTACCATCCATTGTGAGCAATTCGCCTATTGGGCTACAGCGCATGTCAATATCTGAAGTGTGGTTGAGTTTTAGACATTTAATTATGGTGTTTCACTGTTATCTTTTTTTGTTTTTTGCTGTTTGCCTTAGGACCTCATCTTTCATTTAGTTATATCCTTCTATCGACAGACATTCTATTCAAAGTAAAATGATATTCTTGCCGAAAGTGACATCCAATCGACATTTTATTGACCTGTCAAATCAACATTGTTCACAGACCAGGGGAGCATGTTACTCCTGGCCATTACTGCTTGAGTGGTAAATTTCATGATAAAAAAAGTACATAGGCAAACGGCACCACCAACGGAGCATAAAGGTTTAATGAGATATCCAACATGATTATATTTAAACAAAGAATTTTATCAGAGCCAAATGATAACCACCCCAAGATAATTATTTTTAACCTTGCTATGACTTTCTCGATTTCTGTTCATGATTAATAACATTGTTTTTTTGCTTTATATATATTTATATTAAAAAAATTGGTGCTGGTTTTCTGTCAGGAACTGAAAGTTTAACTACTAATTACGAGTTCTATAATGAGTTTTTGTCCTCCTCCCTCCCCCCCCCCCCCCCCAAGCCCCCCAGTCACTAGTACTTCGCATATTATATTCTTCTGATTTTATGCAGGGTGTTTTAGAGGCTGTTCGTATAAGCTTGGCAGGATACCCCACGCGCAAGACATACCATGAGTTTGTTGATCGGTTTGGGATAATTGCCTTAGATATTATGGATACGGGGTATGGTTGAAATTCTACACGAGTCCTGCTTTATCTAATTTCTGCTATGCATTATGCTTTTCTGACCGACATTCAAATGAGACATCAGAATTCTATAATGATAGTTGTTGGATTGCTGTGTGTTTCATCTCTCTTATTCCGTCCTCCTCTGGCACTTGGCTGGTATAAAATTGGCTAATTCTCTGAGTATCCCTCTTGAACTTGGTTTGGTGTTATAGGTTACTAATGCCATACAAAGTTAAGTGTCATTATCATAATGATATGCCATCTTAATATCTTATGATGAATTGAATGTACATGCTGATTCTATAAACTTAATCAATGTCGATTGAAACTTAATATTGAAACTTAATATCACAGTATCTGTTCAGTATTCAATTACAAAAATTTTGATGTTTCATTATTTTTTATCTCTGTCTTGTGATTGCGACATTTAATTTTCATTTTCATTCTCATTTTACAAGGTGAACTTACATAGGTTCACTTGCCTTTTTGATGTTTTTTTCAGTTATGATGATAAAACTATGACCGAGAAAATATTGCAGAGATTAGGGCTTGGGAACTTTCAGGTTGGTTATGCCAAGAGCCAGTCAAAGTTTTTAGATTGGTTATTATTATTATTATTATTTTTTTAAAATTTTATTGATTAGTCATTTGTAGTTCGTTCAATTTTCTTCCGTGTCTAGAAACTTAACTGACTTTTTATTGTCCTTTGCAGTTAGGAAAGACCAAAGTTTTTCTTAGAGCTGGCCAGATTGGTATATTGGACTCACGTCGAGCAGAGGTTTTGGATTCTGCAGCCAAGCGCATTCAGGGTTGCTTACGGACATTTCTTGCCCTCAAGGACTTTGTTACAAAGCGTGTTGCTGCAATATCTCTACAAGCTTGCTGTAGAGGTAATTTATCAGAGGCAGTGCTGATGCAATATCATTGTTGTTGCTTGTGACTATCTATATGTATGTTGATACTAAATGAATATAATCTCCAGAATAACAGAAATTGACATCACGATGACTTTTTTAATAAGTGGGCGACAACTCTTTTCAGTTCTTTTATTAGATTCTGCGGAACAGACTTGATTTGTTTACTCCCGTAATTTTCAATGTAAGGAAAAGTGTTCTTTTGAAACATTCCCTGGAAATGCGAACGCTGCCATGGGATTTTGTTAGCAATTGGTAAAGCTAATTTAGTACATGTGGGAACATCCGTCTGATCTTCTAGACATCTTTATTTAACCAAGTGGATTATTTACATATTTTTAATTCATGGCAGGCTATATCTCTCGAAATAAATTCACTGCCATGCGTCAGACAGCTGCTGCCATCGTAATTCAGAAATATTTCCGATTCTGGTTTTCCAGGCGGGCTTATATGCAACTGCAATTGGCTTCCATGGTCATACAGTCTAACATCCGTGGTTTCTCAACTCGACGGAAGTTTTTGTATAAAAAGGAAGACAGAGCTGCCACTCTTATTCAGGTAAATATTATGTAGTTTGTGTTATCTGACTCGGGGGTTTTCTGTTGTATCTTATATGTGGTAATTCCTAGTGGTCCTTTGGTGGTGGACAATTACACGAGTTTTGTTTATTGGGTAGTAAGTTTCTGAATGAACTTATGCTGTTTTGTGGTGTTCTTAAGCTTCAGAAGTGAACTTTTTTAATGTTTCAATTTCTGACTGTTCAAGTCTTGTACAAGAGACTTGCATATGCCTTAGGTGTTAATCAGAAATTCTAGTAATAAACAAAACATTACTGGATGCTTATGGCGTTATAGAAAAGTCAGATCAGTCAGTCTGATTTGATTACACAAGCATATTAACAAGATCAAGCGAAGTGGTTTGACAGTTCACTGGGACTGAGTGTGCTTGTTTCAGTGCTTTTTGACAATATGCTTGTAGTGCATGAATGATAGTTTCTTACTTTTTGCTGTTGTTGTTGTTATTTTTTTGAATACTCTTTTGACGAAATTATGTCATTGGTTTGCTTTTGTTGTTTGGGTGCGTCATACCTGCTCATTGGCTTCTGTGTCAGGCTCATTGGAGGATGTTCAAGGTCCGCTCTATATTTCGTAATCGTCAACATAACATTGTTGCCATACAATGTCTCTGGAGGAAAAAGTTGGCAAAAAGAGAACTTAGAAAGCTTAAGAAGGTGAGAATGGGTTGCACTCATATATTTTCATTACTAAAATATAGTGCCTGTGTTGTTGTGGTGTTAGGGGATTTGAGTGGACATCCCCTATAGCTCTTTCCCTACTGGTGTGGGACAGGCTTTACAATTTCTCTGCTAGGTGTTTCTGTCTAGAAATGTTCTAAGCTTTTGATAAACTGCTGTGCAAAGGTACAGAGTTTGGTTACTTTATGTGTGAAATATCTTCTTGTATACTCTCTTTAGTAGCAATGTTTCTTAACAAACTGCACATATTTGGAAATGCGCCCTGTTTGATCAGAAGTATATCCCCTGCATTTCTTAGTAACAGATGGTTTTCATTCTTCATGCAGGAGGCTAATGAGGCTGGTGCATTACGTTTAGCAAAAAGCAAGCTTGAAAAGCAGTTGGAGGATCTTACTTGGCGATTACATCTAGAGAAGAAATTACGGGTACCAATATGTGCTGTGTTTACTGATCATCAATTACTCTGCAATTTATGATATTATGTTCTTGGCAGTTATCCAATTCTTAGCTATTCTATAATTTAGTGAAACAGTAGTTTCCTTTCATTCGGATTTCAAGATAGTCATACTAAGGCATAGAACAAGTATCTGCAGTAGATCCTTTCGCCTAGGTGCCTAACATTATTGGTGGCAATAATCTGTCTCTTAATAAGTTGAAAGATGGCTTTGCCAAATTATGCTATGAGATGAGTGCACTACTGTAGTTATTTTTTTCTTAATTTTTATTTTGGCACTCCCAAGAACTAATATATACCTTTAGCTTTATGGTATAAAAATTAATATGCTCGTCTCATGCAAGACTATTGATCTGATATTGATTCTTGGCACTGCATTCTTTCCTATTTACTAAAAACAATATTATATCTGACATCTGAAGGGGGGCGGGGTCCTGCCTATCTGCTGTGATGATTATGTGTTCGTAGGCTTACATTTTTTTGCACAGGTTGTATATTTTAATTTTTTTACGTGATAGCTCATATTGTTATTTTCCAATATGTCCTGCCTATCTGCTGTGACGACTATGGGTTCATAGGGTTACATTTTTTTGCGCAGGTTGTATATTTTAATTTTTATACGTGATAGCTCATATTGTTATTTTCCAATATGTACACATTTTTATTGCATATATTGAGTTTGGATTCGGTGATGTTTTTAACTCATCATGCATCTACTATCTATTTTATGTTATGTTATCATCTTTTTATTGGTCCCCTGTTTGGTTTGCTTTTCCCCCCACCTCTGGTTAAATAGCTGATTTTCAAGTGCAGGTGTCTAATGAAGATGCTAAATCAGTTGAGATCTCAAAACTTCGAAAGAATGTGGAATCTCTGACATTGGAACTAGATGCAGCCAATCTTGCTGCGTTGAATGCATCAAATAAGAACTTGGAGCTGGAAAGACTGCTTGATATATCAGCAAAGGAAAAATCTGCCCTTGAAAGAGAAATTGTTTCTTTGACTGAACTGAGGAATGAAAATGCAGTTTTAAAGGTAATTTTTGACATGCTGAATCTCTTATCTTAAATTTAATATTTAGGCCCATGTAATTTTTAAGCCTATTAATTTTAGAAAATTCTTATTTTTCTTCTTTAATATTTGGATATAGTAAACTAGAATGCACCATCAACATTTTGATTATTAGCACATGGGCGCTTTATGCTCTTACATTTGTAATTTGAAATTCATGCTAGGATTGAGGGATGAATTTTGGCAAAAAATTTGGAGCATGTGTTACCGCATCTTGCCATTGATACCAACAATCCTGAAACAAGTTGTCCAAAACTTCTGTTTTTGTTATGAGTTCTTTTTTTATTTTATCTTTTTTATAAGAATCAAAATTTTATTGAAGAAAGAATGAATTACATAGGGATGAGAGATCCCTATTGTATTTTATAATCAGTGATAAAGTAAGACACTCAAGTTTCTAGATAAATCAGAAATATGAAATTCTCAAAAATCCTTATATCCAATGATCACCCATGCAACTTTCCTGAGGCTTTTCCTGGTTAGTCTTGCTGTTTTCAAATTTCCAGTTTTGGTCTGGAATCACTATAAATTTCTTATTTTCCAGTTGAGACCGAGGGTTCACGAAAATAATATGAAATTTTGGTAATTAATTTTTTCATTAGAACTTATTAGCTTTGCTAATTTACTTTTGCAGGGTTCCGTTACTGCATCAGC